>CM053787.1:529738291-530338291 GCA_028749045.1 Cupressus sempervirens
GGACACTTTCGAGTGTACATTTTTGGCGCCCACCGTGGGGCTTAAATCAAGTTTTAGCTCCATTTGTTTTCATTTTTTATCTCTGATTTTTTACAGCAGCATATTGAATCTAATCAAATGCTTTTGTAGAATTATAACTTTGATTTTAAGGCCAACCCATAAGTAAATTGGTTTGAAGGTCAAAAACTTAGTTGGTTTAAAGATTTGATCATATCTTTTAAACCGCTTGGAGTTTGGTTCTGAAATTTTTTTTGTAAGTTGAATATATGTTCAAAATGTCTCAGTCCGATTTGTAGAGCATTTTGACGTGATTTTCGGGAGTTATGAGTTTTTCTTAATTTTTCATAAAGAACCGTTTCTGATCGCAAATCAGCGAATTTTTTTAAACAACTTACATTTTCAGAAAGGGTTTTCAATTCTAATGGGGGTTCTTTTTTTGTGTTTTGAATTTTGAAGTCGTATTAAAGATCAAAAACTCGATTTGATAAATTTGGTCTGTTTTGACAAAATCAATCTCTAGGGAGCAAATGAAGAGATTTTTTAAAATTTCTTGCATTTTTGGAAAGCTCTCTGATTTTTAATAGGGGTCTCTTCTTTTCATTTTCATTTTTGGATACGAAATTATAGAAAAAAAGTCCAATCTTGTTGACTAGGTCAAAACCAAAGAGTAAAAATGAAAGCATTTGTGATTAACTTGCACTTTCTTTGCATGTACTTGGTTGGAAGATAAATTAGATTTTTGAAGCAACTCACCACTTTTTATTGCAGATTTTTATGTTATTTTACACTAACTTTTGTTGCTAACAAGTTGTGATTTCAGGTTGCCATCCTTGTGAAAAAAATCGAAACATTGCATAAAAAGAACGCATGTCAAAGCTTCAAATGCACAAGGGCTACTAACAATTGTTTGCAGGGCTGCCCAATGCATAAAAACCCAATTTTACTTGTTCTTCACTTTTGCATGTGCAACATATACTAATTGTTTATTTTTAGGCACATTAAAACTTACAATTGAGATCTTTTGGTGATAGGAGAGTATGCTCTTCACCCTTGTGGTGAATCAGAAATCTTGACTTACCATTTGGTTTCAAGAGTAAGAGGCAACTAAATCTTCCTGGTGTGTTTGGGAGAAAATGATTGGAATAGGAGAGTATGCTCTTCACCCTTGTGGTGAATCAGAAATCTTGACTTCTAAAAGTTGATCCACACTTTGTGTAGTTAAAATCCTTTAGAGGGCCTGCTCTCGGACAACCTGAGAGGAACGACCCAAGTGGGGATAAGCAGATTACCCGGCTCTTCCAACCCACTATAAACTCAAGGCTATCAAGGGCACAAAACCTTGGTAGACATAGTGTTTATCTTCACCTAGTGTGATCGCTTATGAGATTTCGACCATAGGGAGATCACTAGGTAAGAATGCTTAAGGTACTCTTGTGATCGCGAGATCGGTTACTCATCGCAAGGTGAGGTGTCCTGTAATTGGGAGCAAGAGGAACACTATGAACGGAAGCCCTATCTAAACACCCTAAGTTAGTAACTACCCTTTTTAGCCGCTCAACTTCTTGGTGCAAGGATTGATCCTAGTGGACTACCCGGATCACCCCAAGATTTACACTCACCATATGTGTTCCCTTGGTTATGCTTTTGGCATTTCCATGACAAAGCCAATATCTCTTGTGGGAAACCACTTGGTGTGAGGCAAATGAGCATCAAGCATGGGCCAAGTTGTTGAGTAATGAACCATGACTTCTAGGTAGATATTGCTTGATGTGTTCTCGAATGTGGTATACTTGTGAAAATCTTTTGAACATACACATGATGATAATTCTAGGGAATTCTTTTGAGACGTCACATATGCTTGTATCATGCAAGGTTGCTTTGTCCCTTGCTTGATTGTTTGAAGACTACTCCATGTGTCACTATCTTGCTTGGAAAGAAATTGTTTTTGAACATCAAATTTGCTATGCTATCAACTATTGTCAAACTTTGTCAACCAAGTCAAAGCATCAAGTCTTAACATTTTTCTTGTGTTGCTTCCTAAGGGGAGTCTCGTCATTTGACTTTGATTTGCTATGTCTCTAGTTCTTGAACATGCTTAAAGTGGCTATTTGGTCTTAGCGCTCTTGGTTTTTTTGTCTTCATGGTCTATGTCTGCTTGCTAGTTATTCTTTTGCTGAAATGGTTTTCTTGATTTCTTGACTACACTCTTGGGTTGGGAAAGTTGTTCACTTGTCACCCCGCTTGCTCTATCTATTTGGATATTTGGGCATCTTGCCTTGCTATTGACTTGAGTCATTCATGTCGTAAGTTTCTTGGACATATTGTTTGACAAGTCACTTTAATCTCTCTCTACTATCTTGGCAAGTGAACACTCTACCTCCTATAGTTTCAACATCAAGTTATCTTCTAGGCTCTTTTATGCTTGGCTTTGCATCTAAAACTATGGGATCTAAACCTTGTGCTACCAAACTTCAACCAAATCTATATGATCATGATATCCTCCATGTCACTAAAGAGTTTCAAGATCTATATGCACAATACAAAGAACTAGAAGAGACAAATGATCTTTCTTACCTTCATCTCTCTAAGCGCATGACAAAAATGAAGTCTAAACTTGAGAAAAGTTTAGAGGAGAAGATTGCATCATTACATGAATCTTCATTAAGGTCTTTACATGCATGTGAGTCACCTTCTTTGAGGTCATCCTCTTCTTATAGGTCTACATGCTCTACTTCAAGACATCAAATGTCTTCATCTTCTAGATCTAAAGACCTCTTTAGAGAACAAGCAAGTCATACCTTCTTTGAGCCTATGCCAAAATTTCATGATGGACCTATCTTTGACGAAGATAATGATGAAGACATGAATGCATTCTATTCACTTGAGAAACAACTAAAGGACTCTAGACATACTTTTGAGAGAAATTTTACTCCCTTGGGGAATTCTTATGATGACATTTTGAGAACACTTCTTGGCACCAAGCACATCATGTTGCCTAAGTCTAGCTCCTATGGAAATCCTTTCTTGGATGCTTATTGTGCTTATCATCAATCTAATGACCATGCTACTTCTGATTGTATAGAGCTGAAACATAAAATCCAAGATCTCATTGATGATGAGATTGTTGATCTTGGAACCTCTAGTGACTCATGTGCTGAGGATACTTTTCTTGAGCAAGATTACATTAATGAACCTATGTCTAGTAGTGGCTCTATTACATCTTCCACTTCTTCCAACACTCATGCATCTCCTAGCACTTCAAGTCTTTCTAGCATGCCTCCATCAAATAAAGAACCTAATGCTTTCCACATAGACTACGTGTATCCTCAAGGGCTACCTCTAAAAGAAACTCAAGCTAACCTTCACTTGGTTGCAAACCTTTTTCATGCTACTAATCCTAAATATCCTCAACCTTTATGCACTACTATGCCTAATCCAAGCACTACTCCATTCACTCTTCATTCTCCCTTGTCCTTAGAAGTGGCTCCATGTCAAGAGGACTCTCAAAAAGAAAAAGCTATAAATGTCAAGAAAGATCAAGATCAAGCACCCTTTCATCTCTTTGAAGATTTTTCCCCTCCATATCCTATATCTTGTCCACCTCCTAAGTATGATGAAAATCCCACTTCCATTATCTCCCTTGAGCTTACTAAAAATTATGAGAAAAGTTCTCTTCATATGCTATCCAAAGCTACTTGTCAAGATCAAAGCATCCCCTCATGTTCTACTTCTCCACATCCACTTCAAAATTGTGCTCAAGCTTCAAGTGCTTGTATTAAAAATGTTGTTCCTATCAAAGGTACTCATCAGTCTATTGATGACTTTGACCATTTTGCTCACTCTAAAGATGTTGATATCCCTTCCCACTATCCCTTTGCATCTTCTAAATCTATCCTTGGTCCTTATCCATCAAAGCTAAAGCCTTCAAACCTTCCATCTATATTGGGACCTTATGTTCCTTCATCTCCTACACTTTCCACTCCTAGCTCTCCCATCATACCTCAAGATCAACAAAGACACTCATCCTTGATGACTTTTCACCCATCTATCCATCTAAACCAGTCATATCAGCCTTATTCATCCACAAATCCCAATTCCTTTGGAAGTGAGAACAAACATAAGAATCCATTGAAAAATGAAGATCACTATGTCCCATCTAATCGACATGTGAATGCTAAGAAGGAAAATGCACAAAAGAGACTACAAAGGTCCACTGTGAAGAGAGCTAAATCAAAGCAAATGTGGGTTCCTAAATCCATCATTAAAGAAATGCAATCTCAAGCACCCAAAGAACAAGGAAAATCTAAAGCTATATGGATTCCCAAGTCTCTTTTAAAAGACTTGAAGATTGAAAATACTTCAAAGTTGACATTCAAGCTTCCAAAGGCTTCCATTCCATCTTCTTCCAAAAATCATTCTAAAAATATTCCAAAGCCTTCCACTCCACTTTTTTCCAAATCTCTTCTACCACCTCATAGATCTAAATCTCAAGCTATTTCATCCATGATTCCTCCATCATTCCAATACCCTTCAAGGTGTGTGTCAATGTTGATCTTGTCCAATATTTCAACTACCCTCATAAAATCCTCTAAAGCTTACACCTCCTTTCTATACATGAACTCTTTTCCTCCATATACTCTTCCTACTACCATTTCTCTTTCATCACCCTATCAACATCTTTGAGCATACCTTTCTATGGTCTTGGCTTATCATGACTTATCTTTTCTATAGGAGCACTATCTACATTCAAAAATCTTGAGCTCTTTCTAAAAATTCAAAAAAAGAAAAAGAAAAAAATAGAAAAAAATGAAAACGTGCCTTGGTGAAAATCACTTCTTGTGGCACCTTGATAGCAAAATTAAAGCGAAATAAATCCATCCTATGGTGAAAACTACTTCTTGTGGCACCTTGGCTAAGTACTATGATGAAAACCTGGCAAACAAGCGTCATACGTAATTCTTCCATCATCCATCTATCCCCTCTTCTCTCTTTGATCTTGACAATGTTGAGCTATCTTTGCATATTGGCTATCTTATCCACCAGATTTTCTATTGTGCTCTCCCATTCACTCATAGCCTCTATCTTGAGCTTTATTCTTATTGCTCTATCCCATTGCTATACTATCTAGTTGACCCCTTGGTCTTGATCATAATAAATGAAACATGGTTCTCATAGGTCTCTTGACATGGCTACTCTTTTGGACTACACACTTCATGCTATCTCACTTGTTGGCTTCACTGCTTATCCTACATGCTATCTTGCTCATTTCTTCCATTGCTTATCCAAAACATGCTTCATATGACTATTTCACCTCTTTCCCTAGCTTGGGTACTCTTGAGGAGTCAGTTCTTGAGGATCACTTTCACTTGCTTCACATTCCTTTCTTATACATCTTTGCTTATCTATCGGCTTGTTTCTCCATCGTGTCCTATACCTTGCTAGACATTGGGAGAAAATGATATGATCTTGCTTGAGAACTAGTGATCTCTAAATTATTCTAAAAAATCCAAAAAATCATATATGATCTTGAAAAAAATCCTAAAAATCAGAAAATATCCTGAAAAATGATCATCTTAGTGAAAACCTAGCAATAGGTGCTTTGATGTATCACTAAAAAAATCAAAAATTTAAAAATACAAAAAAAATTGAAAAAGTCCTGAAAAAATCTGTCAAAGTGGTGAAAACCTAGAAACAGGCGCTACTTGAAACCCTTGCACCTATGTCTATCAATCTCAATCATCCACTTTGCTACACATCTCCTAGCTTGGAATTGTTTCTTGTCCTCATCTTGGGGGCATAGCTACTTAGCCTATTGAGGTATTCTTGTGGATTAGGGTTTCTTTGACAACTCACAAAATAGTGTTTCTCAACACTTCCCCCACTTTGACATCAAGTGTTTTTTAACACTTTACAGATAGTTTACCTACGGTCTCCGATGTCGCGATATCTCACTATCAGAATCAAGTCTGGAAGAAATGGCCAAGTGACTTACACACACGCACTTTAACACTTAAATGATTGAGCTATGCTGACATTTATCTACTTTGTGTGCTGTCTATGATGATTTCTTTGCCATGTATTCCCTCCCTAATAGTCTTTCAAGGATGTCATTGACTAGAAGACTGGGGGCATGGGACATATTTTCTTGATTTCTGCTTGTGGGTATACTTTTGTTTGTCTATAGTGTTGTAAGCATTCATGCTTGTCCTATTCAACACTTTGACTTATAAATGTATCATCCTTGATTGTTTTGCAAGACCGCACTCAGGGTTTATCCTGGTGCTTATGCCTTGATACAGGTGTAATCTTGCTAAATTAAACTTAGGGAATCTAATCGTGTAGTTATCTTGACTTACATGTCTCTGATGCTTAGATTGGATTTCCACATACCTATCTAATATCGATCATATTCATATTCTCATAGTTATACTAGTGATGGTTGTATGATCTCATGATGTCCCTAATAAATGCTCAATGATGAAATTAAGAGTCTAAATGTTATGCACTTCTTGCCTGTAAACCACTTTGCATGTTAGCTTGCATTTTAGGTTCATTTTCTAGCTTAGTCTTGCATTCTTGCATATGGGGAGAGCTCTCTCTTCATCTTTCTGTGGACATATCAGCTAACTCCTTTCATATATTTCTTTACTTTCTTCTTGTTCATGTCTTCTCACCTTCTTAATCTTTCGCTTCATCTCTTTTCTATCTTGTCATCACATTATATAAAGTTTTGACCTCTTAAATAATTTTGACGTCCTAGATTCATTTTCGGGATCGAAATCCAAATTCGAGTTCATCTTGATGGTCAAATTGTCTTTTAAAATTCTACTTTCTTCTGAGTAGTTAACTGACCTTTTGAGGTCTAATCTCTGAATCATCACTGGGGCATCTTCATTTCTTCATGTCTTCATCATTTCCATACTTCATATCTACTTAAATTCACTATTTCATGTCTAAAATCACCTTTCTACTCATTTTGACCTTATTTTTATGCTATATCCTTCAAGGTCAACTCTAGTCAAACTGGGGCATTTTATCAATTTTTTTATATAGTCATTCTTGGGTTCTAATCATCTATCTGTCATCTTGGACATTGCTATATTCTAATTTTCTCATTTCTAGCCAGTTTTTGCATCCCCTTACCTCATTTCAATTTCGATCCCGAGGGGGCAGAAATAATCTATCACTGCTTAGGAGCATTTGTTTGATCTTCTCACTTGCTCTCACTCTATTTGCTTTTCTAAGTGTTAGTATTCTTCTTGAATTCTGACATCATCTCTTCCTAGTGTTCAGTAGTACTGCTATCAGGCTGTGCATTCAGGACTTGCTATCTATTTCTGCATTTCACTCTTCGGAATTAGACATCTATATCTATCATCGCCTACTTGGCTTCAATTTTCTTTGACATAATGTGTTCCCAGATCGATCACGCATTAGTCAAAGAGGGGCAAATGTAATCACCTAAAAATGGTCATCTAGACTATTAGCCCCCTTCTCAGCATTTTGGCTAAATTAATTTAATCATTTATCTAGACCAAATTGCTAATAATCAATTTATTTGATTATAACCTATAGTTTGAGTATGCTATCCTAAGTTCATTATTTGATTAAAAGAACATGTCCCCTTTTAATTAAATAAAATACCCCATTCTTCTAACCCACTTAAAGTGCACACATAAAGTCCTTTTTCTATTTTGCAATTAAAAGAAAAGGCTTTGTGACTTTTGTCTTATATGACAAGTCAACTTATATTCTATTGGTTGATTTGTGTGTGCACATGGATCACTCCTCTTTTCAAATTCCACCGTTGATCATCCACCATCTTCATCTTGATCTCTACCGTCCATACATCTTTAAAAGGGAGAGAGCTTTCCCCCTCAATCCATCATCTTTTGAACATTGTTATGCTGCAGGTTTTCTAACAGGTTTCTTTGGAGCTTTGTGGAGAACTTCTATTTCTTGTCTACATTCTCTCATACCATAGCATCTTAGCTTAGATTTCATTTTTACATGTAGCTTAATCTCACATAGCTTAATATTTGGATTGTAACACTCTCATCCATGCTTAGAATAGTTGCATTTTTCATATTCATTCTAGCTTAATCTTCATTTGCATTGCATTCTTGAGGAACTCCTTGGGACATTTGCATTCTTGCATCTTGTCTTTGGAACCTCCCATTGCATGGTTTACTAGCAAGAAGAGTATCTCTAAGGCTCATCTGAGAGCCTTTTTATTCTTGAAATATACTCTCTTGCACTCCATGGATAGGGAGCTCTAAGCCGGCATCCAAGCATTCCGAACTCATGGAATCGTTTGGATAGAAGGGTTTAGAGTGGGACACTTTCGAGTGTAAACATAAGACACACAAGACATATGGTTAATTTTATTAAACTCCAAAATTAAATGTGATTACCTTTGATACAAACACAAAGGTTTAGTTTTAAGCTCAAATGAAATATTAGATTTGTATTGTTCATTTAAAGCACCAATCTCAAATGTGTAATTGTTTAGTTTAATTTAATCCTTTTGTCAATCTTATGCACCAAATTCTAATATATGCTAAAGTTATTTTCAAAGTAGTAGAAGATTTGTTGAACCTTTATGTTGGGAGTAAAATTCTAATATGTTGGGAGTGTGCACTGTGATCTTCCTAACAATGCTTCAGTGAACTTCTATATCATTAGTAGGATCTATTGAACACCCTATAACCACAAATTGGAGTTATTGTCTGACATTCCCACATAAGAATATATAAACAATTGTTTGTCCATGTTGGAGATTAAACATTACTGCAAAGGGACTTTCAACAACTCAACTTAGATGTATTAGGAGTGAAGAGTTATTGTAAGAAAATAAAATAAAAGAGTGATTTAATGTTTGGTTGTGATATTAAAGAGTTGAAGGTAATACAATAAGAATGGCTGCTCCAAAATGGCACCCAACCATATTTTCTAATTAACTGGATTGGAAATATTGCAATGGGCACATATTTTGATAATTTTTATCTTCACATGTATGTTCTTCCTCACCATGTTACTTAGAGCCAATGCACAAGAAAATACAAAATTTGGTACAATATTTGTTCATCAAGAATATGCCCCACTGTTAATATTCATAAAGTTTGGTGGATTCCTATGATGGTTTTTTCTTTTCTATATATATGGTGGATTCTTCTAAAGAAACTGTGCATGAATTTTTGATAAGAAGAACTATTTCCCTTAGGGAGGATATATCTAGACCAAAATGAAGAAGTTGAACATAACTCATAGTAGAAAAGAGAAATGGTTGGGATATGGTTAGAAATAGAGAAATTTACAAAAATAGAAATTCATGAGAAAGAGAGGTATAGGTACATAACTTCCCTCATTCAAAACCAAACATGTAACAAAACAACATTATGTAGGAACCTTAAAAAAGCATTTTCATCAATACTTTCCTACTAGGTTCAAACCATAAATAGATTCAACCCTTACCTAGAATTACCCTCAAATGATGGAGAGATGCTTTCTTAATCCTACAACCTCAATTTCTCATTCAGTTCTATTGCTCAATACCTTGCAACCAAATACAATGAAATCATGATCAAATAACATTACAAAAGATCTTGAAAAGTTTCAAGATATGTTCTAGTTTTGTTGCATTGGTGAGTGTGCTATATCGATATTAGGATCTATAGTGTTATAACAAAAACTTTAAGAAGGCTAAGATCAACATGTTGCCAATATTGTTTCAATTAGCAGAGATCGATTTTAGTGAATGAATGCATGACACATTTCAACAAAGGAAACAAAACTTTACTTTTAATATCAAAATGTAGAATGTACCAATAGTCAAAATAAGGAACTCAATGATAGGACTACAATTTAAATAGTGAAAAATTATTTTCTTTAGCCACAAAAGCACCCATATGTCTTTTGATTCTCTCCCTCCCACCCAAAATAAGATTCAACCACTTTGAATTGAGAATGCACATGCAATTGCGTTCCATATACATGGACAACAGGTGGAGCTGAAAAAATGCACCATGTTTACATTATTTTAATAGGTCTATAAGTTTTTTAAAATTTATAGACCATCATGAACGTTAGAACTCTGGCTACTATGGCCGAGAGAATGTCCCTAGCAAGGCCGAAAATAAAATGTCTTGATTTTCTTGCATGTTGAGGACATTACCCTCACCTATAAGAGTCAAAATTACAATGTTCATGATGGTCTATAACTTAAAATATCTAATGAATGACCTATAACAAAAAAGAAAACCCATTGCATTTTTCAACTCCACTTGATGTCATATGCATATCAATTGAGATTTTATATTGAACTAGGACCTCCTTCTACATTGCTTGAAACCAAGAGATTGACACAATTAACATCTAAAACTATATCCTTTAATTTGGTCCATTCAAGCATAATATTTTAAATTTTTTTTCAAACATAAATAATAAAGGATATCCAACATATTGATTGCCAATTTCTCTTGAATATGTTCACTAACACAATCAACTCGTAGAGAGAAAACAAAGTGTCTGATGCAGATGCAATGAAGAGTTTAAGAGTTGCTTCAATTACTTTACAGACCTATAATATACCAGCTTTATCAATAGGAGTTCATAGAAATACAAGACAAACAAATCAATATACAAAGAAGATTTTGAGATTATTACCAAGTGCGTAATGTGTTCATATGTTCTTGTCTCATATTCATCATATGAGAACATGATTAACTTTTTTAAAATTTCCACTCTAGTTCATAAAGGAAATAGTCATTTCTATTGAATTTACTTCCCATATTCTCTTATTTGGTATTTGTGGAGTGTATGTGTTGTTTATAAATCAAATTTTCACCATTGTACACACTTATGCATAGTCTTGGAGTTTCAATAGTGAATCTAATAGGGTATTTTTAATAAAATATTGAGAACTATTTGTACATTTGTTATAAGGGATCTCAAGTAGTAGAAATCTTTTATTTTACTTGAAATTTTCATTCTTAAAATATATACAATGGAGTTTCCCCTCCTAAATGTAGAGGAATATCATACTATGAAGTGGTTTATTCTATAGTTGTATTTAATTTTTGACACTTCCATTGTGTCAAGAGTTTCAAAGTGACAAATCTATTTACCAATAGAAAATATTTATCACAAAAGAGATGATTGTGATTCATTATGTGAGTGTAGCAATACTAGCTAATAGTGTAGACATGCAATGAAACTATAGTGGCAATTTATACATAGTCTATAGAAAAAAACATCATAGACACATCTACATACACATGGAAGAAATGCCAGTCATTAGTTTCTATGGTGAAGTTTTCCAGCCCCTTGATGATAGGACCATGTATTGGTATTTAGTTTTGATAGGTTTACTTTGAGCTTCACTTGGTTTCGAGAATCCTTTAATATTCTCTACTTAACAAGGCCAACTACGTGAAGGTGAAAGCTCATTCCCCCCCCCCCCAAAAAAAAAAAAATCACTCTAAATTCCCCATTAACATCTAAGTAAATATTTTATTTCATTCATTCATTTAATAACTATAACATTGAATATGTATAATCACATAACATTCATTAACACGACATACAATTCATTAATAAGTATAAACATTCATCAATAATTTGTGAACACATCAATTATTATAATCACATAACAATATTCAATAACATGAAATAAAATTCATTAATAAGAAACATACATTAAAAAATCACCAACACATTCATCATCAAACAAGGTTTTTAACAATCATTTCTTCTTTGGTGTTTGTCGAAGATAAAGGCTAATAGGCACATCAGGATTATCTTCAGCATTCTCTTCTGACTCTTGTGGTTCTGATCTTATGACATGATGCTTCCTTTTCTTTTTTTGAGCACAAGGTTGATGCGCTCCTACAATAACAAATAAATGGGTTTAATTCTAAACATTTTGAAAAAATATTATAACTATTTCATTAATCTAAAGAACATAGCAAGGATTTTTATTTCTCTGATAGTGTCACATCATCTACTATCACATTTTGTTTAGCCCCAAACTCAACATGCTCAACACTAACATTACGCTTGACTTCGTCACCATAACGTTTTGCATACTCAAAGAATTTCACATAAAGGTTACACCAATTGCAATTTAAGATGTTAAATTTTATTAATAATTACATAATTAATTTTTGATAGAAATTGAATATATACCTCTATCACTATGATGCACATCAAGGCCTTCATCATGTGTAGGATTTGTGTCGAGAATAGAAGGTTGCAATGAAATGTCATGCACATTGTTATCATTGTTCAAAATTAACATCAAATAGATTATTGCTCATGAAGTTCTCAATTTGAGTTATTATTCATTAGGCATATTTACCTATGTGTGAACTAATGCACCCGAATCTTCTAGGTCTCTTTGGCCATTGGAATCTATGAAGTAGCAGGCAACCACTACTTTATAGCCTTTCTTGAAGCCAATTTGTTTGTCCTCTTCTATGGGTGCTAGATTAAATTCAAAGCCTTGCATTTTTCACATAATATCGATAATATTGAATGTATTTCTTATTTTTAATTTTATATAAAATATTTGATACAAAATTTCATTCACTGCCACTTACAAGTTATGCATGAAGTTTTATATATCCATTAGAGCCAAGATAGTGCTGGCCAACCTTATCTTTTCTAGCTTGTGTAGCCTTTGATGTGTCATGCAACCTATACATGTAAAATTTGAAATATGTTAGATTATAAAAATATAAAGATCACTAATTTGTGCATAATCACATTAATACTACCACATACATATTTCTTGTCGAGTGGTGGTTTAATTCCTTTATCTTTTAGTTTTATGTCTTTTGCATCTTCAGTGATTTCATTCCACTCCAACTCTAGAACCATAGGAGGATGCTCGTACTTTGGCTTGACCTTTAACGACCTTCTGTATTGCTTTCTCATAGTCTTTAGATGTTTGCAAGCTTTTTTATGAATTTGAGCTCTGTTAAAAATATTTCGACCAAAGAGATCCTTTAGAGATTTTATGAGTTGATCTTTTAATCCAGGGCCTTGCTCATTCCATCTTTTAACTAAAAACAAAATTGTTAGATAAAAAAATTAGTTCAAGCTATGTACCTTGAATTTATTATAAAAAATGGATGAACGGAAAAACATTAAACTAATTATATGAAGCTATGTACCTTTAACGCAATGTGGGCCCAAATATCTTCAATGTTAAATCATAAAAATCTTCATAAAAAATATGATTTAATGCAAAATCATCATGGGATCATTAGTCAAAAATGAGTTATGAATAAGTAAACTACAATTACACTCTAAATAATTACAATTTTAAAGTACTTGGAAGCTTAGGCAATTTTAAGGGAATCATATCTTTCTCAATCATCAAAAATGATGCCTCCAACGATCCAGTAGAAGTAACATGAGTTGCTCTAGGAAAGGATGGTAAACTATCACCAGTATTGGTATCTATTTTATCATCATGAGAAGGTCTACCTATCACTACACAAAGTTAATCAATGGCATACTATGATCAAATGAACAAGAAAGTACAAATCAAATAATATTTAACACATAAAAAAATATAGCAAAATACAAATTTACCATCTCTAGTTGCAGAAGGCGTCACTGTTTATATGCTCCTTGTTTTCGATCCTACATTCGACAATCTCAGAGTGCTAACTGACCTTGTCAAAGGAGGTGTATCCACATCATCGGGACCTAAAAAAATAATATATACAATGTATTATATTTTTTAAAATATAGATTGTGAAAACATGACAACAGTAATATACTTCACCTTTTTTATAAAACTGTCAATAATAATCATGAAGAAAATAATGGTGCAATTTTGACTATTAATGGACTACAATATAGAAGCATGGTATATGGTGATTTTGATGATGTCCTTTTTGATGGTTGAAAATTGAAATTACATACCTTTAGGAACTGCACTAGTACCCTCGTTAGGTCAAACAACTTGGTGAGGTCTCAAAAAATATTTTAACACACATATTTTGGTTCATGATCCATAAATTAGTATTAAGCATAAAGCTTTATTAAACTATAGTACAAGCTAAATATTCATTGTTGCTTACTTCTAGACAATGTGCTCTCCACCACAATTCATTTCTCATTGCCTCTTTCTCTTCGATTGGATTTGGATCCATCACAAGCACAAGAATTTGTAGATTGATGTTTTTTAGGCTCTTTTTACACATGCTTATAGGGTCAGTGGTCTATGTGATGTCATCATCGCTTAATACTGTCACTGCCATATTAGAAACTAATTGAACTTGTGTAATTGGTTTTTTCCCTTTCCCTAAGCATCAAATTGTGACAAGAACATCAGTAAAACAATGAAAATGAGTCCAAAACCTTAAAGAAAATAACATAGTAATATGACTTAGTAAAATTACAATTACACCAATTTTTATACAAAAGGTTTACCTTCACTAAAGAAGAGGTGGGAGCAATATCCATGCCTCTGTCATCCAATGGATCAACCATGTTGCCTTGTATCAAAGAATATATATAAGAACATCAACATAACAAAAGAAATAATTGACTTAGCTAAAAAAATTATTAATAAAATGGTATATTGTATATTGGAGTTATTGATTGGAAGTAATTAGTTTAAATATTAGATATATAGTATTTACAAGTTCCATGATAGTAACTTTCTTTGTATCTATGCAATTCAAATTGTAATCTATTAGCAGCTCTTCCCCTACACTTATTGATTTTATCACACATACAAAAATATTATTTTCCTCAAGTGCCTCAAAATAACAATCAAGTCACTTATTAGTTGACCCAATATGCATACTATTTATAAAACCTATAATGTTCCTTGTTTCTTTTGGACTTCCATTAATGTACACAACAAGGCTCTTACTTTGATCATTTTTTTTTTCCATTGTAGATTATTTACTGGCAGTGCATACCTATGAACACATTTTTATATTAACTATCTGCACCCAATTATTGTAATTGTAACAAGGTCCTACATACTCCATCAATTCAACAACTTTTTTATAACTAACCTTTATGCTATCCATGAAAAATAGGCCCAAACCATGTAATGATGATGGATCTATGCGATATATCCTATTGTTAACACAAAAATCAGTGGTAATTGGAGGTAATTCTTTGGGTACCCATTCTTTTTGAAGACGTGTGTACCTCAAGGGAACCTTGATGTCACCTTTTGTCTCATCATCATAATAACATGACCCCCCTTGAGAAATAAAAAATTTCTTGCATTTATTTAATTTTCTTCTAATCTTTTGACCTCTAGTTCATCTCTCTTTTGTAGACCTACTACATGTCTCACTATCCTCTTCCATTCCTACATTTTCCTCACTCGAGGAAGACAAATCTAATAGATACCTATTTGGTGGTACCTATAGTCCATCAAATGAGAGATATAGTTGAAGGAGCAAAATTTTTTGCTATAAAATGAGGCTAATAGTGATAAAGTTGGCCTAAAGTTAATATTGAAGATAAAGAGAAAGAAAGCATGTAAAGGAAGAGAAATCTGACAGATACCTATTTGGTGGTAACTATAGTCCATCAAATGAGAGATATAGTTGAAGGAGTGAAATATTTTTCTATAAAATGAGGCAAATAGTGATGAAGTTGGCCTAAAGTTAATGTTGAAGGTAAAGAGAAAGAAAGCATGTAACAAACTTATACCTCTTGATCCATGTCACTATGTAGGATCCTTGTCAAAGGGGTATAGTCTCCTACATATGTAAATCATTTGTCTTAATTTAGTTACAAATCACATGATACTTATGCTACAAATTACATAGAACATAACATGAACAATATGCATACAAGATAATCATTGTATATTTTTTAATTAGTTACCTCTAAAAAAAAAATATTATAAGTAATCAACATCAAGAATTGAGCATCGTAACACATATTTGCAACGTGTGTATCATAAGTCACCAATGTTGTTATCATTAATCATGATAATTTATAACAACTTAAACAAATTTTCAATGAATATATCGACACCTCTTACATTTTATTGATCATACCTAATACGTTTCCATTGATCATGTCATTTATCCATCTCATTATTATGAACATCATCATTATCAACATCATCATCATCATCGTCACTATGACCATCGTCTTCGTCGTCATCGTCGTCATCATCATCATCATCATTGTCATCATCATTATTGCCATCACCATCACCATCACCATCACCACCACCATCACCACCACCACTATCACCACCACCACCATCATTAATTCCATCACCATCATCATAAACATCTTCGCCATCATCATCATCATCTCCTCCTTCATATTTGCCATCATCATCATCTAATTCATCTTCCACTTTTTTGGTATTATCTTCTTCAATCACATTATACTTTATCGGTCTTCCTCTTAGATCATGTCTAATGACAAATGACTAACCCAATTTATGTAGAATGCCAAAGTAAAACACTTTCTCACATTGGCTTGCAAGGACATAGGGCTCATCACTGGCTCAAATGACCTTGTATTAATCATTGTAAATTGATTATCATAGTCAATAATAGTACTATCAGGATCATTTTGACTTAGTCATAGCTTGTACTATTTGACAACAAATAGAACTAGTTTGAAGGAATTAAATTCACACTCAATTATATTATCCAAAATGCCATAGTATTTATTTTTAGATATTTGAGGATGTATGTAATTTCTAGATGAAATATTAGTGACCTCAAAGACTACAATTATTTGAAAATCACAAGTTTTTTTGTGTCGTCCAAGTTTTTTATGTGAAATTTACGACCATTTTAGTACATAGTTTTGTGGTTCTTGACCTGTTATTTTTCAAACATGTCAAAATTATGCATACATCCATGAGTTGATATTAAACATATGGGTCATGATAGAATAACTTATACATACCTTTCCACCTCTTAAACCATTTCCTAGATCAATTACCATTGGTATAACATTGGAATCTCCATTAGGATGAGCTTCTTTAACTAATGAAGCAACACCTTCCCATGTTAATGAGAAACCATTTTGTTGAGATCATTCAATCTGTACCATCATCGAATCAAGATTGTTTGCAATATATAAATAAAGTGCATCCCACTCATGAGCAACTGTATAAAATAAATAGACCAGTTAGAAACAAATTATATTGATGATGGATAAGAATTAATTAACTACAATAACATCTTATAATTACCTCTCACTTTCATCAATCTACTTTTCCCCATCAAGTACTCCCCTTCGAATTTGTTAATGGAGTTGGGATCCCAAATGCGATGTACATGAATCTTTGTTGCAAACTTGGGAAGATGTTCACTAATGTACACCATGGTCTAGTATACCATATATCCCTCCACCATGGAACCCTCAAGATGTGCTTTTTGTCAAACCAAGCCCTTCAAAAATTTCAAGTGCCTCTCAACCATCGACATTGACCTAGTTGGTAGAAGTCCAAACAATTCAATCTCTTCAACTAGATGTATGACATAGTGTTCTCATGCATTGAAAAAATTTGAAGGTAGACACTTTTGTATCTCACACAAAACATAAGGAACTTTTATCTTCCAATTTTTTATGTATATTTTGACAATTTCTCTAGATGAAAACCATCTAGATTCATCACGCAAAAACATATTAATGAGACTCTACAAAAATTTATACAATAAATAAGAGAAAAAAAAAGCTAGATGCAAAAATAATATCTATACAAAAAATCTAACAATTAACACTTCCAACCTCATGTATTTCACAAGATGATATATATAACTTGTTTTATACTCATGTTGTCCCAGTTGTATGAGAGAGATAAAGGTAGGATGTACTGCAATGATAATAAAATGATATTTTCAATATATATTATAAAATAAAATAATGAAAAGTACATGATGTTTTACAAATTTATTGTAAATAGAGAAGAACATGACTTATCTTGACGAAGGTATGTCAATCATGCATTTTCAACCCTCACCCAAGATCACCTTTGTTTGAATGATATTACTTATGTTTGTAGCTAATCCTATGAGAAATTTAGTTTTTTTATGGCTTCAAATATGAAATCAGTTTGCTACTGCGTTTAATAACCATGGAATGACATTCGTATTTGTAATCACTTAAAAATGGTCATCTAGACTATTAGCCCCCTTCTCAACATTTTGGCTAAATTAATTAATTATTGTTGGGTGATGCGACGCGCTCCCCTGCCCACAGGTGGTTAATTATGTGGTGTTCCATGTTCACTAATAGTCATGGCTTTTGGTGCAACGGCAAATGGGCCCAACAATTGGTATCAGAGCCTGGTTTTGGCCTGGTCATGGGTTCAAATCTCCCCGGTGCCTTCCCGACCCGCGTAAGCACCTGGTATGCACGTCGAGGGGGAGATTGTTGGGTGATGCGACGCGCTCCCCTGCCCACAGGTGGTTAATTATGTGGTGTTCCATGTTCACTAATAGTCATGGCTTTTGGTGCAACGGCAAATGGGCCCAACAATTATTTTCCTAAGCTAAATTACTAAAAATCAATTTATTTGATCTTAACCTATAGTTGACTATAATATCCTAAGTCCATATTTGATTAAAAGAACATGTACCCCTTTTAATAAAATAAAAGACCCCATCCTTCTAACCCACTTAATGTGCATGCATAAAGTCCTTTTCCTATTTACAACTTAAAATTAAAGGATTTTGTTTCACATGAAAGGTAAACTCCTTTTTCATTGGTTGATTTGTTCTTGCATATGGTTTCTTGATCTTGATCTCAACTGCTTATACACCTTTAACAGAGAGAGCTCTCTCCCTCTCTAACATTCGTACACCTTTAAAAGAGAGAACTCTCTCCCTCTCCAAGGATCCAATTTTTTGAGTATTTTCATGCTGTAGGTTTCTTTATAAGTTTTCTTGAGAGCACTTGTGGAGAACTTCTTGCTTCTTGTCTCATTCTTGTATCCTTCATCTTAGCACTAGATTCATTTAAGATATCTCAATTTCCTATGGCATAGCATAAGTTCACATAGTCTAATTAGCAATGGTTGTAATATGCTCATCTTGCTTAATCTAGTTGTATCCTTGCACCCCATATTAAAATAGTTCATTCTTGCATTGCATGCTTGAGAACTCCTTTGGACATTTACATTCTTGTTCTTGTCTAAGGAATCTCCCATTGCATGGTTTACTAGAAAGGGTTATGTCTCTAAGGCTTAGCTAAGAGCTCTTCATATGCTCAAAAAAAACCTTTGCACTCCATGTATAGGGAGCTCTACGATGGAATTAGAGTGTTCCAATCTATGGGATATCTTGGATAGAAGGCTTTAGAGAAGTGCACAAACTGAGTGTACATTTTTTGTAGCCACCGTGGGGTAGAACATTCTAGTTTTTCCTCCTAGTCTACACTTTTTTCTTGCATTTTCTACTTGCTAATTCTGTTCGAAATGATTGAAAAGATCATGAATGAAGAGTAATGGAATTGGTAAAGAATGTCTTCAATCATTGTTTTGTCATTGATGTCAAACTTGCTACTTGCAGGAATGACAATTGCTTTAGTGCTCCAAATACTATCAATTGGTTGATTGACAAGGAGGTGGCAATCAATAAGATGTAACTAAAGTACCTAAAGAAAGGTTGAAGTTGTGATGTTGTAATGAAGTATAAGGATTAGATAAGTCATTGATGAAATAGTGTATTGATGACATACTCTAAGACACAAAGGATGGACACACTGAGACACATCAAAGATGTAAGGATTAACTAAGTTCATTGGAGAGAGAACCAAGCTAGCTAGTAAGTGCCAAACAGATTCTCAGTTGAAGCCGAGAAAGTTCAACTTAGTGTGTGCCGAGTGATCTTTAGGTGCCAAGCAGCCTTTTCGTGCCAAGTGAAGATCGGGTGCCAAGTAACATAGAATTTCTTCAGGTGTTGAGCGCCAGTAAAATAACAATAGAAGCTGAGTAACACAGAAGAAGGAGTTAAGCATTAGTAAATCAATGATGCCCAGTTGTTACATTATTTGTTAAGTCAAAGATTCATCATATTAGCAATGATAAGTTTGTTACATCAAATTTTGTGAATTAGTTGGATGATAAGGATGATGAGTAGATGTCACAAAATTTTATGTAAACCATGCAAACCAATTCAAGAAAAATGCTAATGGATTTATCATGAAGTTTCTAGAAGAAACAATTTGGAGGGAAAATAATACCATTTTCTCAAGATCAAATTAAGATTTGAGTGGGAAATGAAGAACAAAACTTCTTTATAAGGAGTTATAGGTCAGAGATCAAATGCGCATGTGAGAGAGGGAGTTGCTCTTAAGTGTGGTCATGCTAAGAAACTAAGAGTAGTAAGAATAGGGAATCAAGACTCTGAGTTGATCAAATGATCATGGAGTACATTGGCATAACGAGTGGAAGAACTCAAGGAGACAGATCTTGAAGGGTGAACAAGTTGTCAGCATTGCGAGGGAGGAAAGCCAAGCAAAGAAAAGGACTGAAGAGTGATCTAAAATTTGCAAGGTTGAAGTTGCAATTTGTATCAGGTCAAAACCCTTCTAATACTTTCTTACCATTGTATTAGATATTTAAATCTTACATTGCTAGGTTAGCTTAATGGCTAGGTGGATAAGCCTCAAGAAAAGGATAAAGAGATCCCTAGGAAAATGATAAGAGATCCTTAGGAGGAGGATAGGAGATCCTTATAGAGGGATGAAAGATTCTTTTGAGAAGGTGACTGTAAATCCCATGGACTTGGGTGAGCCTAACAGCTCTATGCAAATCCTTTAACAGGGTGACATTCCAAGTTGAATGTTCTTAAGTCCTTTAATAGGGCACACTCCTAACAGGGTGTAGAAATCCTTTAACAGGGTCACATTTAATAGTGTGTTGTAGCCTTTAATAGGGTAGGCCTTTAATAGGGCAGACCATCAGAAGTGGTTGAAATCAATTGCATAGTTATTCAGTGGGTATCATCCCCACCCCAGTTTTACCTTCTTATTCCTGGAGGATTTTTGGGTCATCAAAATCCTTAGTGCATGTTTACTTTTCATGATTGTTTAATGTTCAATTGCATGCATGATAATTTCAGTTATGTGCCCTTAAAGATTAAAAGAAAAATTTGTATTGGACATCAATGGACCTTGGATAACTGATCCAACCCCCACCCCGTCTCTCAGTTATTCTAAATAATTCTAACAATTGGTATCAGAGCCACGCAACTGATTTGTTTCAAGGTACTAGCAGCAGGAAGATCAAGATATCCAAGAGAGAAGCTCCCAAGCTAAACAAAGACAACTTTGTTGCATGGCAAAGTCTGATGAAGCTACACCTCAGATCAATAGGTGACTATGCATAGGCCTCAATCACAGTTGATCGTGTAGACCCTGCATGACACCTCACTGCAGATGACATGAGCAAGAAGAAGGAGCATAATCAAGTGATGTTAGATATTGCTTAAGCACTAAGCTATGTCGAGTATGATGACATCAAAGGATGTGATACTGCACATCAGATGTGGGAAACATTGTCAAGAATCTATGGAGGATATGATAATGTCAAGAGAGCCTAAGAGGAAAGTTTGATGATATGAAAATGGAAGAAGGAGAGAATGCTGCTAAATATGGTGCAAGGATGAAGGAAGTAGTAAGTGCCATAAGAAGCCTAGGAGGAAAGCCAGCAGAAGAAACAATATGTAGCAAATACTTGAGAACTTTTCTTCCAATCTATGCTATAAGAGTATCAACCATCCAAGAACTAAGGTGTGTACCAGGCAATGCATTATCATTTGAAGGAATAATTGGAAGACTCACTGCCTTTGAGCTATCAAACTTTGATAACTACAAGCCAAAAAACTTTGAATCTGCATTCAAAGCCAAGATGACATTAAAAGACAACGAGGAGATGCAAACAAAGAAAAAGAGTGGAAAATGAAAGTATGTATCTAGTGATAGCAACACTGATGAAGATGACGTGGACCAATTGGAGGCATTACTAGCAAGAAGATTTTACAAAGGACGAGGCAAATTCAAAGGTAAGCTGCTAATCATTTTTTTCAATTGTAATGAAGTTGGTCACATTGTGGCCAAATGCACACAAAAGAAAAACTACAAGGATGGAGGCAACTTCAAGAACAAGAAAGAGGACAACAAGGACTACAAAAGTAAAGGCAAAAGATGCTACATTGTTGAAGAAGACTCTGATGAGAATGATGATGAAGTAGTCTATGTGACTATGAAAGATGAATTAGATGAAGATGAAGAAACTACCCTAGTAACCTGCATGAACAAGAATGATAGATGGATCATAGACAATGGATGCTCTCATCACATGACTAGAGACAAAAGTAAGTTTATTACCTTTACTCAATATGAAAGAAATAGTGTTAGATTTGGTAACAATGCACCATGTCAGATCAAAGGGAAAGGTAGTATCAAGCTTACTGAAAAGATATCATGGTATAATGCATACTATGTTGAAAGCTTGAATTATAACTTCTTAAGTGTCTCACAGTTAGGCAACATAGGATGTAAGGTTGAATTTGAAAAAGGAGTTGCTAAGATCTATGATTCTCAAGGAAATCTAAAAGGAAAAGGTGATCAGACTAAGAGTAATTTGTTTTATCTTGACATGGAAGATGCTTCTTGTCTCATTGTTCAAACTGATGACATTTGGCTATGGCAAAAGAGGCTATGTCATGTAAATTTTGACAATCTGATAAGCATCAGCAAAATGAAGAAAGTCAGAGGTCTACCAAAGTTGAAGAAACCTGATAACACCATGTACAAACAATGCCAACTAGGAAAGATGACCAAGTCAACCTTCAAGAGTAAGACCTATACTTCTAATGAAGTATTAGAGCTAGTTCATACTGACATGTGTGGTCCTATTGAAGTACAAAGCTACAAAGGTGACAGATACATAATGCTATTTGTAGATGACTATTCAAGGATGATGACAGTCATGTTCCTAAAAGTAAAATCAGATGCATTTCAAATGTTCAAATGGTACTTGGCCAGAGTAGAGAAAGAGACTAGAAAAAGCCTAAAATGTCTCAGATTCGATAGAGGAGGAGAATTTACATGAAGAGAATTTGAAGAGTTCTGCAATGAAAGAGGAATCAAAAGGTAGACATCAGCACCCAGGACTCCACCTCAGAATGGTATAGCAGAGAGAAGGAATAGATCAGTTATTGACTGTGCTAGGACCTTAATGATGGAGAAAAATTTTGCACTCAGGTACTAGAGAGAAGCTGTAAGTACTGCAGTCTACAGACTCAATAGAGTTCAAGTCAAGAAAGGTACAAATGCAACACCTTTTGAATTATGGTATGGGCATTCTCCTAATGTAAAACATTTCAAAATATTTGGGTGCAAATGCTATATATATAAAGAGTCTAGAAATGGAAAGTTTGATGCAAAGAGTGAGGAAGGCACATTTCTTGGTTATTCTACTAGAAGCAAAGCTTATAAGTGTTTGAATATTAACACTAACAAAGTAGTAGAAAGCACAAATGTGAAGTTTAATGAGCTTGTAGAAGTTCAAAGTGTTGAGAATACCAAGAAAGCAGAAGAATACAAGACCTTTGTATACTTCTATGAAGGTATACCTAATAATGGTGAAGTTGCAACTCAGAATGAAATCAACAACAAAATCTAGCATCTATCGAGTCACAGATAGTGAATGCCAAACTGTAGACACATTCAAAAGCTAAGTTGCAGAATGCAAAGAATGTTCATTCAGATTCTGAGAATAGCCAACACAAAAATGAACAAATACCTGATGAAAATGTGCATGAGGTATTGGATTCTGAAAGAGACAACATGCAAACAAGGAAAGAACCAATACTGGAAAAGTATGTGAAAAGACATCATCCTACAAATCAAATTATTGGAAACAAAGAGGCAGAACCAATGACAAGGAATAGACTCAGAAGTGAAACATGTCTGCTTAGCAAAATGGAACCAAAACTAGTAAGTGAAGCCATAGAAGATGATGATTGGTAAAATGCTATGAAAGAAGAAATAGAACAAGTTGAGAAGAACAAGACATGGACCTTAAGTCTCAAGACCAGCTGACAAGAATATAATTGGAACCAAGTGGGTGTTTAGAAACAAGTTAGATGAGAATGGTGAAATCACAAGGAACAAGGCAAGACTAGTCTATAAAGGGTATGCATAAGAAGAAGGACTAGACTATGGAGAAACTTTTTCTCCAGTTGCAAGAATGGAAGGAGTAAGGACCTTACTAGCATATGCAGCCTTCAAAGGATTTAAAGTCTATCAAATGGATGTTGAGTCCACATTTTTGAATGGTATACTTGAAGAAGAAGTCTACATAGAGCAACCATAAGGTTTTGTTGATGAGAAGAACAAAAATAAGGTACGCAAATTGCATAAGGCTCTATATGGATTAAAGCAAGCCCCTAGAGCTTGGTATGAGAGACTTCACAAGTATCTAGTGCAAATAGGATTTGAAAAAACTGATGATAATAGCAACATGTACATCAAATCAGAAGAAGGTAAAGATATTCTTGTATCTGAAATATTTGTCGATGACATATTTTTTGGAGGAAAGGAAGTACTTTGCAAAATTTTTGCTGACAAAATGAAACATGAGTTTGAGATGTCAATGTTTGGAGAAATCAAATTCTTTGTAGGATTGCAAGTACATAAACTAAAACATGGTATATTTGTGGCACAATCAAAATACATCAAGGAGATACTCAAGAAGTTTGGATTAGAAGATTCCAAACCTGTTAGCACACCAATGGCAACAGGACATAAGCTATCCAAAAATGATGAATCAGCTGAAGTCAATCAAACAATGTACAAATCCATGATTGAAAAACTACAATATGTTGTACATAGCAGACTAGACATAGCATTAGCAGTTGGAATAGTGGCTAGATTCTCTTCTAATCCTAGAGAAAATCATCTCATGGTAGTAAAAAGGATAATGAGGTATCTCAAAGGAACTGATGATTTTGGCCTATATTACAAAAAGAATGAGAAGTTTGAGCTCAATGCATACACAAACGCAGATTTGGGAGGCAACATTGATGATAGGAAAAGCACAAGTGGAGGAGCATTATTCTTAGGTAAAAGGCTAGTTACTTGGACTAGCAAGAAACAAGTATGCACATATCAGTCCATTGCAGAAGCAAAATATGTGGCAGCAGCAATCAATTGCACAAACATTGTGTGGCTCAAACATCTATTGAAAGGAATGAAAGAAGAGGTAACCAAACCTGTGATATTGTATTGTGATAATACAAGTGCTATAAACATATCCAATAATCCAGTAATACATGCAAAAACCAATCATATTGCAATTAAGTATCACTATATCAGAGAATTGGTGGAAGACAAACAAGTGAAGATGGAGTACATTCACAAAAAGGAACAAACTGCAAATATCTTCACCAAACCATTGCCCAAGGATCCTTATGAATACCTTAGAGGCAAGTTGGGGGAAATGCCCCTAACTTAAGCAGTCTAAAGGAACAAAGAAGCTACCCTGCATCAACAAGAGTAGAACATTTAAATATCAGAAGAGTGATGCAGAGGATGACAACAAGAATAGAAATTTTAGATCAATCACAAGCATGGTGATAGGGGGAGAAAACATGAAGATGCAAAGCTTATATTTAGCATGTTGAAGATGCTACATCTTTGGCATTTATGTCAAAGAGGAAGATATGAGAAACTGATCAAAGAAAGGTAAGAGGGAGATATATATGTATGAAAGGAGAGATGACAGAAGGAGATTTAGAAGAAATAAGAATCAGCAAGCAGCTATGAAGGATCGGGATACAAAGTAAAGATGCAGTAGTTCAGAGGGAGAAGCAAAACAAAGGATTCAACTTCTATCAGCACAAGAGGGAGTTATATAACAAGCAGATAATGTATGTAATTTTGGTGGTAACTAAGTTGATCAATTGATCAATTTGGTTTGCCATCAATGCCAAAGAGGGAGATTGTTGGAAATGATTGAAAAGATCATGAATAAGGACCTTAAACAACTCTGTAAGAAATTCAAGATAAAACAACATTGGTCCTCAATATACTATCCTGAAGGGAATGACCAAGCTGAGGCCTCTAAAAAGACACTACTAAAAATCTTGTATCGAATGGTCCACAAATCAGGTAGAGATTTGGCACATGCACTTTAATTTGACACTCTGGGATTACATGACCACTATACATACTCATGTAGGGGCTACACCCTTTTCTCTAGTCTATGGTTATGAGACTATCTTACCTTTAGAAGTTGAGATTCCCTCCTTATGAGTCTCCCTACATGGGTTGATAATTAATGAAGACCATAGGGCTATGCAAATACATGAGAAGAAAACATCAATGAGCATCAAAAGGATGATTTTGATCACATGAGGACTTATCAGAAAAGGATGTCTACTATTTACAATTAAAAGGTCCATCTTGATGAGTTCTAGGTGGGTGAACTTGTTCTTCAAGAGAACCCCAAGAATCAACAAAATAGGGAACAAAAGGGGAAATTCGAGCCTAACTAGTTGGGTCCTTACATCATCATAATGGTGTTTGGATCTGGTGCATATCAAATCTCTACTCATGAAGGGGAACAACTTGCTAAGCCTATTAACATTCTACATCTGAAAAAATTCTATGCCTAAGGCTCTTTGGTCTTAGCTTTCTATATATACCTTATGATCTTGAAAAATCCTAAAAATTACAAAATGTCTTGAAAATATATTGATCATCTTAGTGAAAACCTAGCAATAGGCACTTTGATGTATCATCTAAAAAAATCAAAAATGCAAAAAAATACAAAAAAAATTGAAAAGAAGTCTTGAAAAAATGCTGCTAAGTGGTGAAAACTTACAAACATATGCTACTTGAGACCCTTTCACCTATGTCTATTAGTCTCGCTCACTCCACAACACATTTCCTAGCTTGGAATCATCTCTTGTCCTCATCTCGGGGGCATGACTTCTTATCTTATTAGGGTCTCCTTGTGCATTAGGGATTGTTTGTCAACTCATGCAAAACAATATTTCTCAAAACTTCTTCCACCTTGACATCAAGTGTTTCTCAACACTTTTTGGATACTTGACCTACAGTCTAGGATTCTACAATATTTATCACTAGCAGATTCAAGTCTCAAAGAAATGGCCATGTGATACACACACACACACACACACACACACACACACACACACTTAAACATTAACCTTGCTAAGTTAAGATGAACTTTATCTTCTTTGTGTGTTGTCTATGATGATTTCTGTGCTGAGTGGTCCCTCCCTAATAGTCTTTTGAGGATGACTTGGACTAGAACAATGGGGGCATGGAGCAAGTTTTACACTTTTTCTACTTGTAGGTGTACTTTGTTAGTTTAAGGTGTTGAGAGAATTCATGCTTATCCTACTTGACGCTTTGGACCTACAATGTATCATCCTTGACTATTTTTGCAAGACCACACTTTGGGGTTATCCTGACACTTATGTCTTAATACAGCTATAATCTTGCTATACTAAACTTAGGAAATCTAACTACATTAGTCATCTTGACTTACATATCTTTGATGCTTAGGTTGGGTTCCCACATTTCTATTTGATATAGACCATATTTTGTTGGGATTCTTTAGAATAACTGGAGGGGGGGTGAATTAGTTATCCAAGGTCCAGATGTACAATTAAAACTTTTCACAACTTAGTGAACCCATATCCATAAAAACATTTTCATCATGCATGCATTCATTAGATTATGCAATCACTTAAACTTGTAGGTTACTATCAAATCAATTTGCAAAAATGTAAACATGAAACATAAAAAATTCAATAACACATTTGACACAATAATTTAATGTGGAAACCAAACTTGGGAAAAACCACCAGTAACATGCTACTCATAGTCACTCTTCTAAAGTGATGCCCTATGAAAGGCCAACCTTGTTAAAGGTTACAATACATAGTGTTAAATGTGACTTAGTTAAAGGATTCAATCACCTTGTTAGGAGTGATCCTTGTTAGAGGACTTTAGATCATTCACTTGGAATGTCACCCAATTAAAGGATTTACTAATGACTGTTAGGTCAACCTTAATCCAAAGGATTTACCCTAGACTAATACAATGATTAGAAAGTAATACCAAGGCTTGATTTGATAAAAACTTACAACACGCTTGTAGATTACATATCTCTACTTTAAACCACCATTCTACTTGGCTTTCACACACTTCAGCTCTAATAGCTTGTTCACCCTTCAAGCATCCATACCATTAAGCCTTCTTGCTTTGCTTGCCAATGTAGTCTCTTTCTCTTAGGTCACTAAATGAAGCAATACCCTAGACTCCTTGTCTTCCTTAGGTTCTCACACATGACAACCCTTGCTTCTGACCATCCATCTCTATAAATAGAGAATTAAGATATTTTTTCATTCATCCACCATCTTCCATTTTAGGATAAGGTCAGATTAGGTAGGATTCAATGAATCTACCCCTTATTCCATTACATTCCCTTCTAGAAAATTCTCCTTCAAATCTCTTTGAATTCACCTCAAAATGGTTCATCATGAATTTTGTGCCACCAACTCATCAACCTTATCTTATGCATGGTTCACACAATCCAAGAAATCAAACTTGTTAGCTCAAATTCATCAAATTCCTAATCTTTCTCATAATGCTGACACTCTGCATTAACTGGCTTCTGATGCTCAACACATACTGTGTTGCTCGACATCCACTATCAAATCACTTAGCACAAACTAAAGTTTATTGGTGCTTGACATCAATTAAACTTACTCATCTTACATTGAAATTGACTTTTCTTCGCTCCAATTAATTTTCTACTCAACTTGCACTAAATTTTCTTGGCACCTATTGTGCAAATTATTAAGCTTGGTAGACAAAGATTGATTAACTTGTTCTTCTAAACTTAATTAGTGTAACCAACCTTTGCAACCTTAAGTAGATTATCAGTTCACTATAATATCATTGTCTTAACTAATTCTTGTATTCTTTTCCATATCATAACTCAACCTTTCCTGTAGATTCTATGGTTGCCTCATTTGATCAAATCCTCTTCATCAATCAAATAAATGATATTACTTAAATCATATAAGTAATTGTCTTACTAGCAAGTAGAAGGTTTGAGATTAGTGACAAAATAATGATTGAAACATATTTATCATACTTGTATCAATCTATTTTCTACATATTCATATCCTCATAGTTCTACTAGTGATGATTGTATGATCTTTTGATGTTCCTAATAATGCTCAATGATGAAATTAGAGTCTAAATGTTTTGAGTCTCTTGCAAGTAAACCATTTTGCATACTATCTTGCATTATAGGCTCATTCTAGCTTAGTTTTCATTTTTCATATGGAGAGAGCTCATTCTTCATCTTTCAAAGACATGTTAGCTAATTGTGTTAATCTCTTCTCACTCTTCCTCTCGATCATGTCCATTTTCTTGCTTCTTTTATACATGTCATCACATCTATATAAATTTTTGACCCTTGACTAATTTCAACATAGGCTTTGATCTGCATTCAAATGTTCTATGTCCATACTTCTTGAAATTATAACAATGTCCATCAAACCTTTGAGTCCTTGTGAATTTTGGATCTGCAATCTTGTGTTATATGTCCTTGCATGTTGCACTTGTGACAGTAACCCTTCTTCTTGGGTGTATTTTTCTGATTGAATCTACTACTCCTACAAATATTAGTAGTATGCCCCTTTTTATTACAGTAATGACAAGTGGGTTTAGAATCCTTACCTTTTTCACTTCTTTTCTCAACATTCTTTGATGATTCTCCAACTTTAGTGATGTTGTATCCAAGTCCTGATGTATCGTGGGCAAATTTTGGGGATTTCAGCAACTGTTCAAAATACTTGATGGCTTCACTTGACTTGTTGAGATTATCTGCTACCTCTTTTTCTCTATTTAATTCATTCTTCAATTGTTCATTTTGTATCTTCAAAGTAGAGATCTCAATATCTTTCATATTGAGTTCATGATGAAGGTTCATCATTTGGGAAAGTGTATCCATCTGCATGTTTGAGATCCTTGTTAATTCAGTACATTTTTCTTCAAGTCTGTTTGCAAGATTTCTTTTGTCATTTTCCATCATGACTTTGTCCTCAACTGCTCTTTTCTTTTGTTCATTGATTTCACATAACATTATATCCTGTGATTCATGTTCCATCTTGAGAAATCTTATCTCTTCTGCTTGAACTTTGTTTTTCTCCATTAGTTCTGCTATTGCTGCATCAAACTCTTTGTTGTCTCCATTGGCACACAGTTTTGTGGTATCAATCTCCTTATAGTTTATATCATTTTCAGCTATGTCTATATCCTTCCTTTTCTTCAAGGATTTTTTCAATTCCTTCCTTGCTTCCTCTACTTTGTGTAGAGCCAGTTGCACATTAATCACTTGATTGTCAATAATCTTCTCAAGTTTGAAGACTTCCATCTTTAGATCTTTTTCTCCAAGTTGTTAGACTTCTTCTTGTGAGAACCTTGCTCTGATACCAATTTTTGGAATATTCAAATAGGAGGAATGCTTCTGAGAGAGAGGGGGGGGGGTGAATTAGAAGTACTGTATTTTGACCATTAAGACTTTTTAACTGAAAGTAGATTGCATGCATATGAACATATCAAACAATTATGAGAAACACATAAGCATCACTACATAACACTTGAGATTTTGGTAACCCAGAAACCCTCCAAAAATAAGAAGGTAAAACTGGGGTGGGGATGATACCCACAAAATCATTGCAGTAATAATATTTAACCACTTCTGATGGTCTACCCTGTTAAAGGCTTTACACTATATCAATAGTGACCTGGTTAAAGGATTTACAAACACTTTACATGAAGTGTCACCCTGTTAAAGGATTTAATCACCTATTTAAAGGATCTACAAAATAGATGTTAAGCTAACCTATCACCATAGGGTTTTCATTCTAATACAATTGTGAGAGAGTATTAGATACATTAAACCTGATAGCTTACAATCCTTCGTTTGTTGAATACAGGCACTTGATCTGCTTTCTCTAATCTTGATCCTCTGAGATCTCTTACTTTTTACTCTGAAATAGTGTTCCTTCCACACCCTTGTACATCCACTTCTCTTTCTAATGATAGTTTTTCTTCCTTATAAAGACATTTGAAAACTTAGGGTTAGGTATGGATCTACGATCCATATTGAATCTTTGCTTCTTGCTCATTCCTTGCACTTTTCTTATTGGCTACATGAAGATTGCATAGGAAATACAAAATATTTGATCTTATCATTTAATCCTTCAGGATTCGTCATATGTCAGCCATGAAAATGGTTTACATATGAATCAATGAAGTTACAAACTCATATGTACATTTTGTGTTACTCAGCACTTGCTAATTCTAGATGCTCGACACTAATATCAAACTGGCTTACTCGGCTCCTATTACATTTCTGTATTGCTCGGCATCATTTGTGACTCAGCACTTAAATATCACTTGGCACTTGTATCATGCTCGGCACCTAAAGTCATTCGGTACTTGAACTTCACTCAGCACCTGATCTTCACTCGGTACTTGAAGACTACTTGACACCTAAAGATCACTTGGCACCTGAAGTCTTTCCTGACTTGGCTCATGTTGTGGCTCGGCATACATGGTGTACTCAGCTCCAATATAGAAAGTGGTTAAGTGTATTGGCACTCAAGTGTCAAAAACCATTATGAGGTTAACAACTGGGGCATTCTATCACTTCTTTATGGTCACTCTTTGGTTCTAATTGCTTATCAATCATCACAGACTTCACTATACCTCAATTTTCTTATATCTGGCTCAATTCAACATTTTGTTTACCTCTTTTTGATTTCGATCCTAAGGGGGCATAAATACTCTATCATTTCTTGCTTGCTACATCTATCTATTTCTCAGAAGCATATGCTTGATTCTTTCATTTTCTCTCAATCTATCTTCTTTTCTTGATGTTAGTACTCTTCTTGAGTTTGAATATCACTCTCCTAGTGTTTATTACTTTCATTACTGGGTTGCACATTTAGGATGTGATGTCTCGTTCTATATTTCATTCTTTAGAATCGAATCTATCTATTGTTGCCTACTTGGCTTTTGTATTCTTTGATGTAATGTGTTTCTAGATCAATCATATATCAGCCAAAAAGGGGCAAATGTAATCACCTAAAAATGGTCATCTAGACTATTAGCCCCCCTTCTCAGCATTTTGGCTAAATTAATTAATTATTTCCCTAAGCCAAATTGCTAAAAATTAATTAATTAAATCTTAACCTATAGTTTGACTATAATATCCTAATTCCATATTTGATTAAAAGAATATGCCCCGCTTTTAATAAAATAAAAGACCCCATTAACCCACTTAATGTGCACACATAAATTCCTTTTCCTATTTATAAATTAAAAGAAAAGGCTTTTGTCTCACATGAAAGGTCAACTCCTTTTTCATTGGTTGACTTTCTCTTACACATGGATCATATCAAAATTCAACCCCCAGCCTTGATCATCTATTTCTTGGTCTTGATCTCAACCGTGCGTACACCTTTAAAAGAGAGAGCTCTCTCCCTCTCTAAGGATTCAATTTTTTGAGTATTGTTATGTTGTAGGTTTCTTGATAGGTTCTCTTGAGAGAACTTGTTTAGAAATTCTTGCTTCTTGTCTCATTCTTGCATCCTTAATCTTAGCATTAGATTCATTTAGGATAGCTTTATTTCCTATAAAATAGCATAAGTTCACATAGTCTAATTAGCAATGGTTGTAATATCCTCATTTTCTTGTATCCTTGCACCCCATATTAGCATAGTTCATTCTTTCATTGCATGCTTGAGAACTCCTTTGGACATTTACATTCTTGTTCTTGTCTAAGGAATCTCCCATTGCATGGTTTACTAGAAAGGATTGTGTCTCTAAGGCTCAACTGAGAGGTCTTCATATGCTCAAAACACACATTTGCACTCCATATATAGGGAGCTCTAAGCCGACATTCAAGTGTTCCAATCTATGGGATATCTTGGATAGAATGGTTTAGAGAAGTGCACAAACTAATTGTATAGTATTTATCTTGTTTCCATTGCTATTTGATTTAATGAAAGAATTCAATGCATGATTGGATTGATGAATGTCATTACAAATTTTGATAAATTTTTCTCTGTCACACCTTTCATCTAATATTTTCCATAGTGTCTCTAGTACATTCTTTTCAATATGCATAGCATCAAAAAAATGCATGATTGGGAGGTGCTCGTAGTATGGAAACCTACTAAATTGTCTAGGATAGCTTTTTAGTCCTTTTGGATGTTGCTCATTAATGCCTTGATGACCTTCATGAATATAAATTACATCACTACTAAACAAAAGACAGTATCCAAATTTAAATTTCATACAAAAACATACATTAGATGGAATGGGATTACCTCGATGATTCTTTCTATTCTATTCCAGCTTCCATATATGAGGTGTCATTCTTAATGGCTTTGATGTTGTTTCTTCTTTCCCATTGAAAATATATTTTTTGGTAATTCAATACTTATGATTTCCGTGGAGAAAGTTCTCATCAAACACTTGCTTTCCAAAACTTTTTAAATGATGAGATTTCATATTTGTAACACAAATTGGACATGCAAAACCTCCCTTTATCTAAAGATCTATGAGATTGTGTATAATTGGATAAAATGTGTAGAAGATTCATATTTACAATTATCATGCACAACGTAAACATACAACAAAAATGTATTAGCATTATTACATACCAAAAATATGCATTAATAGTTTTACATACCACAAAAATGTGTTAGCCTAGGGGCATTATGTATTGTCCATATAAGCATTGCACGTAGTTGAAATTTCCTTTCAACTATCCGTCTAGAGATGTTGTACATAGTGACCCCATTCCATAACTCCAAGAACTCAGCAATAAGGGGCTCAATATATACATTCATATATTTCACTTGGTACTTACCTAGTTGAATGAACATAAACAAAACATAATTATTATGGATATTTTGATACTATGTTTATAAATTAATTTAGATGACTATTAAATGAAAAAACTACTTGGTACAATCATTGCCAAAATTATGTTTTCCCTCTTTATGAACATCCAAGGAGGAATGTTATTATTAATAACAAAAATAGGCTAGACTAAGTAAACAGATCTCATCTCTCCAAATGGATTGATATTGTTTGTTGCCAATGAAAGCTTCAGGTTATGAGGTTCTTCTTTAAATAGTGGCAACCTATCTTCTATATCCTTCAATGCAAAACCATCCATAGGTATTCACATAATGTCATCTTGACTTCTATTGCACACATGGTAATGCATAAATTGTGTCAAGCTAGTGCACCTGAATAATCTTTGTAGATGTGGAATAATGGGAATGTATCAAAAAACCTTGCAAGGTACCTTTTTGGTTATTTGATGTTATCAATATCTACTAATGTGACAATTAGGGCATTCTGTTACAAATTCATGTTGTTTATGATATATAATATGATCATTGGGACATGCATGTATTGTTTGATACTCCATTATGATATCTTTCATAATGGTCAATAATTTTCAGTAAGAGTGAGGTAAAATGTTTGATGATGCTAACAAACACTCACCTTCAACCTATGGAAAAATAATTGTTAATATAAAGAAAATTAATGGGACTTTAACATAGAAGATGGAAAAAATGACAATATACCTTAGCATACATGAGATTTCTACATTGGATATACCATTCATAACTTTGAAGTTCACCAACAATAATACAACAAAGAGAAACATTGTTTGGGAGCCTTGGTACAAAGGCTCTTATTGTTTTTAAATTATAGGTATATCAAGGTTCTCTTTATCATCATCATTAGATGTGCTACTATCATCATCTTCATCATCTTTATTAGTTGTGTCAATAACATCTTCTCCAATTCTATTCTATGGCACATTATTAGTTGCACCAATACCAACATCTTCAGTTGTGTTCTCCACCTCAGTATCATCTTCTTCCATGGGAGCATTATCTTCTATTCGATATTCACACCCCATGTTCCACCAATTGAAAATCCACCTTCACCAAAGGACAAAAAATTATTTCCCCCTTCAATGTGATCATGTTGCCTACAATGTCTGATCTTTTGTGCTTAGAATTCTTCAATTCTTTAAGCCCTTGCTTTTTTTGCAAGGACAATAACATTTTCCATCACCTTTTCTTTTGAACCGAGACCACAATCTAGCAATTGTCTCCTTATTTTGTTCTAGGTTCATATTGTTAGGCATAGACTTTCTTCATAGACAAATATCTGGACTATACAATTATATCAAATGTTAACATACAAGCATTAATATTATCTTATATATAATCAAAAATAATAAATTATTATAGTATCTTTAATAAGGGTGGCATCTAAATAAATCAAATGAATCATACAATTTAAATATATTTATAATAATAATAAAATGTTTCATTAAAAAAATATCACTGTAGAAACATAGATCATAGGGGCACAACAAGAACAAAATAAATATTCATTGTTGAATCCTAAATGAATGAATTATTACAAAATCTAGGTGGGGGCATAGTTTATAACTAGCTAAATTTAATAAATTTTAGTTTCCATTCCATTTTTTCAACTCAACAAAATCTTCCATTGTGTATCCCCCTAGTTTGTCTTTATCATTGATTTATGTGTATGTAAAGAGGAGAGAGTGAAGAGCCTATAATGAGAACAACACATCAAATTAGAATGACACTTCAGCAATGGTCCCTATAAAAATGTTATTTAAAACCTTTCTCATGAGATAATGTATTATGAGATCTTCATTAGTAAGAAAAGCATTAAAAAGAAGATCATATTTTGAAAGTTTCTTAATTCATTAAGAAGGTCCAAAGATGTATATGGATATCATGATCCACGTTAAGATTTTTTATTATGTGTTTCAACAATGGGTATGTATTTTGTTTGGTCATACTTCTTTTTGAAGATGTATAATGTATGGAAGTTTTATTCTACAGGTTCTTGGGAGCATTGTAATATCAAGAATATACATTTATATATTCAAATGCATTTGTTGATTATTGGAAAAAATTGTGAATGGTATAAGCATGATTATTCCAATGAACAATTTAACAAACCTTGTTTTGGTGTTTTACTCCATATCTTGGCCCACTGGCATATTTTGGGTTGTTATTGAAGAATTATATAGATAGTTGATAGAAGAACATGTATTCAGATTTGGTAGTTTGATTTTACACTATATATAAAATTATAATGCTTTGTGGTTGTCAAGAAAATAGAGTACAAATGTACAAGAATATGTAACCATCATGTGTTTTAATGTTATGACTTGATAATATGTGCATGTTGATTAAGTAATAGCATGTTATTTACATTATATTTTGGTGGTTTGATTTATATTTTTGACCGAATTGAATAATAAGTTTATCTTAAGAATTGATCCAAAGCTTGATCCTTGCTATCTCTTGTAATAAAATCATTATCTAAGGAAAGTACACTATTCCATTAAGTGTTCTTCAATTTATGAAACAATATGTCCTTGATAATGTGCCTAAAGGCAACTGTTGTAATAATTGTTCATTGTATAGAAAACAAAAAAAAAATATTTGGTAAGTGTTGATTCTAATTTGTCTACATGCTCTTACACTATCTAGTGGGATTTGTCACATGGTTTAAATCCACCCAATATTAACTAGTTACATAACACATCTAATTGATTTCTAAGTAAATATCATAGGATTATCCTTTATAGTTATAAATATATTGTATATTATTTAATCATGATTAAATTTGATTTAGAAGTTTGAATCCACATGTTCATATCATTATTTATGACAAGTGTATATTTTTTTACTAAGAAACATTATCCAAAACATTGGGCACATGCACCATCGTAGTTCAATTGAATAGAAATTGGTAAAAGGCATAGAAAAATATTTGAGATTATGTTATAGAATTCCTCTAATTTTCTCTAATATATGGTCAAGTAAAAATTGAAAACTTAGTGTTTACAATGCAATGAAAATTCTCTATAATGAATATCAGCCCTACATATCAATAATAAATACCAATGCAACATGGCTTGAAGACAAGTAAAAAAAAAACTAACTGAGAAGGAAATAAGCTAGGGAGGAATTCAATTAGATGGTGATATTCAATAGAAATACATTTTTATGTTATGGGGAGGTAGAAGAGCTAGATAAGGAAATAGAAGGAGTTATGGAAAAAATAATAGAAAAACTATTTCCTTCCTTTTAAGTTTCTAAATATGAACTCTACACATACATTAAGCTCTAACCTTGGAAAGAAAAAGAGTGGGGGTTGAAGGGGATAATTTAGATACACAATTCTATATGTGATATGGAGAGGACAAATACCTCTTCAACTCTCATATTTGAAGGGTTTTCTGATGACTATATAGTTGGAGAGTTTGAATGAAAGAGAGAAAATGATTCCAAATTAGGGGATTACAAGTGATAAGGATTTAAATGTCAATAAGTAGTAAAAAAATTCCATGACAAGTCAAATTGTGATATTCCTTAAGAATCAACTATGTAGTTTTTGAGTCAAACATATTGACCTTAGAGTTTGAATTGAAAAATACACTATTGAATGTTGATAGAAAAAAAATTAAATTTAAATTTCATAAAATATAATTGCAATATTATTGAAGCTCTATTTGTAATAACATTCAATTTATTGCAAATTGATATAACACACTGAATCATAAATGTAGGGTCTTTTAATCAAAGCATGTCACAAGAGGATAGGTAAAGAAAACCACCTAGGCTCTTTACCATGATGAAGAGAGGTATAAATGAAGAAAAATATTGGATAGGTAATAAACATAGGTCTTGAACTCATTCCATTAAATACTCAAGGAAAACTATGCACTCAAAGATATATAATGCAAAGAAATGAAGAAATGGCAGATAAGGCTTCATATAAAACAAAATACATTTATCTTAAAATTAGAGTTTATATTCATATATACATAAATAAATCCTTCACTATAGTGAATGAAATACAAAACATTCATGAGTCAAAAGATGATATTTGAAAACAGTGGGAAAAAGAGATAAAAATATAGAATAGATATAAAGAATTGTGTATTGAATAAAAAAAATTGCATTATCTACTTGCTAGAGGATGAATAAAGATTGTGGTTAGTGTGTATTATCTACATATTGATCTTTTTGTGCCCTTGTGATCTATGTCTCTATTGTGCCCTATTTGTGATCTATGTTTATGTTTTTCCCTGGTTGTGGTCTATGTCTTTGTTGTGCCCTTATGATCTATGTCTCTACTACTCCCTTGTGATCTATGTCTCTACTATTCCTTTGTGATCTATGCCTCTAATGTGCCCTTGTGATCTATTTCTTTGTTGTGCCCTTGAATACTACAACTACTACTTAATCCTAAATGAATGAATGAATGAATGAATGGAAAATTTAAGTGGGGGAAGAAGTTATAACACAATCAATCAAAATTTAATGACTTTTAGTTTCCCTTCCATTCTCCAAAAAGGGCTATAAGAACTATTAGGACATACAACATCCATGCTTCCTTGGTAAAAAATTGACTCAACACAAATAAAGGAAATTGAATATTATGTGTTTTGGAAAATTATTACTAATAATGGGTGCATAGTGCACACAACTCATTAGACTCCATCAACAAAGTTGTTTTGAGAAAATCTTGTGGAGTTTCTTGATTAAAAATAATTTCAATAATATATGTTAGTTTGATTCTCTCAAGATCCTAGATCGATGTTAATCTATTTTAGGACCTAGATGACTAGAAACAATATGATTGACCTATGTTGTAGAAGAGTAGGTTGTGAAACTCTTATTTGAGTCAAGCTACGATCATAGTTTCCCTTTCCTAAGAAGAGAGTGAACAACACAAAAAAACCCTCTCATAATTTGTCAGGTCCAAAATTAAGTGTTTCACTCTTCTTTTTTTGTATATATCCCAACAACATCAAAATTTTGACAATAAACTTAAGTGTCATCAAAATTTTGACAAAAAACTTAACTATTGTCAAAATTTTGACAAAAAACTTAAGTATGGGAAAATTTTTGACCTTATTGGGACCATATTAAAAATAGTGAATTTGACAAGCCAAATTGGCTTGTCATTGAAAATTTTAGTTGAAAATGGAGGCCTAATGTACTAGTTTGTTAGAAATGAGGGTTTGATTAGTCACTGATTGAGGGTTTCATTAGTGGCCCATTGAGGGTTTGTTCTTCAACTAAGGTCTCTTATGTAGGAAAAGATGCTATTGGTGGGGGTAAGGGTACTAAGATTGTGCCTTTCCTAGTATATGGATCCATAGCTATTACGATGGAGATAATTGTTGGAAATATAGACTGAGGAGGGGGGGGGTGGGGGGGGGTGAATCATTTACTACAAAAAAAAATCCATAGATCCCTTAAATGTCTTAAAACTTAGTTACTATTGTTACTTGGTAGCCACATAAAAAAAAATTGTGACTCGGTATATGTATTGTGTATTAACTTATTACTGATCTTTAAGCATTCACAATTATTAACATGCATGCAAAAGGAAATAACATGAACACAAGAGACACCAGATTTAACATGGAAACCCAATATGGGAAAAATCACCAAGTAACTAGCTACCAATTTTCACTCTTCTAAAGTGAGCCCTGTTAGGAGCCAACCCTATTAAAGGTTACAAAACACACTGTTAGGTGGGACCTTGTTAGAGGATTTATTCACCCTTCTAGGAGTGGCCTTGCTAGAGGACTTTAGAACAATTCAATAGAATTGTCCACCTTGTTAGAGGATTTACAAAAATGGTTTTAAGACCAAATCTGTTAAGAGATTTAGGAATTACTACTACAATGGTGAGAAAGTAACAATAAGTGACCTGAATGAGATGCAACTAAAATTTGTTGATACAGATCTCTATTCTACTTCACTAGATCCTCTCTGATCGAATACAACTTTGCTACTCCTCAAGGATATCTGATCTTTCTTTAAAATTTTCTCACACTCACAATTAACTCACTTGCATGCTTTCTCATTCATCCATACTTTTTTAATTTGCAACTTGACCTTTTATTTATACATTACAAATTGTCAAGTTGACTCATTTACAAGTTACAATTATCAATAATCATTACATCAGTCAGCTATAATCATTACATGAAATAATTAAACTTTATTTCTCAAAATAATGAAATCCTTCATTGGCCAACCTTGCTTGGTAAACACTTCTCCAAAAATGATTTCCAATGTTAACCAAGTAAAGCTCAATAAACACTACAAACTCTGCAAAATTCTTTGGAGATCGAGTGAACTCGGTAAACACTAACTTTCCTTCGTTGACCTTATGAGCTCGATAGAAATTGACTTCTACCACAGAAGCCTTTGACACCCAAGTGAGCTCAGTAGAAACTTTCTTCATATTGTAACTTCCAAAAACAATTGGTAGACTCTATAATTCACTTTGCTGACCATCTGAGCTCAGTAGACTCTGTCTTTTGCTTTGCTAACCAACTAAGCTCAGTAGACTCTGTCTAATAACTGATATGACATTTTTGTAACATCAAATAAAACACACAATTTTACAATTTTATCCAACAATAATTTCAAAAAAAGCAAGGTTGCTTCTGACCTTTCATCCTTAGCAATAATTTTTAGATTTAAGGGTTTTTGACCTAGTATTCTAGGGATCCATGAGTAGATCTCTAAGTACTAGGGGCTTGTTATTTATGATTCGGTCAAGATTTTCCCTTTGGCTAAGGGTTCTTTTATTGTTAAGTTTGAAAATCTTGAAGATGGACAAGTTATAATTTGTAAGCTACTTTTTTACTTGGGAGAATCATTTCCCCTTGACAATCAAACCCTAGCATGAGGACTTCAAGGAAACTTTAGGATACTTACTTATGATGGATACAAATTGCTCTAACATTCTCCACTCCACCTACACTTGTATTTTGGTCGATATTGTTGTTTCCAAGGGGTTACCTACAAAGATTAATCTCAACTCTTCAAAGGGTCCTTGGATTCAATCTTTTATGAAGGGATTCCTTTTATATGTAGAAGGTATGTTAAGAATTGGCATGTTGCATCAAAATGTGGGTTAGATAAAGATAAATAAAAGAATTCTCTTCATGGTGTAAGGGTGTCTCTTCTTGGCTCTTCTCAAGTGGAGGGGCAGAAAAATTCTAAGAAACTAGATGGTGTTGCCCTAGGTTCTACTAATTCTTATGATTAATCTCATATGGAATTTGTTGATGATGTTGTTCATCCTAATGTTGTATTTTGATGTCCTTATTAATGATAACCCTACTGATTTGTTAGTCAATGTTGTCTATGATTCACCTCCTACCCTTATGGAGCCTTCTATCCTTGATGCTACTAGTTATAATGGTTTATTTGATGCTTCTATCTCTTGAAAATTCCATGTCTCTAATGTATTGGTTGTCCCTATTGATGTTGGTTGTGATTATTTTCTAGACTTGCTTTCTTGGCAAGATGAGACTACTAAGCTTGAGGAAGGATGGATTACGATCAAGGGTAAACACTTGAAGGAATCTTATCCTTCTTTTGATATGACCTTTAGATCTCATAAGAAGGGATCCAAAGGGAAATTCTAAGTCAGAATAGTTGGTTGATATTAGGTAGTTGGTTGTTTAAATATCCTTTCCTTGTAGCCACTTTATGTTCTTGTGACAACAAGTTCTTTGTCTTGCTCCACTTACCTTGACCCTATCTTGACTTTTCTATGTTTTGTTCCTCTTTGTGGCCCTTAATGCTTATCTTTTGGTGTTGGTTTCATGTCCCTCCTAAAGCCTAATTTTTAGAGGTTTTCATAGTACCTTCAAAACCCATTTTCACTTAATTTAAAAAATAATATTTTACTCTAAAGTATCTCATAGAAATTCACAAGATTTATAATAGAAGAATAGTGAAATTAGCCCTTCAGAAGGCTTTCTCATAAGTGCATCTCCAAATTTTATTTTTTTAAATTATGCAAAAATGGATATATGTTGATCATTATGTATGCTACACCTGATTTGATTTGTAAAATTGTGTATAATTTTTAAGGTGTCCTACACAGTGTCATGTATTCTAGATGTTTCCTTGTGATCATAATATTTTCCCCTCTTAAATTTGTATACCTCTATCCATATTTACTAAATGTATAAGTATTTTCCATCCAAAAATAATTTTATTTACTAAACCCTAGATTTCCATCTTTGTTAGCTCAACAATGTGAGGATAATAAATTTTGACAATTATTGATTCCTTAACAACATTCTTCTCTAACATTTTGATTGGATATTCTTTCATAGAAAACATATTACAAGAAGGCACTACTCCTTCCATTGTCTTGTTTCTTTATGAAAGCAATGTGAGATTCGTTAAGAAAATGAATACATCCTTAGATTTAGGTAAAAGATACACACAAACATAAAAATTATGAATAGTTGAAAAATTAATTAAACGTCAACGAATATAAAAAAATATTATAAGAAAATTAATGAACAATGATAGGAAAGAGATACAATGTTATCCTTGTAGTTTCCAAATCAAATGAGGATTAGAATAAGATTAAAAACCAAGAGAAAATGAATTAATTTAACTAATATTTCAAATTTTAGAAGATAATGAAAAGTAAAATCCCTGGAAGAAGAAATTATTTTGTTTATCTTATGCTACCTAAGTTAAACAATAAGTCACCTAATTAAATAAGTTACAATTAGAAAATACATCAAAACCACCCATTAAGTGCAATTAGATGAAGTGTGAAATGTGAAACAAATTTTAATCACCAAGCCTAATCAAGTACCTATATATAATGATGATGCCCTTGAAAAGATGATAATGAAAAATCCTATAGGAAAAGGATCCCTCAAAGAGAGGATGGAGAAATTATGATACATAAATATGCAAGCTTCTTGTATACCTCAATGCTAATGTTGAATCAAGAATATATCTATTTCATAAGATTAATTACCATGAATTTTTGAGAATATAAATATAATCAATGGATTTCAATATGAGATGTGATACAATGTGATATCTTGTGAATTATATGCAAGGTTCATGAGAATTTAAAATAGGTTTTTAATCAATCTAAGATGCTAACCTAAGTGAATAAATATTTTTTATGTTATGAGACAGGCAAAAAAATGAGAAAATTGAGGGATCTAGATACAACATGATATTTCATCAAAATAGAGGTAGGACCATTGTGTATGTCATTCAATTACATTCTCATCACTTTATTAGCTTTCATTATGTAGAAATTCTAGAAGCATATGTATGAAGCTACACCTGATAATATTTTTCATTGTAGTTTGTGATTACATAATGCCCATGTATAATCCCCTCAAAAGACAAGTAGATGTGATGTAACATTATCACTGAGTACATTTGCATAAATACCCTCTAGATAACACCCTCATTAAATTATGATGACACTTGATGATTAGTGTTCTAATGGTTCCCACTTGCCAAAGAAGTTGTCTTGATTTATATATTGCAAATATCCATAATAGGCCAGAGAGATGAATCATATGTTTTTATATACAAAATGAGCTAATTCAAGCTACACTAAAAAAAGATAAACAAAATTATGCACTAAAATACTACCAAAAAAAAAATGAGGTTTGAATGGAATGTTGGAAGTTCTCAAAATATGAATTCCTTAACATCACTTGTAATTTCTTGCTAAACTAAATCTAAATTAAAAAACATGTAAATCATTGGATTTTTTTATTTAAAATGAGTAAATTAGAGAATGTACAGTCTTCAATATTTAATAGTAGAATTAAAATTGTATTGGATAAGGAGAAAGGTTGAAAAGACTATTCCTAGCTTTAAAATAGTGTTCACAACTACGAGAATGGAAACAATATCTGCAAAACACTAGCTACAACCCAAAAAAATTGTTTATAGCTAGGCTTACTATTGACCACCAAAAATGTTATTTACCTTTGGGAACACAATTCATGGTTGAAATAATTGTGAAAAGAATTATATGTTTTTCCTCACTCAAGTTATGCTTGATGCCAAAGCCACTAGCTGACAGTAATTATGACAACATTTGATATCATGATCACCATGGAGTGATATGTAGAATTATATGGACTTCAATTATTAAAATCATTATAGTGTTTGACTAATTGGCTTGGGTTCATTGATACAATAGTATAACTAATATAAGTTTGATTGGTTTGGGTTCACTAATACAGTTGTATACGTAGCATACATTATAAGTTTGATTGTCTAATTATCTCATTTATTGTGATATATGAAATTGATTGATGCTTCATGAACATCCTTTCAAGGTTTCATGGTCTATAATTGGTTGACATTTGATGAGTGTCCTTTGAGTTCTACATGGTAACTTTGCAATTAGGTTGGGTTGACTTAATTAGATAAAATGTTGCATTATTTTCACTTTCTTGACATCTTGATATTGATAACCATGCATCTTTAATGACAAGATGATAGTGATATACATTGATATGCTTACATTCCTAGTATGGACATTTGACATTAAAATCCATAATGCTTACGAAGGTTACTTTGTGCTTATTTAGCATTACAATTTGAGGATTATGCTCCAATGTTTTTGATGGTTGTTAAGTGACACCATGGACTGTTAAAGGTTATTTATTAGGTAGGCCTTTTGGTTGTCCCCCTACCTATTTGAAGGTCGATAAATCATGCCAAGGTTTTAAAGTAACTAATATTTTAATATGTTTCAATTGATCATCATGATATTTATAATGTAAAATCTAACAGTTTATAGGTTTCATTTGAAAAATTTAGCTCAATAGAACTAGGACTTTACTCTATAAAAGATAAGACAAATCTAGAACAATTACATCATAGATGCTTTCTTTTGGCAAAAAGATTATTAACAAAGTAATTGGAATTCAAATTATTGATTGAGAATTTATAATTCGATGTAAAAGGGGTCAAATTATGTAGGACTTTATAGTTGACCAAACACTTCCTTTTCTTGTTGTCTTTTCTTTCTTCACAAAATATTTCAGTGTGATTAAGTTTTGCATAGGGTCTCTACCATTCAGTTAATAAATTGTCAAAAAAATACATGTAAAAGTACACATATTTTCTTCATGGTTGGGTTCTTTTTTATCCTCTTCAAGATTATGTCTAGCTTTTGTAAACCCACAATCAAGGGTGCATTCTTGAGTCAATATCATCATTTTGTTTTCTTTTTTATTATCCTAACCATTTACTAGGTACCTCTATCTCAATCATTCACTAATAACGAAAAAATATGATTTCAAATACATTCATTATCCTTCAAACCATTGTCATCAGTTAAGTCTATAATTACCATGATTTGGGTATTGTATATTATTTGAAATTAATCAAATTTTATGAAAGGTAGTTATAATGTCTTTGAGTTTTCCCTCTATATTCTTTCTTAACATGTATAAGGTCTTGTTCTATCAAATCCTTAATATTGTTGATTATGGCTAAGATACTCTTTCTTGGGTTAAAATTTTGATTTAGATGGTTCACATATAACAAAAGATTAGAATAGTAATTAATATGTTTTGATAGCCAAGTTTAACATATGGCTTTTCAAAGATATTATTTTGGAAACAAATTTTTAAGTTTTAGAAATCAACTTTCTAATGACAATTACATTACACTTGGTTAATTTCAAGATACTTTATAAGCATGAAAATGAAGAATAATTTAATTATACAAAGAAAGGAGATTGATACTTCATGAAACACTTTTTTTTATAGGTAAAGGGTCAAAGACTAAATTATTTATTATTTATTATAGTAATATATTGAGATTAATTATTATTATTATGTGTTAAGATCAAGTGGCCTCAAACCCAAGACCTTCCAAATAATAGGCTCACAATTTACTATTGTGTTGTAGGTTCTTTGCCTCTTCATGAAACATTTTTTAGTTATATCTGTACAATCAATTTATTGAAAAAAAATATATGATTTAGGTCATAGGAGTAAATAATATAATATCATGCACTATTTAACACAAATAACTTTTTTTTTTAACGATGTATGGTATTAGAATGTTATGACTATGCTAAATTAGATTTATGACTTTGCATGTAAGGAATGTTGTAGTGAAATGATGAGCCAATGAGGCACAGAATGATAACGGGGACATTTTTTTTTCAATGAGATATTATTAAAATATATTTTAGGTAAATCTAGTGAGGCATTTTGATTAGATTTTTACCTAAAGGGTTTGTCACTTAGGAAAATATTGTGTGTTATGAGTTGTCATCTTTAAGTGCTTAAATTTCATATGTGTTTCATTGCATATGTTGTTCATTTTTCAGTTATACTACATAAAATTGTATCAACCATGATCAATCACTATATTATATTTAAGAGAATATCTTTGCTCTTAAATCTAATATTTACCATAGTTTGTCTCATTTATTATGTTGACATTCATCCAATTTTGTGTTATGCATGTTGATAATCATGACACCTATCTCAACTCAGAAAAGGATACAAAGATGTGTATATATAATGCTTTAGTTTAATAGTTGACATGATTTATTATTGAAGTTTTAAGTTCAAAAGTTTATTCTAAAATAATTGAATTCTCCTAGACACTGATTGACGACCCTTTTAGTGTCTATTTCACTCCAACATTATGTACAACTAGAAACATTTATATAGGGTTGTATAGCCCCAATTAAAAGTTATCCAAAATTGTTATTTTTGTTAAATTATGAGTAGATTTATATGGAAGTAGGGTTTGTTGTGCCTTCTAGATGTAATGGCATTTTTTTTGTTTTTAAAAGCTCTTAGAATTTGTATGCCCAATTCAATGGTGAAAATATTTTATAACCTAAAAAAATATCATTACATATAGAAGACACAAAAAATCATACTTCACTATATTTTTTCCAACATTGAACAAAAAATAATTTTAGGTTAATTTTTAGTGGAGGCAATACAACCTTGAAAAATGTATTTGTAGTGGTGAATGATGCTTTTGACTATAAGAAATTCTCTCAACCATGAATTGTGCTTCTAATGGTAATCAACGCTTTTGATTGTTGATAGTGAGTCAACCTCTACTTTTCTTGTAGGTATTGTTAGCTAGTAATCTTTTCCAATTTTCTAGCCATGAATATTATTTCAAAGTTTCCCTTCTCCAAATATAGGATTCAAAGTTAAATGCAAAAACTTAAAATTGTATTAGAGAAGGGGAAATATTGAGAACACTATTCATAATTAAAAAAAATTGTTCACGATTAACAGACTAGAAAATATTGCTAGCAAACACTAAAATGATAGATAAAGAAAATTATAATTAGACTTTTTAATTAACCACCAAAAATATTGTTTATCACTTGAAGCATCATACATGTTCGAAAGCATTGTTTATTTTCAAAAACATCAATCATTGCTAGAAATATTTTTATAAGGTTATATGGCCTCCACAAAAAATTAGCCTAAAATTATTTATGTATTTAGTGTTGACACATTTTATATGGAAGCAGAGGATTTTGTGCCTTCTAGATGGAATAGTAGTTTTTTTTTTTTTTTTTTCCAAAATGCTCCAAAATTTTGTATGCCCAACTCAATGAGGAAATGAACTCAATTTTTATAGAAGTAGGTTTTTGTGTCTTCTAAGATGTAATGCTATTTTTTTGTGGTTTCATAATGCTCCAAAAATTTGTAAAGATATTGTGTGCATGGAAAGAAAAAAAATTCAAAGGCCAAATCATTGTTGATTATCTAGTTGATGCATTTCTTTACGATAAAAACCCGTTGACTATAGAGTTTGATGAAGAAATTTTGTGCCAAACAAAACACCCATTGAAGATGTTCTTTGACGGTCCATTTACCTAATAAGGGTCAGGAGCTAGTTGCCTAGTTATAACAACTTAAGGATACAAAATTCCTAATGCATACAAGTTGATGTTTCCATGTACAAACAACATTATGATTACAAACCCTTAGTAAATGGATTAAAGTTGGAAATTGAAAGGGAATTTGTAGAATTTCACATCTATAGCTGATCTTAAATCAAATAAATTATCAACATAAAAAAAAATGAAAAAATCATGCCATAAAAATGAATGGTTGATGATTTTAAGGAATACTTTGTATTCATCACTTTCCAACATATTCCTAGAGTGGAGAAAAAAGTGTATAATGTTATGGATACCCTAGCCTCACTGTTACAGATTAAGGATCAAAACTTTTTCTATGAGTTCCTAGTGGAATAATTACCCATTCCTATTTGTTATTCCCCTGATTCCTGAATATTTCTCTCCATAATAGGCCATGATTCCACAACATATATCCAAATATATTCCTACTATAGAGACCAAATCATTCTTGCAGGCTTGTCTAGAAATGAGAAAATAAACCTATTACATGCTTCATCAAATTCTCTAATCATAACTAATGGTGTATATATGTTCTATCTAGATGGCACTCTACTTAGGAGTTTAGAACATGAAGAATTGAAATGTGCATTGCAAGAAGTCCATCAAGGTATATGTGGATCTCATTTGAATGGTCTTTTACTAATCAACTATTACTAGCCCAATATGGAGAAAGAAGTAATACAATATACAAAATCCTATAAGAAGTGTCAGTTGCATGGAAATTTGATACATGCTCTAGACAAGGAGCTACTATAGTTCATAACACATTGTCCATTTCAACAATGGGCATTTGATCTCATAAGTTAGATATATCCTTTGTCATTAGGAAAAGCACAAGTACATTATTACAACCATGAACCATTTTATAAAGTGAGATGAGATTGTCCCTTTGATCAAGGTGATTGGTAAAAAATTATATATATTCATCCTTAACTACATCATTTGTAGGTATGGATCCCCACTTTTATTCTAACAAACAATGAGAGGAAATTCATTAAAAAAATATGGCCAAGCTATGTGCAAGGTTTCAAATCTATAAGTATTATTCATCAATCTACTATCTGCAAGGAAATGGATAAGTTGAGGATTCTAATAAAATATAATTGAAGATATTGCATAGAAAAGTTTGTAAATACAAAAGAATGTGGCACTTGCAGTTGAATTTAGCATTGTGGCTAACAAAACTTGCATTTGGATTCCTATAGGGGAAACACCATTTGAATTGGTATAAAAATCAAAGGTAGTATTACCCATTGAAGTGGAAATTCTATCACTCAAAATTTCACTAAGAGGATAAGTAATAGATGAATAGTACATGATATCCAAAATCACAGAACTATAACTACTAGATGAACATAGGAAATAGGTATTCAATTATTAAAGGATTTATCAAAAGAGAATATTAAGATGTTATAACAAGAAATTCAAATATTGAGATTTTCAAGGATGATATATTGTCTTAAGAGAATCATAAAATCAATAACATAGAGAAAAAGGGAAGTTTGAATGCCACTAGTTGGGTCTCTTTATCATTGTAGCAACATATGGCTTAGATGCATACCAACTCTCAACAACGAAAGGAAGAATGCTCATGGATCTTAAGAAAAAAGTCCACCTCAATAAACTATATGCTTGAGCATCCTTTAATCAAGAATTTTGTACAACTAAATTGATCTTGAGATAATAAAAAATACATTTGAAAAAATTATTGAAAAATATATTTGAAAAATAGAAAAGGTCTTGAAGAAAAGATAATATTTTATAAAATATCTTGAAAATGCCATTATCTTGTTGAAAATATTTCAAATGGGCACCTTGCTGATACAAAACAAATTAAACCAAGAAAATTGGATTGGTGAAAAACTAGTAAACAAGCGACTTGGTAGAAACAACCAATAATTCCAAGTGGTCAAAACCTAGTAAATAGGTGCTACTTGTAACTAATGCTCCATCTATAAATGTGTATCTTGAATATTCCACCTTCATTAACTTGATTTTCTTTTCCTTCTTGTATAGATTTGGTCACCTTTTTGGCCTTGTATAGCTTGGTTGGTTTTTGTCCCACCATCATGGCTTAGTTTTAGTCAATGTTTTAGTCCTAGAATACTTATGTCTCACTAGGGGTAGTTTTCGTCTTTCAACCAAGTCAGCATATTGTCAATCATTCATTTTAACAATCAGAGTCAGTCATGCTAGTGTCTCAACTATTGAATGGTTTTTCATGGGAACAATGCTTTTCCTCAACACTACTACAACATAATGATATTTTTTAACACCCATCAAATGAATTTACTTGAGAAAGTAAGAAATGACATTCATCAAACACAAATACTTCAATCAATACAAAAAATAGTGTTCTTCAACACAATACACCTACAAAAACACTAGTGTTTTTTAACACCCCAAATAGAGAAACACATCACTAAAACTTGTTTGAGTATGTTGATCATATCTTCAAAGTAACTCGATGACGTTCACAAAGTAGAGCACCCAGGAAGATGATATGAAGTTTATTTGTATGTAGTTTTTTATCATTAATATTTTTCTTATTATATCTTTCAAGAAACTTGAGGGTATTTTTGAACTAGAGGAGAAAGAACATGGGGCAAAGTTTCTTTTCCCTCATTTGTGGGTGTGGTTCTAATAGTATTAAAACTTCAAATAAACTAGGTTTCTATGGTAAGAACCTCAAAACTTTTGCTACATCCCACATGCCTGTACTTTTTTTATTTGGATGATAAGGTGAGGTTGGAGCTATCTCCTTGTCTATTATCATGTTTTTTTATGCAAGACACACACATATCATCTCAACATAACATGACTCAATTCTTGTGTAGCATTGCAATATCATTTGGAAGTAACATTCAAGTCATCTCCACATCATATGACTCAATATTTGTATTTAATTTCTACATCATATTTGATGGAAGGATTATTCATATTTTCATTATTTTAGTATAGCCAGTGATGGTTATACTAACTTTGGTGTTGATGAAAATATCAAAATTGACAAGAAAAATGCATTGTAGGTTGCATATTAATGTAGGCATAAATAAAAAATGGATTCTTGATCCTCAAGGAAATCATGGTATTCTTAGTTAGTGAAAAACACATAATCATTCATTAGGAAATTATGGTTAGTCATCACTATGACTGGGACATCCTACACAGGCCAAGCAATATAATGGAGGACTTGTATATATTTTAGTTCATGCCAAGCAATACTTATTGTCGAGTAAGATAGAGGTCACCAAGTACTCTAGTATTAGCTAATTTTTCAAAGAGAAGTATATAGGCTGAGTTCATTCTTATGCTAAGTTTAATATAGACTGAGTAAAATAGAGTATGCCAAGAAGAGTTGAAGTTGAGTTACAAAATGCAAATTAGAGATGGCCAAGTGTTAGCGAACTCAAGTGCTAAGTAAGATGGTTTTGACATGATTGTTTATAATAGAAAAAATATTGAGGTAGAACTTTTTTTTCATGCTAGAGATGTTTTTATATGATTGAGGAGTTAGTTATGGAGGTGATCATGCAGTCTAGTAAGGATCATTAATCCCTATGCAATCATATTAACCAATCAAAAAATTGCAAGGACTAAGTGACACAAGAAATGAATCTAGATCATTAATCATGATCTAGAAGCTTCACCTAATGGATTTTTAAGAAGGGTTTATGACCTAGTTTGTGTGTGTGGAGACTATGTGTTTAAGTGCTTGGTTATATGCAAAGTATGAAAGTGAATCAGGAAGAGAGACTAAGAATCGTAGAGAAGCAGTGAATTGTAGAGTTAGTAACAAATTAGATCATATAAGTGATCAATAATAAAGGAGATCTATTATTAGCATTGTACTGCAAACTGAAGGATCAGGTGTTGGTACTTTCTAATAAGTGTTTCAAGGTGTAAATCTCTTAATAGAGTGGCTTTAATAGACCTTTGTAAATCTCCTAACAGAGTACTCACTTAGTTGTAAGGTATAATCCTTTAATCAATGTAGATTGAATAAGTCTTGTAAATATGTTAATAGGGAAGACCCCTTACAGGGTCGATCATTAGAAGTGATCAAAATTGTAGCCCTAATAGGAAAATTTTGTTGCTATAGTAGTGAAGACTTTATGGGTGTCATCCCCACTATAGTTTTACCTTCACCTTAGAGGGTTTCTATGTAACCAAATATTTTTGTCATGTGTTATGAGTTTTTTATGTATTGTGAGTGTTATTCATGCAAGCATATATTAGATTTGATATTACATTGTAGTAATTATATGTTTCGTTTATAGTAATATTGAGATAAGGGTTGATGGTGAGGTTATCAGATTAGATTCATTGTTTGAAATGTTAAAGTGTTAAAGAGATCCTAATTCACAGCCCCCTAGTATCTTACTTTCCCATTAGATTTCCAAAAATTGGTATCAAAGCTTAGTTCTCTTATCAGAAGTCTAACCGCTTGAGAAACAAGATCTTAAAGATGGAAGCCTATAAGCTAGGAAAGAGACTTGAGGATGAGAATATTGATTTGCAAATTTCATTGGAGAAAGTCAAGGTTTTTAAATAGGAACTAAGGAATATCTTGAAAGAAAGGAAGATGATGGAAATTTAAAAAATTGACACACAATACAAGGAAGAAAGTGTTGAGGATATATGTAATGAAGGTGAATCAAGTGATACCAATGCAACAATAGAAAATCTACTTGAAAGGAACAATAATCTAAATGAATAATTAAAAGAATTGAAGAGAGAACATCCACTAATGTCAGTAAGGTTATGTGAAGTCATTGAAAAGAAGAAAAAGGCTAAAGAAGGCAAAGCTAGGATAGAAGAAGACAAGAGGAAGATGAATGTAAGGTTGGATGAAAAGATTACTAAAGTGTAAAGTTTGGCACATAATCATTTTGACATGGTCAATCAGTTGTTGGGAGATACTCAAGAGAACACTAGAAAGGAACTTGAGATCCTAAATCTGAAATTTGAGAATGACAGATTGAAGAATGAGTTAAAAAATAAGGAGTTCATTGAAAGGATGAACAAACCTAAAGAAGCAATAAGGATGCTTGATGAGAAGATGAGTGTTTAGAGAAGACCTCATGATACTTCTGGAGAAAGGAGATTCATCTAACAAAGGAGAACAAAGGAATGCAAAGACAAAGAACAAGAAGCCTACATGTTATCACTATGGAAAACTAGGCCACACAAAAAATATTTGTAAGAGAAAATTTGGTAAGTCAAATCCCAAGCCCAAAGTCAATGGTTATTATTTCAAATGCAATAAACAAGGACATCAAGAACATGAGTGTAGAAAAAAAGTTAGTAAGAGACAAGTTGCTTCTATATTTGAAGTGTATTATTATTCATGCCAAAATTATTGTCATAGATCACAAGATTGCAAATCTAATACTAAGTAGAATTGGATACCTAAAAATCAAGGCAATGTACCTAGGCAAGGTAATAAAGATCAATTGGGATTATAATACATGGTACAATTGTCATTTATGTGGAGAGTATAGTCATATTTTAGTAAATTGCATAAGGACACATTTTAGAGAGAAAACCAAAATCTAGATGTATGGTGGCATGGTTTGTTACCACTATCATAAGATTAGTCACTTAAGAAGAAACTTCATGAATTGAGTACCAAAATTCAACCATGAATGAGAGAAGGGAAAATTAATAGTTGGCATTGAACAAGTAAGAAGAAATATGAATCAAACCTAGAGAAAGAAGGAAGAAAGAAGAAGTAGTGCAAATGATGTTGATATCACCCAATCCAATGGATTAGGTGATCCCACTACTACAAACTAAGTAAACATGTATGTATGGAACTATGTTTCAACTTGTGAAATCTTACATCATTTCCTAAGATTGAATGTATTGAAGTCCATATCAACATGTTAAAAGATGCACAAGGAAAGATTTGTTGTTTGAACAAAGTTATAATGTTAGTATTGACTGAGTGTTAGTATTAAAAGTTATGTAAGTGTTAAGAGGTCAATATGGACAAGTAATTGTGACTAAGCTATGGTATTGGCTGAATTGATGTAATGTGGAGTTATTGTATTTGAGTTACTTTGTGTTGACTGGGGTAGTTGTATGCCACTCACTATGAGTACAAAATATTAACGAGGCCCTAAAATAAGAATTTTAAGGTATATAGAATACTTTTGGAGTCATTTCATTCACTAAGGAATCAAGGTTTTAGTAAAAAGAGTGAATTCAAGCATTTGGAGATCATTTAGCAGAGATTGTGAGGTTCAAAGTGTGCCATTGACAATCACTATGAATTGTGATGAATTTGTGGTTGTCGAGCTACATAGATGTTCATGATTAAAACCCTAATTTGAAGAAATGAAACCTAGATTATCAACAAGTGAGTAGAAGCAAGGACTAGAAGTTAGTAATGCTCAATTAGTTAAGAATGATGTATGTCCCTCGCCTAATTATAAGGTAGTCGCTAAAATTACAATAAAGGGTATTTCCTTGGGTTTCTTGTCATTCATTCCACCAAGAGTGATTATGATTCATGATGTAAGGTCATGCTATATATGTAAGGTTGGAGATGTTAGTGATAATAAGAGGAGATTGATGTATGATAAGTTGTGTAAAGAAGGAGTGTTAAAGGAAAAACATAAGCATATTATCAAGAAAGGGTTGACTCATGCCTTAAATTTCCTTAAGAACTTCAAGGTTGAATGGATTAAGATGGTTTTGAGCATGATACTGTTGGAAATAGAGATGGAGTAACTGAGAGGGGAGGGGTGAATGGTTTACCACAAAAATAAATCCACAGATCCTTAGATGTCTTAAAATATAGTTGCTGCTAATACTCAGTAACCATACAAATAAACGTTGAAACTTGATAGATGTTCTGTTAACTTATTAAGCATTTAAAGTGATTAACATGCATGCATAAAGGAAATAACATGAACACAAGAGACACCAGATTTAATAGGGAAACCCAATTTGGGAAAAACCACCAAGTAACTAGTTACCAATTTTCACTCTTCTAAAGTGAGCCCTATTAGGAGCCAACCCTGTTAAAGGTTACAAAACACACTGTTAGGTGTGACCCTAATAGAGGATTTAATCACCCTGTAAGGAGTGGCCTTGTTGGAGGTCTTAAGAACAATTCAACTGAATTGTCACCTTGTTAGAGGATTTGCAAAATGGTTGTTAAACCAACTCTATTAAGAGATTTGAATCACTGTTACAATGATTAGAAAGCAACAATGAAGTGATCTGAAATATATGCAACTTGTCTTTGCTAAATACAGATCTTTGTTCTGCTTCACTAGATCCTCATTAATCGAATACAACTTTACAGCTCCTTAAGGATATCTAATCCTTTCATAACATTTGCTTATATCTTCAATATTCACTTATTCATACATTCGCACTCTTATACATCCAAACTCTTTCATTTTTTTGAATTCACAACTTGACCTTTCATATATACCTTGCAGATTATCAAGTCGGCTCAATTACAAGTTATAACAACTAAAAATATTAAATCAGTCAGCTACAAACATTACACAAAACAATTAAACTTAATTCTTTAGAATAATAAAATTCTTCACTGCCCGAGCTTGGTGACCGCTGCTCTAGAATGGTTTCCCCAGTGTTAACCAAGTGAAGCTTGGTAAACACTGCAAACCTTGCAACTTCCTTCGAAGACCGAGTTAACTCAATAAACACTGACCTTCCTTCACTTACCGAGTGAGCTCGATAAAAGCTAACTTTCTCTTCGATGACCGAGTGAACTCGATAGATATTGACTTTCCCTTTGTTAACCTTGGGAGCTTGGTTAACATTAACTTTCTGCTACAAAATCCTTTGATGCCTAAGTGAGCTCGGTAAGAGCTAACTTACTGTATAATGTTCAAGAACACTCGGTAGTCACTATAAATTGCTTTTCTAACCATCTAAGCTTGGTAGACTCTATCTGATGGCTGATGTTGGTGTTTTAAAATGCACTAAAACTACTAAGTGACAAAATGCTTAATACCAGAATGACAGTACATACACAATCTAAAGACTAGCCAATTCTTATTAACAATTTTATATGCAAAGTATTTGGACCCAACTTCAACAAAACCACAAATGGTTCTGATGATGGCATATTAACTTCCACCTATAGGCTTTCTTCATCTTTATCTCGGGTGGCAGGAACAACTTCTATCCTGTCCTCTTCACTAGCCTTATCAGCATCCTGTGAACCGGGGTTTGTAACTAAAAATGGCAGGTTTCTCTTGTCTTCTTCTAATTGGTTTTGAGAAATGATAGTATCAGTAGTTTGGAATTCCTCATCCTGCACGCTATCACTGTCAGTTTCATCTACATCCAACTATTCACTAGAAGCCATTTCTGCCATCCACCTGTCAAATAATGCATCATCTGGCCAGTTGAATTGCAAAATGTCCTTCTATTTTTTTATTACATAATCAGCCACATTATTAATATCAATGAAATCCTGTTTTAAAGAATCAAAGAATATTTTGGCTTTCACCATCTCCTCTGTTGTGGTGGCCCACCATGCATGCCCAGTTTCATTTACTACTTGATTCATTCTTAAACAGAATGCATCATCAAGTTCTTTTGTCCATTCCTCTTTGCTTTTAAATTATTTTTCATATCCAAGGCATGAGGAAATAATTTGAAATTTTGACTCCTATATTTGTCCAAGTGATTTATTATTATCTTCTGTAAATGTGTCCTTTTATTATCAAAGTCAGCAAGGTTAGAAACAATATCAAAGATATTTTCAATCTGATCATGGGAAGTATCTATAACAAATAAACACAAAAAGGTTACTGATTTTTCCCTTCTTATCCACTTATCCACAATAGGCTTTAGAGCCTCATCATTTCCTTTTAATTCCTCCCAAATGTTAATCACCCTGACCAATTGATGATGGATTAATGGCCATTCAACTTTGTCTCCCAGATATGTAAGAGCTTTTCTTAGTTTATCTTCATACTTAGATTCCAACTCTATATGTAGGGCTCATAGTTTAGCCTTTTCTTCTTCAAATTCCTCAGCAGTGTAATATCGTGGCCCCTGGGGTGTATCTGGCATTTCAATGAGGGGGGTAGACTTAAAAGGTTCTACAGGGGGATGAGGGTAGGTTATTCTAGGCCTGGTGGATTGTTCCAATAGCTTATTTTCAAGCTCAATCCTCTTCTTTACCTCTTTGTTGTATGCATCCACCACTATCTCATACTTGCTTTGTAACTCAAACATAACTTGTTCCTCCTTCTTAGCAGTGGCCAAAAGGAACTAGGAAGACTCCACATTCCAATAGGTTTCCTGTACATGGGAGGTGTCAGCAACCCTTCTTACAAGTATGTTGCCCATCAGTTCAGACTCATCTAGTTGCGAGGATGTGGCTCTAGATCCTTTTTTCAATGACCAACTGACCAAAGCAGCTTGATCCTCAATGAATGCAGTTCCTTGGAAATCCTTTTTATTTGGGTCTTGCAATTCCAATTTACTTGAAATAGAGTTGAAAATTAAGGCATCTGCAATATCCCAATTAGGCAACAATAATATGTTAGAGGTTTTTACCATTTGCCTTCCTTCTTCAAGAGTAATGTTCTGTAATTCCTTCATCATCTCTTCTTTAATCTGGTTTTGTATGGAAGTTTCATCCATTTCAAGATGCTCTGTCTTCATCCTTTTACATTTCTCCTCAAAGATGTTCATGTTTGTTCTCCATGCAAATTGCTAAAAAGCTCTTGATTTTACAAAATTGTCATCAGTCAAAAATTGATGACTTGCTTGTTCTAATATAGGGTCCAATTCCCTGCCTCTATAATCAGCTCTTGTTAGATCCAAACTTGGGAGAGGAGGCTCTGAAAGGTTACCTTCATCCAATTCTACTTGGGTAATAAAAACACCTCCTTTTGATCCAATCTCTTCAACTTGCTCACCTGTGAGCTACTCTTCTCCAATTCTCAAAGGAGATTGGGTGGGTGAATATTCCTCAGCTTGAGATCTCCCTTCTCTTATTACCTTCTGCCTCTTTGGGCTAGGCTCATCAGGTCTCTCCTCCAAAACTATACTGGTGGATCCCATTATTTGTTTGCCCTTATCTATAGGAGCCTTTTTATTCTAAATTATAGTGTAACCAGGCTTTTTCTATACAATTATTTGACCAACTCCTATATTAGGAGTGAAAGCTAACCTCTTCATGGCTTCTCTAGCCTTATTAGGAGAAGAATTAATAAAAAATTGTTTCTTCTCATTCATGGTTTCCATTATTGCAGGGAAGTTATTTATGAGCTTATTTATCCTGTCAGCCTTTGTATTAGCATTGTCTAAAGGACTATAATTTTGATCAAAACAATGAATAAATTCTAGGACTCGGGAGTAAACTCTCCACTTTTATTTTTTAGTTTCTTTTTCTTGTAAAGAAAATTCATTTCTTATAATGTCTTCTAGGTAATATGAATCATGCTTTACTGGTCCTAGCTTGATCCTATGCCTCAGAGTCTGATTGAAAAATTCCTCGAAATCACAAAAATGGGGGTGGGAGACAGCCATCATATACTAATCCAAAATTTTGTACAAAAAGAGCCATCCTCCTTTAGTAATCACAAACTGATGGGCCACTGTACAGGTAGGTAAAATCGACCCTAGTTGCCTCTTTGACAAGAACATTTCCTCTACTCCTCCTAGTTGCCATAAGACTTCTGCCATCCCTATCTTTAGGGGCACTTGGTAAGGCAAGACATGTGGGACATGAGGGCTCCCTTTAAAACCATAAATTTTGAAAACTGTAGAAATAGGGTATGGAATAATATCTCCCCAATTGTGTGAAACTTTCAAATTATGGGGGCTATCCATAGGTCTTATGAGATTCATTAATACTTTAGGGATCCTAGGATTATCACTCAAAAATAGACATCTCGATTTAGAGGCAAAATATCTATCAAATCTGACAAAACTGGCTTTATTTGCATCCCAAGTCATATCTGCACTCCATAACTAGACTGGTAATGTTTCCCCATTTTCTTCTCTATTCAATTTCATCTCATTTTCAAAATATGTTACCCCTTTGAACAAGAACATATGCATTAATAAGAAATAGTGGCCAAAAGTTTTCTCCACCTTACCTCTCACAATTCCAACCAAACCGATGTGAAAATCTTTAGCTAGAAAGGAGGCAAAATCAAAAATGACATCTACACCGAAAGATGCAATTTGAATCATCATATACATAAGGTCAATGGGCATGAAATCTTGCTCATCCTCACCAAGAACACGACACAGGGTCCTGTATATCTCTACAGCCCGGGAAGTGAAAAAGGCTCTTCTTAAAAGGTTCTTTAGAGGCTACAGTTATTACTGGCAGAGTTCCTATGGTACCAATGGGGTCCCTCAATGCACCTCCCCTAATTATATCTCTTTTTGCTTTGTATTCCTTTTCTAATTCCAGCAAATTGATTGGCACGTGGAAATCTGATAATGGTTCTAAGTGAAAAACCTCTCTAATTTCTTCAGGGCTAATTGACACTAGAGGCACACCATCATTTCTTCTCACAACCCTAATGGCTTGGTCATAGTTTTTGGCAATATCTTCTAGCAAGTCGTAGTCCATGAAAACACTAGGAACTACTAACTTTCCCAAGTCAAAATTCCATATATTAGTGTGAGGGGCAAATAGATTCCTCTCTAAAAACCACTTTTTAAACAAAAAAAGGCCAGTCTGATTGGTTACTGTATCCCTTACCCAGTTCCCCTTGTCATACAAGCCATCAACAATTTTAAGCCTGGGACTTAATGAAATTAATCTTTTGACCTGTGCAGACTCTGTAGTGGATCCTAGGAGTAACTCTAGGAAATCATCATGGATATTACTATTCATATAATTAACTTTCCCAGAGAATGATTTCTTAGGAGGCATCTTGATTGTAACAATGGGAATTGGAATGTTACAGAGGTTATGATCGAGTACTTACTTGATTTCGCCAAAATTATCCTCTTTTGAACTTCTGCAACTGCTGTCAAACAGATATGAAACTATTTTTGCGTCTTCACCAATGCTTAATCACAACATGATTGACGGGTGCCTATGCTCAGAGAAAATGTAATCTTTGTTGGAGTGGACTGTAATGAATAATAAAAGAAAATCTTACAGATTATACTCTACTTTTTCTCACATGCGAAGTCTCCATTCATCATAAATGCGCAGGACAAAATGTCACCACACTTCATTCTTGGAAAAACTTGTGATCTGGTAATGAGAACTAAGTTGGCTCATTTCCTTACTAACATATTTGCAATTAAACCAATAGGATAGCTCCACCTGCACCTTTCCTTCAATGCTGGCGCTTTAGACTAGGCCCACGAATGACCATGAACATGTGTCATCATATCGCTAACTCGCTATACTTATACCTCGAGCATCTTTCCATGGCGAGCTAGTGATAACCTTTGATCTTATGTCAATCATGTGGCATACATTTGAAATGACTTTTCAAGGAATCAATGGTGGGCCATCATTCGCTAACTCACTATGCTTAACTTCTGAGCACTTCTACATAGCGAGCTAACAACAACCCTTGATCTTGGCCCAATCTCACGGTCAGAAAACCTTGAATTACATTCCTGGGAAGTGGGTCCATGGTACCGCTATTGCTGAGCTGGTGTAATGCGCTGGAATACACATATATATTTTAATCATCCTTTATCTTAGGTTTTGCCATGTTTTTGACTTTTGGGTCAATCGTTATGTCGGTACTGAGAAAACAAAACAATATCTGGCTAACAATGCAATAACCCACCGAAAAATTGGCGTCGAGAAAAGTAGCACAGCTTGCAAAGAATTTTTTTGAGACTTTCCAAATCATCTCTAGTCATAAAAGAAGGCTGCCTTTAGCAATGATTTCATCCTTGCTATGTCACTGCCAGAAAATCGCTTGTATATTCTAATAGCAACTTAGCGACTTGCCGAAGTAATTTGGATGCCAGGTTTATTATTCCTGATGACCGCGGACACGTGTCATCACGTCACCAACTCGCTATGCTTAGCTTTCGAGCACTTTTCTTTAGTGAATCAACGACAAATGTAGATTTAAAAGAAATTCGATGGTGAGGTAAAAAACTTTCACAAGGATTAAAACAACAAAATCAACATAGGTGAATTAAAAACATCTGCGTAACTTCCTTTCCCCCTTTTTAAAAAATTTTTGCACCAAGGAAAATTTAAAAGGAAAAAGGGACTAGCCCAAGAAAAACACAAACTTAGCTGGAAACTTAATCATCACTAAAGGATCACAACCTAAAATTTTATCTGGGCAAGACGAAACCTATTATACAAAAATTTAGGCCAACAGTGGCTCTGTCTAGGGATGATAGACTATTCGAGTCTACGCAAGAATTTAGAATCTATGGGAGAGAAGACCACATATTTCGTAATGATGAAAACTTCAGAGAGCACAGGGCAACACACAGAAACAAGGAACCAAACTACACAAGGATATTTACAAGGACTTACAGAATATACAATATGTACAAAACAATAGGAAACCCTAAAACTACTGTTCATGGAGAAAAATAAATATTTTTCAAGAAAAATACCTCTTCAAGAATTGTCCATGAACTGGCAATTCAAGAATACTGTCAAATACATCTTTGAGTATATAAGGATCTTCACCCCAAGTATTTTCAATTAGATATGGGCCTAACCAAATTGGATCAAATTTTCCATGTTTTCCTTTATCCTCAATTCTGGCATTCCACATTAAGACTAAATCTCCCTCTTCAAACTTTTTGCTTGTAGTTCTTTTATCATATAGTGTCTTAACTTGCAGTTGCAACTTTTGGTTCTTTAGAGATGCTTCTCTTCTGGTTTCTGCCAATCCTACCAATTCATCCATTCTTTCTTGCATTTCATCTGTAGTATCTTCATCATACAACTGAATGTAATTGTAGAGTCCCATCAAGTTGTTCTGAGGCATTCTGGCTTGAATTCCATACACTAAATCAAATGGAGCTATACCAACAGCTTTCTTTACAGTTACTCTGTCAGCCCAAATTGCCAACTGTAACTTGGAATCCCATGCCTTTTTATTATCATCCAAGGTTCTCTTAATGACCTTCAACAAGCTCTTATTTGAGGATTTAGCTTGTCCATTCCTTTGTGGGTGATATGGAGAAGATGATGACCTTGTTATTCCATATTTATCACAAAATTTAATGAATTCCTCATACCTGAAGCACATAGCATTTTCTGTTACAATTTTTTGTAGACAACCAAATCTAGAAATAATATTATTGAGTAGGAAATTATTGACAACTTTACTTGTTGCATTTTTTGTGGGGATAGCCTCTACCCACTTTGTAAAGTAGTTAGTACCCACCAGAATCCAAGAATAGCCAATGCTAGACTTGGGGAAAATCTCTCCTATGAAATCCAGACCCCATTGTTGAAAAGGTGCTTGAATCTCCACTGGCTTCAATGGAGTATTTCTTAAGAATTTCAGTTTTCCAACAAACCTCTGACAAGGGTCACACTTCCTAACCATAACTTGGGCATCCTTGAAAAGGGAATGCCACCAAAACCCATCCCTCATTATCTTATGTGCAATAGTTTTGGCCATATAGTGTCCCCTACATACTCCAACATGCATCTCTTTCAAAACCTCTTTTGCTTTTTCTTTATCAACACATTTCAACAAAACTCCTTCAAAATTTCTCCGCCATAGTTTGTTTTGGAAAATTATATATCTAATGGCTTGCAATTTAATATTTCTCTTTTCATTTTTAGGAAAATGAGGAGGAGCTTTCATATGTTGTAAGTAATATATAACATTGGTGTACCAATCACAGTGGTCCATGTCACATAAGTTAGCTCTGAGATCATCATTTACCAGATTTATCTGATTAGCCTCTAGATTGGTTTCAGCCATGAGTTTGGCCAAACCTTGTCCCCTTACTAACTTTTTTATCTCTATATCAATGTTGAATTCTTGGATTTTATTGATCCATCTGCACCTCCTGCTTGATACTTCCTGTTGAGAAAATATATCCTTGACTGCAACACTAAGTACAAAAGTGATAACAGTAGCACCTACCAAGTAACATCTGAAAGCTTTTATAGCCTTTACTAAAGCATATGCTTGCTTTTCATTTATTTCATACTTCAGTTCAGCAGGCTGCAGTGACTTACTAAAAAAGGCAATAGGCTGCTCATATCCTTCTTGATTCTTCTGCAATAAGACTGTAGCTACAGTATGGAAGGATGCAAAAAAAAAAAATATGCATGGGTTTTGCATTATCTGGGGTTCTCAGTATTGGAGCATTTTTTATTGCAATTTTAATATCCTGGAAAGCTTGTGAAGGCTCACCATTCTAATTTATAGTGGCTCCCTTTTTGAGCATCTTTGACATAGGTCTACTGATCTCAACAAAATTTGTAACAAATCTTCTAAGGAAATTAACTTGGCCAAAGAAAGATTGAATTCCTTTTACATTTTTTGGCTTGGGGACTTTGTCAATAGCCGCTACTCTCTCAGGGTCTATTTTCACCCCATCCTTAGACACTATATGTCCTAGTAGTTTGCCCTTTATGACCTCGAATGTGCATTTCTTTGGGTTTAAAGAAACTCCATATTCCAGAGCTTTGATAAAGATTTTTTCCAAATGTTTGCAGTGATCTTCAGCCTTATTAGAATATGTTGTAAGATCATCCTAGTACACAACCATAAATTTATCAATATAATCATGAAATGCTACATCCATGGCTCTTTGAAAGGTAGCTTCTGCATTAATCAGGCCAAAAGGCATCCTCACATATACATATGTTCCCCATGGGGTTATGAAGGCTGTCTTGAACTGTTCACTTTCCTTTACTAGAACTTGATTATATCCAGAGAAACCATCCATCATTGACATTAACTCAAAGCCAGTCACTTGTTGCAACATGGCTTCCATATTTGGTAGCCCATAATTGTCTTTCAGAGATGCAATGTTTAAGTTTCTAAAATCCACACATAGTCTAATATCTCCATTCTTCTTCCTAATAGGAACCAAGTTTGAAAACTAGGTGGAATGCTTGATTGGTTTGATTATCCCACCATCCCTTAGTTTCATTAGCTCTTCTTGCATTTTTGGGGCAAGAGTAGGATTCACTAGTCTCTATTTTTGCCTGAAAGGTTTTACATTGTCTTTCAATGGTATGACATGCTGGAACAGATCCTCCCTGTAAGCCTTAAGTTCATCATATGACCAAGCAAAAACATGTCTGTATTTTCTAAGTAGGTCAATCAATGTTTTCCTAATTTTAACATGCAGATTTTGGCCAATATAAACCTTTTTGGGAACTTCCTCAGTACCCAAGTTTATCTCTTCTAACTCCTGAACTTTGGGGTCATTAACTCCTGATTTTACTCTGTCTTGGTTATCAAAAATATTTTCCAAGACCACTAACCCCTTCGACATCTTATTTGTCTTCAATTGCATAATCTCTTGACCAAAAATGGTGTCCTTCCCATTTATGGTTTCAATCAGTCCACTGCAATCCATTTCCTGACCGTGGTACTTGTCTTCATTTAACAAAAAATTTGTAATATCTTTGTCATCTTCAAAGACCTACCAATTTTCAATGTTGTCAGGTATGGAAGGTCTATTTTGCACCTCAATCTGAGAGATTTCTACAAATGATATTTCTTTTCGCTTGATTGCTACATTCGCTAACAGATCAGCCATCTTATTTATCTCTCCATAAGATCCCAAGTGCATCAAAGAATTCTATCTGATCCCAAACTACATTTCTATATTGCTTCAATCTCTTATTCTTGGATGAGTAGGTTCCTTTGATCTGAGAGATAATTAGCTCAAAATCCCCTATGACACATAATTTCTTAATTCTATGATGTGTGGCAACTTTTAGTCCTAGCAAAAATGCTTCATATTCTACAATATTATTTGTGCAGGAAAACTTCAAAGTAAATGAATACCTAAAAGTGTTATTTTCAGGGGACACAAAAACTACACCTACCCCTGCACCCTCTTTAGAACTAGCCCCATCAAAGAACATTTTCCATAATTTTGGTGAGTTCATGCAACATTCAACCTCATGTTCAATGATAGCAGGTAAATTTTCAACTTCCTGAATAATTAATTCAGCCCTGAAAGCATTAATCCCAGTATCTAAGAAACAAGTGGTATCTTTGTCAATTTCTTCTCCTAAAATGTGATTAACCCTTGGCTCCCTATTTACCCTGATAGCTTTGTCCCCTATATGAAAAGTGGCATAAGTGAGATCACATTGCAGGCTTCCCCCCATGGCAACACTCCATTTCCTGGAGAGTAACATTCCATAGTGTGGAGGTATATCTACCACAAGGATAGACATGGTTAATTCTACTTCAGGATATGCAGCCAATTTGAATGGTAAGGCATTTATGGTACCTATGACTGGGACTTCCCTAGCATCCATTCCTCTGCATCTTCCCTACTTGGTATCCACCTTCAAACCTAAGGCTTCCATTACTTTGAAAGGCATTATAGTGTTGGAAGCTCCTGAGTCTATCATGCAATTTTTTAAGGTCTTCCCTTTTATGATTAGACTGAGGAAAAAAGGATCAATATCTTCTATAAATGCCACTGAGGAATCATCTAAAAACATTTGAGGAATCTGGGATATGATACCACTATCCTCTATCACTAATGGGGTTTGTTGGGACACAGTTTGATCTACAACAATATTATTGTTTCCTAGTCCACTCAACCATGATAAAGCCTTGTTCTTATGCTCTTCAATTCTAAACAGTTCAGACAAGGGCACTTTTACAGTAATTTGAGATAACATAGATATCATATCGATAGGTTCAACAACAGTGGGTTTTACAAGAGTACCTGGAGTTGGAATCTTTTGAGTAGTAGGCACCATATTTTCCTTGATAACATCAGGTTCTGATTTCTTTGGTTGCATAACTGGTTTTTTTGCTTCACTTATCTAAAATTGAACCTTCTTCTTTGGTTCCCATTTCTTAGCCTTATTTTCCTTGATCTTAGGCACATCTACATTGACTTTCTCATTTTGATCATTCATCTTATGAGTGATATCTTTGATGAATACACTAGATGGCTTTTCTGCATCATTATTTACTGCTCTATTTCTCAAATTATAGTTACTATAGACTTGTGAAATCATTTCTGTTGTACTTCTGTCAATCTCCTCCTTGGAGGGCATTCTTAAGCTTGTGAGACCTACATCAGAAAATGTACTGCATACCTTATCTGTATCATACCCTTCATCATCTGAAAGCACTTGCTGATGATGTAGATGGTAAGCAATTCTTTGGCTAGTAATATCATTTTCAAACTCTTTTGAATCAAAATCTATCAAATCATCACACATGCTCACCTTATTGCAACTTATATCATCATGGCTTTTCTCTTCAGTTTCTTCTTCAGGTTGCACTCCTTGACCTTGGGCAAATGACTGAGCCACAGCACAATAACCAGCAGAATGAGGTGATTGACATATAATGCACCATGGTACATCATCATTCATATTTATAGTGTTCCTTTGTAGGGGATCTGGAGTACCCTTATCCTTCACATTGTGGGTCTGGTTGGGAACTGGTTTACCATCTTTCCACTGAGTGGTGTAAGGGTAATTTTGCATTCTAGGCTGCCTATTGAAACTGTTGTTATTCACAGGGGTTCTCTCAGCAACATTTGGCTTATTAAAATTAGTGGGATTCATCTTTTTGAGCATTTCTAAAACTTGGCCTATAGTAGGTTCTTCGGGCTTCTTTCCTATAGGAGTTTTATCACCCTCTCTTTTGTTATTGTTCTTTGGATTGAAAAGCTTAGGATTATCCCTTCTACCTAGTTTTCCAGATGCCTTCCTATTATTCTCTATATTTACTGCAATTTTATAGGCATCCTTTAAAGTCTTAGGATCCTTATCCCTCAATTGATAAGCCATTTTGCTATCAAAAGCATTGAAGTATGTTGTGAGATAGATATCTTCATTCAACCTCATAACTTGAAATAATCTGTACATACCTTTCTAGAATCTTACATTGAAATAAAATGTAGACTCATCTGGATTCTTCTTGATGTTGTTGAACTCATTCAACATGAATCCTACATTAGTGTTGTCTCCATATTGCTCCTTGAACAATTTCTCCAAATCATTCCATGAGGTAATACTGTCATCAGGCAACCTCCTAAACCAATCCCTTGCATCCTCTGTTAGTGAATGCACAAACAATTTCATTACCATATCTTCATGTTCAACTTCATAGTCATTCAACATATCAATGAAAATTCTCAAATGTTCTTTGCCTATAACAGCATTATTCCCAGAGAACTTAACCACTTTATCTCTTAAATCAAATGATATGGGATGTGGGGCACTAAGAATACCAGCAAATGATATTTGTCTATACTTTTCCAGGTATATAGGCTTCTTCTAGACACCAGGAACATTTGAGGTACTAGCTATATTAGCTTGACAAAGAGGAGCAGCTTGGGGTTGTTGAGGTGGGACAAATGGAACTTGGGTGCCAATAGTGGAAAATGAGGTAGGAGCAGATTGGGGTACTCCCTGAGTTGAGATTATTGAACCACTAGCTGGTGCAACAATTGTAGGTGGGATAGACAAATTGGGCCATGAAGCCAATGCAGAATTAGATTTTATGAATTGGATTTTTCTCCTAGTTTCTGCAGCTTGAGCCTCATTCTCAACCTTTTCAAGTTCTTTTGCAAGATCTTCCCTCTCTTTTCAAGCCTTCTCAAGATCTAGATCTAATTTTGACATGGAGGATTGTATAGGTTTGCTTGGTATAGGTTGAGGCTCATTTATTTGAATTCCTATAGCCTTGCCTTTCCCTTTATCTGGAGCTTTTGCAGTGGGCTCTACAGGATCCACTTGAACAGGTTTATAGTCTTGGATTTGAGCAATAACTGGTTCTTGCCTTTGATTTAGGCATTTCTCTTGTTCTTGAACTTTAGCTCTCAGATTATCAACATCTCCAAAAACATCCTTATGGAGAGTTGTGGTATTTTCTTCTAACTTTTTATTTTTCTCCTTCAAAGCAGCCATCCTTCTTAGCAAAGCATCCCTTTCTATTATGGCATCCAAGGTGGCTTGCTCCTTTTCATTTTCAAGATGAATGCGTTTAGCTTCTTCCTTAGAAATTCATTTCTTCAAAAATCCTATTTCAGAGTGCACTTCTTTAGGATCTGTAGAAGTTGCCTCTGAATCAGCAAGGTCATCTAGATCTATAAGATTTGGTTCTACATATGGGGCTACTTTGGGATTAAAAGGATTATCAAATAAACTCCTAAATCCTAGCCTATAGTTCATATCTGCTACAGGATCTGGCCTTGATGAAGCAACTCCTATTATAGACACATCTTTGTCTTGGAAGACTCTCTCATCTGGTAATGGGGTACTGAAAATGCCTCCTAAGAGTCTTGTAGTTTCGGATTCAGAACTAAGTGAAGAAGACTCTCTTCCTACTACTGGTTGATAATGGGAATTGACGGATGCATTACCTCTAGGTTTCCAAGTGGAATTTGGACCTATCTTCTTCTTATTTTGGTTCTTCCTTCCACCTTGGGGTAGATCAGTATACATTGATACATCGAGATTGGCTCTTACGTAAGCTCTTTTGTTCTTTCTCTTGTTAGCCATATTCACCTTTTGTTACAATAAGCACTAGCTTCAAAAACTTGACTGAGTCGCCACCTATTTCGGAAAAATATGTAATGACACTTATTGCTGACTCAAGGAAAACAATACACAAGTAGAAGCAAAAATATCTGGCACAGACAGACCAATCACTGATGTCATAAGACTGCAACTCTTTCTTGTTAGATAAGACACTTGGATAAGTTGGATACGTCAGTGTGTAGCAATGGTACTTGGGCTCTATCTTCTTTAAATTCTCAAGGTTTGTCACTAAAAGACTCTCTTATAACCACGGGCAAAACTTAGATCACATGACACACACTTACACAGTAGGACCAAAGAAATTGCAGTACTTTTCACAGATGTGTTGGACAACTCCCCAACAGAGCCACCATTTTGTTGGTGCTTTTAAATGCACTAAAACTACTAAGCGACAAAATGCTTAATACCAGAATGATAGTACATACACAATCTAAGGACTAGCCAATTCTTATTAACAGTTGTCTATGCAAAGTATTTGGACCCAACTTCAACAAAACCACAGATGGTTTTCTACTCTTTGGCTCTACAAAACAAGGGTGGGTATACCTAGGGATGATTCAAAACTGGAACAACTGTATGAGGATTATTTTTAGTTTCATTCTGATTCTCATTTCAAGATCCTCAAATATATACATAATTCTTACTAACTTGATAAACACATCCCATAAAATAGATATGGCCAAGAAATCTTCTATAGATCTATAGATGTTCTTAACAATAGTGGCTAACTGAAGCTAAAACATTCCATATAGACAAGTGCTGGCCAGCTTTGAAGATCTATAGGAAATAAAAGTAAAATTTGATTTGATGCTGCATTTTGATAATCATTTATGATATATTTCTCCTTCAGATGTATCAACTTGATTAGTGCCTAATCCATTGGAGTTTAGAGTCTATAGCAAGTTCTTAGGTCTAGTTTGTTGCCTTACAACAAATTCTATCAGCAATTCTTATCCGAATTCATCATTCAAAACCCTTTCCACTACTAAAGAAATCTTATCACATTCATCAAAGCTTTTATTTAATCCATTGAATTAACAGCAGTGATAAATAGATATACAACCTAACTAGATTGCATTCAATTGCACAAGCCTTTACTTATACAATATCAAGACAACCAAGTAATTGAAAGGAGACAAGATTCAGAAAGAACTGATATGGGGACAGTTCACAATTTGTATTCATTTTCTTTGAAAATGGTATATCCTTTACAATAGACTCAGAATGACCTTCAGAAAGAAACACAGCTCATTCTATATTCATGTATTCTCAGAGAATTGATAGAAAAAATACATTATAAACTTGCTTTCAAAATTTGGACCAAAAATAGACTAAGCATAGTACTTAGAAAAATAGAATTTGGACCCTTCTTTTGCCTTGGAATCTCACTTAAATAGTGTGAGATGCAACAAGCTTCAGGCTAAAAGAAATGATAGGTGTCCTTTACAAAGAATATTTACATACACCTACCACAAAAAGACAAAATGCGGGTAACAGAAGATGTCCAGATCAAAACATTATTTTAAGTGAGTCATCTTTTGTTATACAATTTTGTGTTGCTGATTGGTTATTGATTTATTTTCTTTGTATAAGTAACTGCCAAATTAGCTAACAATGAAGCTTGTTCTGATGATGGCATATTAACTTCCACCTGTAGGCTTTCTTCATCTTTATCTCGGGTGGTAGGAACAACTTCTATCATGTCCTCTTCTCTAGCCTTATCAGCATCCTATGGTCTGAGGTTTGTAACTGAAAATGACAAGTTTCTCTTGTCTTCTTCTTCTAATTGGTTTTGAGAAATGATAGTATCAGTAGTTTGGAATTCCTCATACTGCACGTTATCACTGTCAGTTTCATCTGCATCCAACTGTTCACTAGAAGCCATTTTTGCCATCCACCTATCAAATAATGCATCATCTAGAGAGTTGAATTGCAAAATGTCCTATTTTTTTATTACATAATCAGCCACATTATTTATATCAATGAAATCCTATTTTAAAGAATCAAAGAATATTTTGGCTTTCACCATCTCCTCTGTTGTGGTGGCCCACCATGCATGCCCAATTTCATTTACTACTTGATTCATTCTTAAACAGAATGCATCATCAAGTTCTTTCATCCATTCCTCTTTGCTTTTTAAATTATTTTTCTTACCCAAGGTATGAGGAAATAATTTGAAATTTTGACTCCTATATTTGTCCAAGTGATTTATTATTATCTTCTGTAAATGTGTCCTTTTATTATCAAAGTCAGCAAGGTCAGAAAGAATATCAAAGATTTTTTCAATCTGATAATGGGAAGTATCTATAACAGATAAACACAAAAAGGTTACTAATTTTTCCCTTCTTACCCACTTATCCACAATAAGCTTTAGAGCCTCATCATTTCCTTTTAATTCCTCCCAAATGTTAATCATCTTGACCAATTGATGATGGATTAATGGCCATTCAACTTTGTCTCCCAGATATGTAAGAGCTTTTCTTAGTTTATCTTCATACTTAGATTCCAACTCTATATGTAGGGCCCATAGTTTAGCCTTTTCTTCTTCAAATTCCTCAGCAGTGTAATATCGTGGCCCCTGGGGTGTATCTGGCATTTCAATGAGGGGGGTAGACTTAAAAGGTTCAAAAGGGGGACGAGGGTAGGTTATTCTAGGCCTGGTGGATTGTTCCAATAGCTTATTTTCAAGCTCAATCCTCTTCTTTACCTCTTTGTTGTATGCATCCACCACTATCTCATACTTGCTTTGTAACTCAAACATAACCTATTCCTCCTTAGCAGTGGCCAAAAGGAACTAGGAAGACTCCACATTCCAATAGGCTACCTGTACATGGGAGGTGTCAGCAACCCTTCTTACAAGTATGTTGCCCATCAATTCAGACTCATCTGGTTGCGAGGATGTGGCTCTATATCCTTTGTTCAACGACCAACTGACCAAAGCAGGTTGATCCTCAATGAATACAGTTCCTTGGAAATCCTTTTTATTTGGGTCTTGCAATTCCAATTTACTTGAAATAGAATTGAAAATTAAGGCATCTGCAATATCCCAATTAGGCAACAATAATATGTTAGAGGTTTTTACCATTTGCCTTCCTTCTTCAGGAGTAATGTTCTGGAATTCCTTCATCATCTCTTCTTTATTCTAGTTTTGTATGGAAGTTTCATCCATTTTTGGATGCTTTTTCTTCATCCTTTTACATTTCTCCTCAAAGATGTTCATGTTTGTTCTCCATGCAAATTGCTAAAAAGCTCTTGATTTTACAAAATCGTCATCAATCAAAAATTGATGACTTGCTTGTTCTAATATAGGGTCCAATTCCCTGCCTCTATAATCAGCTCTTGTTAGATCCAAACTTGGGAGAGGAGGCTCTGGAAGGTTACCTTCATCCAATTTTGCTTGGGTAATAAAAACACCTCCTTGTGATCCAATCTCTTCAACTTGCTCACTTGTGAGCTGCTCTTCTCCAATTCTCAAAGGAGATTGGGTGGGTGAATATTCCTCAGCTTGAGATCTCCCTTCTCTTATTACCTTCTGCGTCTTTGGGCTAGGCTCATCAGGTCTCTCCTCCAAAACTATACTGGTGGATCCCATTATTTGTTTGCCCTTATCTATAGGAGCCTTTTTATTCTGAATTATAGTGTAACTAGGCTTTTTCTGTACAATTATTTGACCAACCCCTATATTAGGAGTGAAAGCTAACCTCTTCATGGCTTCTTTGGCCTTATCAGGAGAAGAATTAATAAAAAAATGTTTCTTCTCATTCATGGTTTCCATTATTCTAGGGAATTTATTTATGAGCTTATTTATCCTATCAGCCTCTGTATTAGCATTGTCTAAAGGACTATAATTTTGGTCAAAACAATGAATAAATTCTAGGACACGGGAGTAAACTCTCCACTTTTCTTTTTTAGTTTCTTGTTCTTGTAAAGAAAATTCATTTCTTATAATGTCTTTTGGGTAATATGAATCATGCTTTACTGGTCCTAGCTTGATCCTATGCCTCAGAGTCTGATTGAAAAATCCCTCAGAATCAAAAAAATGGGGGTGGGAGACAGCCATCATTTACTGATCCAAAATTTTGTACAAAAAGAGCCATCCTCCTTTAGTAATCACAAATTGATGGGCCACTGTACAGGTAGGGAAAATCGACCCTAGTTGCCTCTTTGACAAGAGCATTTCCTCTACTCCTCCTAGTTGCCATAAGACTTCTGCCATCCCTATCTTTAGGGGCACTTGGTAAGGCAAGACATGTGGGACATGAGGGCTCCCTTTAAAACCATAAATTTTGAAAACTGTAGAAATAGGGTATGGAATAATATCTCCCCAATTGTGTGAAACTTTCAAATTATGGGGGCTATCCATAGGTCTTATGAGATTCATTAATACTTTAGGGATCTTGGGATTATCACTCAAAAATAGACATCTCAATTTAGAGGCAAAATATCTATCAAATCTGACAAAACTGGCTTTATTTGCATCCCAGGTCATATCTGCACTCCACAACTGGAATGGTAATGTTTCCCCATTTTCTTCTCTGTTCAATTTCATCTCATTTCCAAAATATTTTACCCCTTTGAACAAGAACATATGCATTATTAAGGAATAGTGGCCAAAAGTTTTCTCCACCTTACCTCTCGCAATTCCAACTAAATCGATGTGAATTTCTTTAGCTAGAAAGGAGGCAAAATCAAAAATGACATCTACACCGAAAGATGCAATTTGAATCATCATATACATAAGGTCAATGGGTATGAAATCATGCTCATCCTCACCAAGAACATGGCACAGGGTCTTGTATATCTCTACAACCCAGTAAGTGAAAAGGCTCTTCTTAAAAGGTTCTTTAGAGGTTGCAGTTATTACTGGCAGAGTTCCTATGGTACCAATGTGTGCCCTCAATGCACCTCCCCTAATTATATCTCTTTTCTCTTTGTATTCCTTTTCTAATTCTAGCAAATTGATTGGCACGTGGAAATCTGATAATGGTTCTAAGTGTAAAACCTCTCTAATTTCTTTAGGGCTAATTGACACTAGAGGCACACCATCATTTCTTCTCACAACCCTAATGGCTTGGTCATAGTTTTTGGCAATATCTTCTAGCAAGTCGTAGTCCATGAAAACACTAGGAACTACTAACTTTCCCAAGTCAAAATTCCATTTATTAGCATGAGGGGCAAATAGATTCCTCTCTAAAAACCACTTTTTAAAAAAAACAAGGCCAGTCTGATTGGTTACTGCATCCCTTACCCAGTTCCCCTTGTCATACAAGCCATCAGCAATTTTAAGCCTAGGACTTAATTAAATTAATCTTTTGACCTATCCAGACTCTATAGTGGATCTTGGGAGTAACTCTAGGAAATCATCGTGGATATTCCTATTCATATAATTAACTTGTCCAAAGAATGATTTCTTAGGAGGCATCTTGATTGTAACAATGGGAATTGGAATGCTACAGAGGTTATGATCGAGTACTTACTTGATTTCGCCAAAATTATCCTCTTTTAAACTTTTGCAACTGCTTTCAAACAGATATGAAACTATTTTCGCATCTTCACCAATGCTTAATCACAACGTGATCGATGGGTGCCTATGCTCAGATAAAATGTAATCTTTGTTGTAGTGGACTGTAATGAATAATAAAAGAAAATCTTATAGATTATAGTCTACTTTTTTCTCACATGTGAAGTCTCCATTCATCATAAATGCGCGAGACAAAATGTCACCACACTTCCCCTTTTCTTTTAAAAACTTGCGCCGTCAATTCTTGGAAAAACTTGCGATCTGGTAATGACAACTAAGTTGGCTCATTTCCTTACTAACATATTTGCAATCAAACCAATAGGATAGCTCCACCTGCACCTTTCCTTCAATGCTGGTGCTTTAGACTGGGCCCACAAATGACCATAGACATGTGTCATCACGTCGCTAACTCGCTATACTTATACCTCGAGCATCTTTCCATGGCGAGCTAGCGATAACCTTTGATCTTATGTCAATCATGTGGCATACATTTGAAACTAATTATCAAGGAATCAATGGTGGGCCATCATTTGCTAACTCGCTATGCTTAACTTCAAAGCACTTCTATATAGCGAGCTAATGACAACCCTTGATCTTGGCCCAATCTCACGGTCAGAAAACCTTGAATTACATTCCTAGGAAGTGGGTCCACGGTACCACTGTTGTTGAGCTGGCATAATGCATTGGAATATACATATATATTTTAATCATCCTTTATCTTAGGTTCTGTCGTGTTTTTGACTTTTGGGTCAGTCATTATGTCACTACCGGCAAAACACAACAATATTCGGCTAGTGATGCAACAACCCACCAGAAAACCAGTGCCGAGAAAAGTAGCACAACTTGCAAAGAATTTTTTTGAGACTTTCCAAATCATCTCTGGTCATAAAAGAAGGCAGCCTTTAGCGATGATTTTGTCCTTGCTATGTCGCTATCGGCAAATCACTTATATATTCTGATTGTGACTTAGTGACTTGCCAAAGTAATTTGGATGCCAAGTTTATTATTCTCGATGACCACGAACATGTGTCATCACGTCACCAACTTGCTATGCTTAGCTTTCGAGCACTTTTCTTTAGTGAATCAATGACAACCGTAGATTTAAAAGAAATTTGATGGTGAGGTAAAAAACTTTCACAAGGATTAAAACAACAAAATCAACATAGGTGAATAAAAAACATCTGTGTAACTTCCTTCCCCCCTTTTTTTAAAATTTTTGCGCCAAGGAAAATTTAAAAGGAAAAAGGGACTAGCCCAAGAAAAACACAAACTTAGTTGGAAACCTAATCATCACTAAAGGATCACAACTTGAAATTTTATCTGGGCAAGACGAAACCTATTATACAAAAATTTAGGCCAACAGCTAATATGACATTTTTGTAACATCAAAGACAATACACAATTAACAATTGTATCCAACAAATAAATGACATACAATTATGGATGGAAAATGGACTAGTGAAGATCACCAAGGAAATCATCCATAATGTGACTAGTTACCCTATAATTGATACAAAGAAGACCATGCAATGAAAAAGTCAAGATGTAATTGAAGAAAATACTATGGAAATTTGGAACAAGAGGGAATTGATAATTTATACAATCACTGATCCAAAAATTTAATTTGGAGTAAGAGTCATTACACAAAAAATTTCTCGATTGAGCAAACCTGATAGCATCCCATGCATTGTAGTTGATCGAGCATGGAGGATTATAAAGAAAGATCATGCTTATGATCTTGTTGAGCTCCAATGGACCCAGTTAGCACATAATCTTTTGACCATTAGGAAAGCCAAAAATGTAATGTGTAAGTTTGGATCGTTAACTGTATGTATATTTTTCTATATTTAAAATTCATTTCCTACAATTGGAAATGTTGTTTGGGAATAAGGTAGACCTATTACATAATAGATAAAATATTTATTCATAAGTTAGGAGAAAACTTTGATAATTTGATGGATGGATGTTTTGAAGAATTTAAATAAAAGATGAAGAAGAGAACCAAATTTCCTAAATCATTGGTTGATAAGTATTATGATGATTTTTTTGTCTAGTAAACACTGATTATACATATGTACAAGTTGTGATTCCTAGGGTAGCATGGTTAAGACCCTTTCCCTATGAAGTCAACATAGATAAAGTATCTACAGTAATTATTGCACTACTAGTAGAGAAGGTTGATAAGGATGCTAAACCTTTTGGAAAATATAAGGTTGAGAAGTCCAAAATCACAATTGAATTGAAAACTACCCCAATGAATAGAAAGTGGAAGAGGATGATTAAGGAATTATAGAAGAAATTAGGTGAAGAAGTTGAACAAGAAATGTCTCTAAAAATTACACAAGACAAAGCTAAAGATAGGACTAGTAGTGAAGATGATAATGATAGAGAAAGTTAAGAGGAGGATAACAATACAAAAAAGAAGGGTAAAGAGATAGTAGTGGCTGAGCCAAAGGCAAACAAATTATAATTGTAAAGCCCAAAGTCAAGGAGAGCTTGAAGAAGGAAGTTACTAAACCTACCTCTCCTCCTCTCTGTTAGAGAAGACCAAGAACAAGGGTAGTTACCACTACAACTAAGACTGAACCAAAAAAGAAGGGAGTGGCAAGAATTGTTAAATCAAGTGAAGGTTTTAGTTCAATATAGAGAAAGCCTACTGCAATAGAGTAGAGCTAAGAAAACAAGTGAAGAAACCAAGAAGAAGGCTCATAGTTGGAGTCTAATGATGTCATTCATTACAAAGTTGTTATACATAATCATCCCAAAAACATTGATGAGGTGTGCAACAATATAAGAAATAGTGTTGGATTTTTCAGGCTTTCAATTTATTAAGTGTGGGAAGTTAAATAAAACTAATTAAGCCAAGATAGAAGAAGCCCTAGTTGATATGATGAATAAGTTCAAGACCACATGATTGGAGATATGTAATAATGTTCCTAATGAATTGCATAACAAAATTTATGTGAAGTGGAAATGTGCCTTAATGAAAGAGAGGAAAATTAGGGAGCTACATTAGCTCAAATTATGCCTGAATTGACAAAGAAGAAAATTTCACAATTTATGGACAAGTATAAAAACATATTCATACCTAAATCAAGGGAATTATTAGTTGTGAAGAATAAAATTTAAGACATCGTGTAGAAAAGTAAGTTCATATGGAAGATGATCTTTGGTTTAATACTTTAAGAGGACCAGAACGATGAAGCTGATGAGAAAAACCTAAACAACTTGAGTTAGATAATCAAGAGAATTACTATGATGAGACTGAGAATCTTGAGGAGGCCATATAAAGAAAGTTTCAAGAATGTGAACAACATAAAACTATCACTATCAGAAATGAACCTATAGACATTCCTAAGAATTAGGATGTATTGGCCAAGGAAGAACTGAAGGATGAGTCCCATGTTCAAATGCTTACTATAGAGGTACTATTCAATCCTAATCATGTGTTGGTTCAAATAAAAGAACATCCTTGAGATAAAAACATAGGTATGTACAAAAATTGTAGACACAACACCATATAACTTTGCTTTCCTACATTTTTAGTTGAACAAAAGGTTATTGAAGGTGATGTACAAGGTGAGAATGTCAAGCAACAAGGAAAGTTGGCCAATAAAGAAGAAGAGAAATGAGAGAAGAGCTCTAATGACCAAGAAGATCAATCTACTATAATTAGTAATACAATTTCCTCAAGACCTCGGTCAGAGGGAGAAAAAGAGGCTGGTAAACAGAGTTCCACAAGTGAACTTCAAATTAATATGAATGATCAATCAAGTGTGTCAATACCATAGCCAAGTAAAGAGAGAGAAATAGAGGAAAATAAAATAGGAGAAGAGGCAAAGCAAGGTGATTTGACCTAAGAGTCACACAAGCCAAATCTAGCAATTCAAAACTAGGGTTTGTAACTAATTATGTCGAGCTCAAGCACACCAGATTCTAAGGGTAAGAAGTTAAAGAAGAAGAAGATTGGACACTCACCTTGGACCATAAGAGGTGTAATGCCCTGCCAAGGGATCCAAAGAATTTCACTAAGTTTACCAAACAATTTTTTATTTTTTTTAAACATGAAAGTAAAATCATTCATAACACTTGCGGAAGCAATAGTAACATCCAACTAAAAATAACATAACATAACAAATTACATTCTTTAAAGATCCCTTAATGTTGAATTACTTCTAATCATAACTTATTCATCTAACATTACATCCTTAACAATGAAATAGCAAGGATACATCCAATGTTCTTAAACCATATACAAGTATACATTTTAGATTGCTCAATCATCCACTATACATATCACAGGGTATGAAAAGCTTAAAAGAATAAACATCCATGTAAATAAAGTACATCATCATCCAATATTAAACCATGATGTAATAACATAATGAAACCATATTCCATACAGGGTACATCATCACAAAAGATATAAACATCCATCATAAAAGATAACCATACATCACAAACATAAATAACTAAGTGCACAGTTCCTCCCAACCATAAATAGCATCATTAGACCATCATGGATCCTAGCCATCCCTCCGTGCGTAACATTCCAAAGCACCGAAGAGATCATCGGCTATATACATAGTAGGAATGTCACTTCTAAAACATCCTACTAACATGCAAAGTAAAGCATAGGATACCATCATCTAACACATGCAAATCATCAACATAAGAAACATACCAATAAATACATCCATCATAAGGTATATCATCAATCATAATGATCCAAGAACATAATGAAGATAAATACCAACCAAGAATACTCCAGCCACGGTGTCTCAATGGATCTCAAATGATAAGAGTGATAAAACACTACCACCCGACCGCGTGGAACTTAAGTGGTCCACTCCCACCATGCTGAGGAGATAGTCTCAAGTCCCAAATAGGATATCAAAACCACAAAGCATAAATCTCTATGAATCCAGGAATCCTAAAAGTATACTAACTCAAAGGTTCCAACACACACAAAACTGACATCTAATTCCCAAAGGCACACAATGACATGTAGGAAACCTACTCTACAAGTGAGAAAGTGTCATCGCATTTATCTTGTACAAGTTACCATAGTAGTTAGCTAAACTCCACGGGTCCATACAGATCTCATGTGGCCACTAGTATCCTCTCATACTGACGAGGCATACTATGGAATGCAAGGTCGCAACCATGTGTCTCACTACTCCCATCCTAGCCTGTACAAGCGCTCAAGGCACAGGCGAGAACCAAAACAATTATCTTTTTAAGTTCATTTAATCCCCATTTAGTGTGTAAATGTTATCACTTATTAACCAAACTTACAATGAGTTATCCTGGCAGCCACTTAGGGCCCCGGCCCCCATTGCAAGCCACTTCCCGACACTACAAGTAGATTACCTACCCTAATGCTCATGGAATCATAAATCACCACAGTCCTATACAAGTGACTGTAAAGAAAATCCAAAAGATAATCCATAAAAAGAATCATCAAATATCCACAATAAGAATCATCAAATATCCATGATAAAATCATCAAATATGCATAAAAGCATCAAATCCCCATGAGCAATATCCATAGAAAATCATTACCACAACAGTTCTCTATTGGCAACTGAAGGCATCACTGATAATCATAAGTATCCATTGGTTCTCAATATATCATCACATCCATTAGTTCTCAACAAGCAACCAAGAATATCTCAAAATCATACTAATCGAAGACTCCAAAATGGTTGAGTCAAAACATGTCACAACATGACATCATCAAGAATAAATCCACATTTCAGTCCCATCATGGTGACTAGAAAATAATCCAAGGATAACTGATCGATGACTCAAAAATATGGTTAGCTCAAGTATCTCATACACATACATCTCAGCTTCACACATGAAGACTGATGAACAAATACAAACATTTCATAGAGCATACGATCACATAACCATGGTTGGGCTTATAAATATCGAGACCAAATAAGATCAACATGCCATCACATCTCATAACCCCCGAGCCTCTGGTCACAACCTAGGACTGGTCAACACTAGTCAACCCAAAAAACCCAAAACAAGAAGCATATAGAATACACGATGCAAACACATGTTTTGGTTTACTAAATTCACATAGTTGAATAATGTGTAGAGTTTAAGTTTTCCATTTTCAAGTGTAGGAGTTTCCAGTTTTCTATTTGCAAGTATACTTTCAAGTGTCTAAGTTTCATCATTTGACCTACAAGTCAACCCATTTGATTCCCCGATAGCATTATCCTTCCATTATTAAGAATTACATTCTAAGAATAACTTAAGGATAAATATTCACTAAACTGATCATCTTTGACCTTAATTAAATTTGTTTTCTATTTTAACCATGATCCATATTCTAATTGATTAATTCTTCCTTAATGTTACTTCTACATTTCAACATAGTCAAAGGATCATTATTCTTTTATAAAAGAACCAATTATCAATCTTCGAATAAGATATCTTAACTTAATTAGAATGATCAATCCATCAATTAACATAGGCACACCATCTATGACCTATTATCATTCTAATTGATTAACCTTCAACTTTTCTAAGATCATTATTCATTATCATTGTTGACAATCATATAATATCTAAAGTCATAATTCATCTCATAAGACTTATCAACCTCAATATCGTCAAAAGATTTATATTAATTAAATCTCCATTACATAACTTAAGTATTAAATCCAATTAACTCTAATTAATTGATTAAATAAATAATTCCAAACCATCAACCCAATGAATATTTATTAACTAATAAGTTCAATAATAATAACTTGTTAATATTTAATGACAAGCTATAATGGGAATCTTATTAAAGATTACATTCATCATCATTATGAATACTAATGTTTCCTTAATTAATCCACATTATCAATAATCATTTAAATCATTAAACTATTATTTATTAATAATTTGCTAAACTCAACAAACATTAATAAATAATAAACTCATCAAAACTATTATTACTCATTCTAGAGATCCTTACATAAACTTCATTAGTTAATATTTGGCTAACTTTTAACACCATTAAGGTATATCAATAGGTTATTTAATTAACCATTAACATAATAATTCAATCTTAATCCAATATCATTTAGAGTCTCTAAATTTTAAATCAACATGATATAAATCACAATTACTTAATTAAATATAAAAAAAATAATACTAAAAGTCAACCATTAGACTCCATTTTCTAAAATCAACTAAGGTAAGTGTTCGAATAACCTAAATCTTCAGATTTATAACTTCATAATTTTCTCAACACATTATGAGTTCTTTCCCACTAAACTCGATCTCCACTAAATAAGCCAATGTGCAATCCTAATGAACCCTATATTATTAAAACAAAAGTTGCATAATTCAAAACTTTGAATAATAATATATTCTAATAATTAAACTTAATTAAACTAAATTTAATTAAGTTAATTCTAAATATCTCTTCTTTTAATAATAATTGACAAATTACTATTGATACTATTAAATCATCTATTATTTCCAATAAGTCAATTTTCAATTTCAAGAACCTCAAAATAATCTCAATAATCTTTATTTGAACTCATTCCAATTACATAAATTTGTCAAATCTCAATATCAAACAATATAGTTAATTAACCCAAACATTGAAATTACTTTAATATAATATTATAAATTTCATTAATATTATATATATATATATATACATATTTATATATATACATATATATAATATATAAATATATAATAATTTCATCATATTTAAAATCGAATTCGCTATATTATATATATATATATATATATATATATATATATATATATATATATATAACTTTAATAAAACTTAAAATGATTTTATAAATAATACCAAACGCTTATAAAAGCGTTTATAAAGGCCCGCCGGCCTGTTCGCTTACGCGGTATCACGGCAGCACTGCTGCCGCAGCATCAGAGTACTGTCGCGTCAGCAGCAGTACCTGTTGCCGTAGCAGCAGTGTCTGTTGCGGATGACAACAGGGGCGGCGATAATAAAAGTGGGGTGGGGTGGGGGTAAAACCCCCACCCTCCCATAATTTATGTTAAATTTTATTTTAAATAACGTTTTCAATAAACGTTTCTTCAATGCGAATTTATACCATGCGATCCGGATTTATTAATAAAGTTTTCCATTTCGACTTTACACAAATATATATATATATATATATATATATATATATATATATTTGTGTGTATATATGTATATATATATGTATATATGTATATATATATGTATATATGTATATACGTACATGTATGTATATATATATATATATATATACACACACAATTTTCTATCAATTATTACTGCATTTAAAGTATATACACATAATTATTTATATGCAGATTTATAAAGGAAAATAAACACTCAGATTTAGAGGCTTTTCTAAACAAGAATTCTTTCTTTTTAAATAATTGTTTTTCTAAACTATAGATTTGAAATCATCATTCTCCATATGATTATAATTCGAACCCAAACCCGTTTAGATCTAATTTCTCCTTAATTGGAACTAGGATTTTCTAATGTTTTTTTCTCAAACAAATAAATACATATCTAGATTCTGATTCAAATTGCAAATTCATTCATGGAATATAATCGGACACATATAACAAACATGATGAAGACAAGAAGAGAAATGGTGCAAAGAGAATATGTGAATATCACGAGTGCACCTGGACACTGATGCTAATCCGCCATGTCTCAGAAGTCCATAGAAAAATCCCTTCCTTCTCCAATCATTCGCAATTCCTCCAAGATCCAAGCCAACCGAATACTTCAAGTGACTAGAAATGCTAGAAGGAGCATAGAAGCATGTAGAAAATATATGAGTATGAAGAAGAATATGAGCTTGTAGCTTGTAGCTTCCGTTAAGCCTGTAGCTTCCATAAAGCTTTTTCTTTAAGCTTCTCCAAACACACTAGGAGAGCCTCTATTTAAAGGCCTCTAAGATGCATCTAGAGTGTCTCTAGAAACAACTAGAAGATAAGCATGACAACCAAGCATGGGTCTTCTCCAACCTTCTAGATGAGTCTTAAGGTTGTAGACACCATGTGCTCAAATAAAATGCTAACTTCTAAGTGTAGACAACTTGTGCATTCTTAGAGTGCAAACTCCAATGTGAGCAAATATTAATATAATATTTAATTTACTCTTTCCAATTTAATTTATTTATTTATTAAATCTCATGCACTAACTTTAATAATTCCACTTTTCAATCTTAATATATTTATATTTTAATCACATGAGATTTAGAATCTTTTATTAATTTTAAATATATTTTTCACTTTTAAATTTCATTTTCCAAAACTTAATTGCTAAAATATTTATTAGCTTTAATAATAATATTATTTAGTCATTTATTTAAAAATGAACTCCAAATATATTATTATTAAAATAAATATTGTCACATTCCAAATTTAAACTTTTAACTTTTATCTTCAAATTTAATTATTTTATTTAATTAATTTCTCAATTAATTAAATAAAATAAATATTAAAATACCATATTAATTTTCCATTTAATTAAACCATTAATTAAATCTTTTAATTAGGCTTAATTAATAGAAAATACACCAAAGACTCACAAGGTAAAAATACGATCCCATCATAACAAAAATACATACAAAATCAAACCAAGGGTTAATATCACGAATTACGTTATCCAACATATTCGGAGGGTTCTCAACTCAGATACTTGTCCTAATTTTTCAATTAGAACAAATGGCTTAAAAGGGTTCGGATTTGGACTTGAGAATTTATCTCCCCTCTCTTATCATTGAGATAGTGTGATAGGGTACGCTCATCCTGACGAATTCAGGGAAGTCGATGCCCGGTACCTGCAACCTGCATCAAAACCATGCATGTACAAGCACAATATATACTAAACTAAACAGGCAATGGCAGAAAGTGGTGCATCGTGTAGATCCCGACTAGCAGGTGACTACGACTCCCTTCCTTAACCACATCAGACACGCCATACAAAAGCAAACACGCAAAGCAAACATGCACACCATACACATGCAAGTATGCGATAAGTATCCATAATAAACACATATGATAATAAACCATCTTACTAATCATCATTAATAACTGAAAGCAATGTAATGATCATCATCAATAATTGCGAACACTAAAAATAACCTTCATACACACATGAAATGTAGAGTCTAAGTAATCTCATCACATAATAAGCTGAATCCATAGCACAATATCTGATAATATCAAAAGAATGCTGCTAACCAACAATATGAAACTAGCTCCAAAAGAGTTCAACAATGATAACAAAATGCAAACTAGGGGCAGGCACTACAAGAGGTAAGCTAGTTACCTTAGATGAATACATTGGTATACCTTACTAGAATAGATCTAATTTGAGTGAAAATCATATGAGAATATTGAGTGAAATGTATGCTAGAAAGGCTAAGAAAGTCAAGCTAAGAAAAGAACATCAACAAAAAAAAAGCTTTTATATAATATGAAGGATATTTTCCTTGACAATATAGTTGTTAATGATCTAGATGAGATGGTCCCCATCCTTGAATAATTGGTGAAAATTATTGATAAGATCAATGAGCTTGAAATTGATATTCAATAGAAGTTGATGGAAAGAGCTGAAATAAAATATGACAATAAAATCATGGAGAAAGTGTCAGTTGATATAGCTATAAAGATGGTTGAATTCTATAACCAAGATAATGATGCTTAAAATTTAATCTCTAATATTAATTCATTGTTTGGGAAGCTATGTTATGTTCTAGCATTTTTAAAGGAGATAATAGATCAAATGGACAAAATAGATGCTAATCTATAGATGAGTACAAGTATGTTGACCTTGGATGCTAGTTCAAGTTCAATTCATTTTTCAAAGTTAAGATTTTTGCAGGGGAAGAAATATGAACTCATGTAGGAAGAGATTAAAATATGAGCTCAACTGCTAACTGTCCAAGTTTTGTTGACTCCACATTTGGCAGTCATGCAAAAACATCTCAAGATTGGTAAAGATCTGATTTAGAGGAATAAAAAATTGTCCATAGCTGATAATATGATACATCTTGTAGCTACATTTGAGATTTAAACATAGATTCTTGATGGACTAAAGCTCAATTGGGACAATACCATGGAAATCATTTTAAAGTCCCACAAATCATTTTTGGAGAAGTATGGTATACTTCTTGGCCTCCAGCTACAAACAAGAATGAACATGAAAAATAAAAGGGGGAATGAATGAATAAGGTAATGATGAAAGCTATGGACAAGCATAAAGATATGAAAATTTTGCAATTTTGTTGTTTATACTAGTTCTAGAATCATAAGGAGATAGTAAGTCTAATAATCAAAGGCACGTATACAAAAAGGCTTTTGAAAAAGGTTCTGAAAATTGTAAGTATAGAAGTACATGGATTGACCAAGTTATCATTATGGAGTATATCCTAAGGGGGAGTACTTATGCTTCATTTTTTATATGTATCATTTAATCACAACAAACTTTTTTGTCACTAATGTCAAAGGGTGATATTATTGATCCTCAAGGAAATCATGTTATTGTCAATTAGTGGAAAACACTTAGTCATTCATTAGGAAAGGTTGGTTGATCACCACTGTGACCAAGTCATCCTACACATGCTAAGAAATATAATGGAAGACTTATATATATTTTAGTTTATGTTGAATAACAATTATTGCTAAGTCAGAGGTCGTTGAGTACTCTAGTATTAGCCAAGTTGTCAAAGAGTAGTATACAAGTCAAGTTTATTCTTATGCTAAGATTGATAGAGACCAAGTAAAATAGAGTATGGCAAGTACAGTTGAAGTTGAGTGATAGCATGCAGATTAGACATGGCTAGTTGTCAGCAAGCTCAAGTATTGTATAAGATGGTTTTGATATGATTGTCTAGAATGGCACAAATATTGAGGTAAACCATTTTGTGATGTTGGAGATGTTTTTATATGATGAAGGAGTTATTTATGGAGATGATTACACATTCCAATAAGGATCGTTAATCCTTATCCAAGAAGATTAACCAATAAGAAATTTGCAAGGACTAAGCGGCAAAAGGAATGAATCTAGATCATTAATCATGATTTAGAAGCTTCACCTAATAGCTATTTAAGAAGGGCTTATGATCTATTTTGTGTGTGTGGAGCATATGTGATTAAATGTTTGGTTACATGCAAAGTATGAAGGTGAATTAGAAAGAGCATCTAAGCATTGCAAGGAAGTAGTAAAGTGTAGAGTTAGTGACAAATAAAATCATAGAAGTCACCATTAACTTTATAGAGGAGACTCGTTATCAACATTGTAGTGCAAACCAAAGAATCAGGTACTAATACATTCTAACAAGTGTTTTAGGATGTTGCACACTAAGAATTGTGCACTTCTCTAAGCCCTTCTAACCAAAGTATTCCATGAGATGGAAAGCTTGAATGGTAGCTTAGAGTTCCTTATTTACAGAGTGCAAAGATGTACATATATGCATAATTAGGGATCTCAGTTGAGTCTTAGAGATGCAACCCTTGATAGTAAACCATGAGACGAGAGATTATTTAGACAAGAGCAAGAGTACTAGTGTCAAAGAACTCTTGAATATGTAATGTAAAGATGAACTATGCTAGAATGGAATGCAATAATGCAACTAAGCTAAGCATATGAAAGTGTTACAACTATTTTAATTAAGCTATATGATCTATGCTATTAGAAAATAAAACTAAGCTACTTGAAAATTAATCTAAACTAGAATAAGAATGCAGGAATGTGACAAGAAGATAGAATTTCTCCACAAAAGCTTTGAGAAACCTAGAAGTAAACCTACAACATAACATTACCTCAAAATGAGGATGCTTAGAGAAGAAGAGAGATCTTCCTTTTAAAGATGTACAAATGGTTGAGATCAAGATCAAGAATTGGATGATCAAGGGTGGGAGTTGACTTTTAGCATGATCCATGTGCAAGATCATGTCAACCAATGAAAAAGATTTGATTTTTCATGTGAAACAAAGTCTTTTCTTTTAATTTGTAAATAGGAAAAAGACTTTATGTCTGCATATTAAGTGGGTTAGAAGAATGGGGTCTTTTATTTATTTAAAAGGGCACATGTTATTTTATCAAATATGGACTTAGAATATTATAGTCAAACTATAGGTTAAAATCAAATAAATTGATTTTTAGCAATTTGGTCAAGATAAATAATTAAATAATTTAGCCAAAATGCTAAGAGGAGGCTAATAGTCTAGATTACCATTTTTAGGTGATTTCATTTTCTCCTCTTTGACTAATGTGTTATCAATCTGGATACACATTATGTCAAAGAATAAAAAAGCCAAGTAGGCAATAGGAGATAGAGAGATCTGATTCTGAAGAATGAAATACAGAGTGAGATAGAAAGTCTTGAATGTATAACCTAGTAGCAATAGTATTGAACACTAGGAGAGAGGGATGATATCAAAAATCAAGAATAGTACTAAAATCAAGTAAAGTAGATAAATCCAGAGAAAATGAAAAAGGTCAATCATATGCTCCTCAAAAATAGATAGCTATAGCAAACAAGTGATGATAGAATATTCCTTCCCCTTGAAATCAAAATTGAGATGAGGTAAAATGGGTGTAGAAATGAGAAATACATGATAAAATTGAGATAGAATAAGGTCCACGATAATAAGTGATCAGAACTAAAGAGTGACCATAAGGAAGTGATAGAATGTCCTAATTTGACTAGAGTTGACCAAGAAGGATAAAGTATGAAAATTTGGTCAAATCAAGTAGAAAGATGGTTTAGAAGAGAAATATGTGAATTGAAGTAGGTACAAAGTGTAGGAATAATGAAGACATGAAGGAATGAAGATGCCCGAGTCAAGATTTAAAGATTAGACCTCAAAAGGTCAACTAACTACATAAAATAAGATAAAATTTTCAAATGCAATTTTGAATATCTAGATGAACTCAAAATTCAATATTGATCCTAAAAATAGATCTAGAACATCGGAATTAGCTAGGGGTGCAATTTTTGTAGAATTCTGAGTTTGAAAAATGGGTCAAAATTAGCTCGAAGGACTATATAAGGGGTCCAAGGGTCATTTTCAATTCATTTTATCTTTTGTGAATTTGGAGAGCTTTTGAGTGGTTTGAGAGATAATAATGACTTTAGTAGGAATTCTGACCCATAGACATAATTTTGAGTACAATTGGTTACACAACTAGCCTGAAGACTTTTTAATGCCTTTTCTAGCACATTTAAGAGGAAGAGAACCCTAAGGAGGTAGAGTGACCACTAAAGCACAAGAGAGTAGAGGGGGAAGAGCTATAGTATGAGCATTCTATAAGAGGATATGGAGAGGATCCTAGGGACGCATAGATCCAAGCACTAGAGGCAGAGGTGTAGGTGGCACAAATCACCATAGTTGTGCGGGATCAACAACTCATTATTGAGTGAGCATGCAATGAGGAGCTCTATAGGGAGTGAGATACAATGAGGCATGAGGTGGATCACTATTGAGCATAGGAAACCTATTACTATGTTGCATACAAGGGTGTGGCACTGTCAGGGCAAGGGCTCCCTAATTACTTAGAGCGAGAAAGGTGATCAAAGGGCACAATACAACTACTAGATAGGAGATAGGCTTCACCACCATGACCACTACCAACCTAGGAGGGTAGGAGTTAGTCTTAGGTCTAGGAGTAGGTCTAGGTTGATGTCCTCGTGACACTATTTGGTGTATCATATGTATATTTTGAGACAATTATCCATATTTTGGTGCTCACATACACATGTGTGTGTGTGTGTATACACTAATATATTAGGGGTCAATTTGCGATGGCAGGCAAATGTAATGTGCTTTTGGCTTTTTTTTTTCAATTTTAGCCCGACAACGTTGCAATTTCGACGCTAACACCAATACATTTGGAGTGGAATTGCGACAGAGGAAAATGTTATGTGTTTTTGGCCTTTTTTTTCAATAATAACCCGCAAACATTGCAACTACAATGCTAAAGGGATATAAGAGAAAAAAAAAATCAAAAAATGTTGCTCATTTGAAATCGACATAGGGATCTTTGCGGCAAAAGAGCCAAGGCAACATTCAGAGGAGGATGATGGCAAGGTGCAAAACAAAAAACTCATTACTCTTAGAATCCTTTTTTCTCCAATCATTATTATTATTTTGTGATCAATGAAATCCATGCCCCTCATCTCCAGACATTGGCAATTTTAAGGGCTTTTCCGAATCAGATGGAATCTTTGTTTTTAAAGAAAGATCTTTAGCTTAGAAGATGGCAAATTTTTGTGCCGTGCAGGGCATCAATGTGAGAAGAGTTTAAAGCCACATAGCTTATTCGAGTACAGAAATGTATGAAGAATTTCATGCCATGCATCTTATTGGTGCACGGGTTATGTGAGAAAATTTTTATGCTACGCTACCTATTCCTTCCTGAAAAATAACCCAACATTACTATAGGTAAAAGTAAACTTTCTCAACTTATGTATAAATAGTCTAGTCACTCCACACCAAAAGGGCAATGTATCTATTTTTTCTGTGGATTAATGTCTATATGAGTGTTGATTTGAGGGTGCAGGTGAATGGGTCCAAAACAAAAGAAGGTTTTTGACATGTAGAGATTGTAATATGTTTCTTCAAAGATTCACACATTCATTGTTTGTTTAATCTGGATGAAGCATTCACACCAGATATATCTCATTTTATTTCTTATTTCAAAAGAATTGTAGACAAGTCTTATGAGAAGTCATATATTATTTTAGCTTTCTTAACCCCTATTGATGTTTGAGCTCGATCTACTAGGTTTTAGAGCTTGTGTTCTTTGATCTTTCATGATTCAATTTCATGTGTTGCATATTCGATTGAGTTTTATATCCTAATATAATACATGATTTGAGTGCAGATTCACTTCTCAATTTAAAGATGATTACAAGATACCCCATGGCACAAAAATAAATATATCTAGTCTCCCTGGTCATATCCTACAGACAAAGAGTAAGTGATATATGTACTTCTTCAATGCATTATTGTGGTTATCTTTCTTAGCAAGAAGATTAACATTGAGCAAGAACATAGTGATGCATGTTGTGGAATCAACTTACAAGATAGGAAATGAAGATAAAATTGTCCATCTTTTTATGTACTTATTTTACATTTAAGCTTCTATCTACAAGGTTATGTCTTAAAATGCGGCAGGAAGGTTCTGCAGTTATAAGCAGCATCACTTTTAGATTTACCCTTGTTTTCAAAATATGATTTGTTTGAGTCCTTGAATGGAATTTAGTTCTCAGTTCATTAAGATTCTAAATCTATCCAAGCAATAGTTATTTTCATTTGACTATTCATGGCACGTTATGTTTATTTTTTTGGATTGCAACTGCTCATATTGTTTTGCATTTTCTTTAAGAGAATTTTGAATTGGCCTTTTCCTCTAATATCTTGGAAATAATATCTTTGATCTTGGTAAATTATGAATACAAAAATATAAAATTTTGGAAGACAAATACTACATGGAATATTCTCAAACATATCAATTCTGGATGGATTGCATTTGATCTCTTCAATTTTTATATGTAATTCAGATAATCTAAGGCAAATCTAGGCTTAATTTAAAAATTGTTTCTCATTTTGTGTTGCAGATCATGGATACTATTCCATTGAGACTGTTTCATTGCTGGTTGCCTTAAAAGTGCATTATAGAGATAGAATTACAATATTACGAGGGAATCATGAGAGTCATCCAATCACCCAAGTGTAAGATATCAATGCAATAACTACTTGTCTCATGATTTGCAAGGAATTTGACTATTTGACTCCAATATTTGAATTGCATAATTTTTTACTTAAAATTAATTTTCGGGAACACATATCGTTTTGTCTATGTAATATAAGAAGATAATATGTTTCCTCAAAAATTTGGAGTGCTGGTGTTAGGGTCATAAAAGTTGCTTTATTTCTAATGCTAAGCAACTGCAATATTCAATAAGTGGGATTCTTTGCTATGTTGTCTTGTGTGTCTATGAAGGCCATGATTAGATTGGAAATGAGGAGTAAAGTGGGAATTGGAATTAAGGTCAGAAGACATTCATGCTCATGCTTAAAGCAGACATGTACATTGTTTTCCATTTGAGGCTATATCTAAATTATGGGAGGAAAAATATTAGTATTTGAATGGGGACATTAGAAAGGTGACCAAAATTTGTCAATCTATTTGTAATTTATCTTAATTTTTTGACTGTGTTCAAGAATTATTTTGTTTTCTTGCAATTTCAGGTATGGATTTTACGATGAATGTCTGAAAAAATATGGAAATGCAAATGTATGGAAGTATTTTACAGATCTCTTTGATTACTTGCCACTGACAGCCCTTATTGAAAGCCAGATAAAGAAAAAGATATTATAAACTATTTTGTTGGTACCCTATGTAGCACAACAAACTTGTTCTTACTATAAGAAAATTTTCTTTTCTTTTGTTTCATTGTAAATCTTCTACTTGTACGGAGGTCTCTCCCCATCATTGGACACACTTGATAACATACGAGATTTGGATCACATACAGGAAGTGCGTCTATACACATAAGTATAATGTTCTATGCTACATAGATTTGAAAAGAAAATCACAACCATAACATTCAGTTCTATGCATGATAGTGTCTTAGATCTAGTTCTATGTAGTGTTCTCTATTAGAAGAATTTTCTGTCCTGGTTACTAAATAGTTTCTATTTGAAAGTATTTTGGTTGTACTGGCTATGTAGTGCCCTGCCAAGGAACCCTTGGAACTAAGCATAAAACATGCAGGGGATTTTGTTAAAGCAATTGCATCATTACACACTTAAATTAGGACAACAATGCTAACAACATGAACAAAAATGAACAGAAAATCACTAGCACTTTGTGCTTGTGCACAAGTAGAAGTCTTGACCCACTTCCAAGGGTAACCTGATACTCTACTAAATAATTGTAATGAAATTCCCACATTCCATTGTTTTTCCTGACACAAATGGCCAGTTATCAGACCAGTAGGGATGAAGGTGCCAATTACCAGTTGGAGGCGCTAATTAGTGTATGTGTTGAAATATTGGTGGAGACATTAATCTAGCAAACTTGCCCACAAGCTGAGATAACTCCAACATATGGCTGAATACATAACATCCTCTTCAGTTAGGGTCCAATAACATGATTGTCAAGGCCAAATCACTTGAGTATAACAACATACATATACATCAATTTGCTACATTACAATATCCATGAATACATGCATGACTCTTACTAAAATTGGAAGAGAGAGAGAGAGAGAGGTGCAGAAGGAACTCATGTAGGTGCCACTAAATTTGATTTAATACTTGTACACCAATCCCCAATAGTGCCTTGTCACACCACTCAATCATGTGGTACTCTCAGGTCTACCTCACTATGCTTGTGGAGATAGTCGCATAGCCCAAACAAGAACACAAGGCATACAAGGAGGTATAAGCATACTCACACCAATCAATGTATATAGAGTGCAAATAAATCATAGGCTTATTTAAGAGAAAACATGGAGCAACACAACATGAAGCAATGGCCACAATGCAATATCTAAACACACTCAATCAACCAATACCCAAGAGGTGCTATTCATACTACTAGGACTTCGGTGGTTGAGTACAGTGCATAGGGAATGTCATTTCATGCCCATACATGTGTCAATTATCCTCACAAGTCACCCATTTCCTTGAGGAAGTGCTCATGGTATTATGCTCATGGATTTAATTATGAAACTACCCTCACAAGTCACCCATTTCCTTGAGGTAGCACTCTTGGTGTTCTTGGGGATTTAATTGTGAAACTACCCTCACAATTCAACCATAGCCTTGAGAAATCGCTTATGGTGTGTGGATTCTATTATGCATACTATCCTTAGAAGTCACACATAGCCTTGTAAAAGCATGCATGGTGTGCTTAGGGATTCTATTATGCATACTATCCTCACAAGTCACCCACAGCTTAGAGAAACTGCCAACGGCATGCTCGTAGATTCAATCATATAGCTACCCTCACAAGTCATCATAGCCTTGTGAAAGTGCTAATGTGATCATGGATTCTATTATTTCATTTTCCATACCTAGTCAAAGCACCTAATCCTATGGCTTAAACTTTTCAGAGAAGATAACAATATAAACTCAAAAGACTTGATTGGTCTTCACCAAGAGTGCAGGTCCCAAGATGATCACACAATATAATAACATGACTCCATTGGCCAACATGCCAAGAGGGTGGATCTCAATAAGATCTCACATTACCAAGAAATATCCCAATATATTAATATACCAAATCACAATATCCACAACATCGCATAGATCCCCTTTTATAAGAAAAGGCAATGTGCAACAAGCATACTTAGTTGGCATCTCAGCCAAGAGTATGAATCCCTAAGTGATCCAAAGTAAATTTCACATCACATAGCCATATATTAGCACATGTAAAGTTTAAGTGTATTATCACAAAGAATATAACCTCAAAATGACAAATGTCCATTCATGCACATATGCACACTCAATCGACCTCTATACTGAGAGTTTAGATCCCAATGCACCTGAAATGAAAATTCCACAACAATTATACCCAATGCTCCATATGGGGATAACATATCACAATGCACAAAATCTAGTGTTAATAAAATGCCATTCATGGCCTAAAACTAGTTTTAGAAATTAATAAAACCGATCTGGACTTTACCTATATACAGTAATAAGAGGTACAATTAGTTAAACAAAGATATATTGACCCAAACAGAAATGATAATAGCTATAGATTATGAAGGGCCAATGTGACTATCTCATCTAACCACTCTCGGGGATATAGACACAGGTAGACCTGTGAAGCTAGTTGGAGTTGATGTCAGGTACCTGCCATCACTACAACACACATTAAGTGTAGCTGCTCACCAATTAAACAATTTTTAACCAATGATAAAGGGTGATGTTGATATCTTGGACTGGTGACTGATATCTAACTCAACTTTTAACTGCTAAGAATATAGCCTCAACTTCCCAAGGAGAATCCTTAGTTTATTTATTTTAAAGTCAATGATGGTCTGCCCAAATAAACTTGTTATGGAAAATCTATAAGGCTTAATAGAAAAAGTGAGCTCTGTGCTCAAAGGAGGAATCGATGTGATCTAAATATATTTCCAGGATAGACTAAAATTGGGGGAAACCGTGTGTCCCCAACTCAGTATATTGCTAGCACATATCCTATTTGACATTGGCATTAATCTTCCTCCTTTCCTTCCCAATCCCTTCTTCATGAGAATAACACAAGGCACGCATCCAAGGACCATCCAAATTGAAGACCCACCTTGAGGACACTCAAGAGAGTGTAGAGGCAATTTGATCTAAGGATCTATGGCTAATTATGGATGTCTTTCTCAACTTGATGCTTTATAAACAAGGTTCTGAATCAATGAAGAAAGAAAATAAACCTAGAAATGAAATCAAGATGACGAGACTAACAACTAGATCTAGTATTGACAAGAAGTCTAAGAGACTGTCCATTTACAACAGGTCATGAATTGGACTACCAAAGGATGAGCTACAATTAAGTTTCTAATTTAGTATAACCAGTGCGAGACACCTTTCTAGACCTGTGAGGAAATCAGCTAGAAGAATGGCTACCCTACATATCCATATTTAATCAATCTTTGAGCTTTGTGAAATCTGCAGACTTGATATTTTAATTGAAACTCCAAACTTACAGTGTTATTATTGCGCTTTTTCTTGCAAAATTTTGTTTTCGATGTAGATCAAGGATACTGTAGGTTGAAGCCTATACCAAAATGACCATTGCAATATTAGTGAACACTCAGCAACATGTTACTTCTAGACTTTTGTTCATTAATCTTGAGGGGACACTCGCAATATAAAAGTCAAATAAAAAACCAAGATCTTGCATGCTCTATCTGTAAACTAAGCAATGTAAATGTATAACTTGTCTTCCAGCAAATGCAAGTTCTAGCACTAAATAGTCTAGAACATAAGAGATGACATTTAAATACTCATTATTATCCAATTAGAATTTGGTTAGATCTGTCTTAAGAATTTGAAATGGAGGCAATAATTCTAAGAACTCCAGATTCTGAACTAAGACTTAACGAATGGAAAAATGACTTCACACTACCCATTGCCTTTCAACATGACAATTCAGAAGCATGTTGAAGAATTGAATTAATAATTGAAAAATCTTCCTAAAATTAATAATGCTGAATTCTAATAATTAAAATTTAAAAATACAGTCTCCTATTTTTTCAGATATTATTGCAAAGATCATTCACACCAGTCCAAGATATCAGCATCACCCTTTACATAACAATAAAGGGGCATTTGGATGGCGTAATAATTCTTATATATTCAAATGTTAGGAAATTGACCCTTTCATATCTGATCGCCATTTAAACCATCATAATAATAATGTAATTAAATATATGCATTTAAATAGCATTTAAATAGCAACAATGAGAATTTAAAGTATTTATGTACTTTTTCATGACTATGTTTGAATCATATAATTGTGATCTCTCTAGCACTATGATGTCATTTAATATGTCTTGCTAAAGCTTGCAAATTTTGTTCCTTTTTCCATGTCATGTAATATGTCTTGCCTTGTAGCTTATACATTTTGAAATTGTTGTTAGGCCTTGTAGCTTGTATAATTTGATTGCTAGAGAGCTTCTACAGCTAAGCAAGAAGGTCGTTGCACAAGTTATAGCTGCGCGCTTGGGTATGAAAATTGTATATTTTTTAATCTAATGTATATTTTAACTAGACTTTTAGCTTATATTTTTTGAAATTGTGTTTAGTGGCTTAATGTTATCCAAAAAAAATTAGTTGGTCAAAGTTTTACAAATAATCTTATCCACAAATTTGCCTAGAGCAATTGACTGAATGTTATAAAAGGTGATTGGGTTAAATGTCTTAGAAATAAAGTCAAAGAAAGTATTTTTAAAATATTAAAGTATTTAGCTAGGTCTAAGAAGATTTTTGTACTTTTGACAGTTTTTCTTAGTTTGTGAAAGTTGTAGACCGAAGTTTTCATAGCCCGATTTTTGCTTCCTGCGAAGAACGATCATGTCAGTTAATATAAGTGAAGAACAAAATAGGGAGACAATTGATAGATTGTGGTCTAACTTGAAAAGAAAAGGTGATGGAAAATGTTATTGTCCTTGCAAAATTTGTAAGGGCTTAAACCGTAGAAGACTACTAATACAAACAATTAAGAGACATTGTAGGGAGAATGGTCACATTGAAGGGGGGCATGACTATCATCCATTGGTAAGTTGTTCATTATATCATTTTAACAATTTATATACATATGAAATCACTTGACGATTAGTTGATGATCATGGTTTATTTATGTTAATCAATTTTATATAGGTTGATCTCCCTAGGGAAGTACATGATATGAACCACAACAATCTGAAGAATATGGTTTTCAAAGTGGAGGAACATGGAGGTGCGAATATCCAAGGTGAAGATAATGATCCCATGGAAGATGACGATCATGTGCCGAAAAACACAATTGAAGATGATGGTATAAATAAATTGATCCATGACACATTTAGTCCAAGTGTATCTAATCATGATGATGATGATAGCCTTGATGTACCTCTACTTGAGAAGGCATACGAGCCCCTATACAAAGACTCCCAAACAACTCTTCTCTCTGTTGTATTGTTGTTGTTGAACTTGAAGGTTATGAATGGTTTATCCAACATAACAATGTCACGTATGTTAAGGTATGTCATATATGTCTTTATAGTTATCAAAGGGTGAATAATGTACCACTAATATTTTTTATATTAACAACTTATATTTTTGTTGTAGATTGATAGGCAAGTTTCTGTTACCACCATCAAATATTCTACCTCGCTCATATCAAGAATTATCTGCTGTTATGAAAGATATTGGAATGGAGTATGAAGCAATACATGCTTATACTAATGATCATATTATATATTATAAAGAACATGAATTTGCAACACAATTCCCTGTATGTCATATGAGTAGATATCGAACAGATCGAGTAACAAAAAAGGTGCCTCAAAAGGTTCTTCGTTATATCCCCATTATTCCATGGATGCGAAAATTATTCAAGTGTAGTAGCTTGGATCAATTTATGGATTATCATGAACGCAATAGAAGTCGAGATGACATTATTTGAATGCCTGCAGATGCTTCAGCATTTATGCACATAGAGGAAAAGTGGCAACACTTCAAAGAAGAACCTCGTAATCTCAAGCTTTCATTAGCAGTGGATGGTGTCAATCCATTTGGAGAGATGAGATCTGTTTACTCGATGTGGCCTATTTTTGTTATCAACAATAATATTCCTCCATGGATGTCAATAAAGAGGGAGCACATTATGTTGGCAATGATTGTTACAGGTATCTTATCGTTTGATAGTTATTAATTTACATGTACTTACAAATCTTGTAGTAAAACGGTCACAATAATTATGTAATGTTACTGTTTATTCAAGTAGGTAAATATCAAGTTAAAGATATGAATGTATATATTGAGCCTCTTATCGACAAGTTGGTGGAGTTATGGAATGGTGTCACTATGTATGACGTGTCTAGACCAATAAGACAAAGACAATTTCAATTCCATGCAGTACTTGCATGGACAATACATGATGCCCCAGGGCTAACACATTTTTGTGGTATGTTATAGTGAATTCAAGTTGCGCATGATAATTCTAATTATAAAAATCAACATATTTAATAATCCAATTATATCATTATCTTGTAGGTCTTCAAACAAAGGGAAAATTTGCATGTCCAGTTTGTGGTCCAAAGATGAAATCTTGTCATTCAAAAAGTTTAGGAAAGTAGGTGTTTGATGAGTGTAGACACTTCCTCCACAGGAATCATAAGTATCAAAGTACGAAAAAACATCTTTTCAATGGGAAAGAAGAGACTACATCAAAGCCACAAAGAATGACACCTTGCCTATGGAAGTTAGAATATAATATAATTAATTGTTGAGGTAATGTCATTCCACCTAATGGTTTATGTTTGTAATTTATATATTTCTATTATGATTTTTGTTTACTAATTGTGTAATTGATGATCATGACGATTTTCAAGGCAGTACTGATAACCTTCCAAAGGGACTAAAAAGCTATCCCAGACAATTTAGCAAGTTGCCCTACTACGAGCACTTACAAATTGTGCATTTGTTTGATACTATGCATATTGGAGAGAATATAACAGAGACATTGTAGAAAATATTGGATGGAAGGTGTGACAAAGAAAAAATTGTCAAAATTTGTAATGGCATTCATGAATCCAATCATGCATTGAAGAATTTCATTCACTTAAATAGCAATAGAGATCAGATTAATATAAGTGCCCTTCCTTGGTTATTAACGAAGCGGCAAAGTGATGCCATAAAATAAGTCATACAAAAAATTTGATTTCCCACAGGATTTGTTGCAAACATAAACAATCTCATATCAAAAAAAAGTGAATTTGGGCCAGGGCTCAAAATGCATGATTGGCATACTTTCATCGAGGTAAGTTATGTTCTTCTGTATTTGCAATATATTCATAAACTACGTGTATTTTTCATTATGTTATGTTAGAAAACAATGAAATCATTGGTTTATAATTACTGTAGTACGTGCTTCCTCTATCTCTCCCAGAGCCCTTCAACAATAACATCAAACAAGTGATATACGATCTTGGAAAATACATGAGGTAAGTAGTACTAACTATTCAATTTGTTGTATATATTTATTATATTCGTGATTTGTTTTTATTTCTATGTAATCTATTGTATATTATTTTGTAAAGTCTCATATCTATATATTTTTTGTGACTTGAATCTCTTAATGTAGGTGGTTGTCATCTAAAGAAATTCATAAAGAAGATATAAACTATTGGAAGAGAAGAATTCCTCATTTAATGTGTCAAATGCAAAAGTGTCTACCTCCAACTTTTTTCAATGCACAGGAACACTACCTCATACACCTAGTTGAGGAGATTGAATTGTGTGGACCTGTAGACACTATGTCAATGTGGATGGTTGAGAGGCACTTGAAATCTTTGAAGGATTTGTTTTGACAAAGAGCACATCCTGAGGGTTCTACGGTAGAGGGATATATGGTATACCAGACTATGGTGTACATTACTGAATATTTTCCTAAGTTTGCATCAAATATCCATGTAGATCGCATTTGGGATCTTAAGCCTTTTAAAAAATTGGAAGGGGAGTACTTGATGGGGAAAGGTACATTGAGGAAAGTGAGAGGTAATAAATTATAAGATGTTATTGTAATAAATTATTTCTTAATCTTCAAAGTAAATCGGTTGTAAGTTGTCTAATTTTTTTTTGTACAAGTGCTCGAGAGTGGGATGCACTACATTTGTATATTGCAAACAATCTCGATTGGATGATGGTATGGATTGAACGATGTCAACATTCTAGTTGGACATTAACATGGGAAGGTGTATCTTCATTGGTTAAAGAAGCTCATCATAATGGAGATTCCAATGTTACGCAAAGGGAAATAGATTTAGCACGCAGTTTAAGAGATTTCCAAGTACGTACAAATTTATTAATCACCTGTATGTTTATCAACTCATGATACAATAATTTTGACATGTTTCACATATTATTGCAAGTTAAACACCACAAGGCTATGTTATGTAATGGTCAGAAATTTTGCGTCAAAGTGTTGGATGACATGAAGAAAACTTGTGATTCAAGAATAACTGCAGTCTTTCAAGTGACTAATATTTCATCTAGAAATGACTTACATCCTCGAGAGTCTAAAAATTGATACTATGGCATTTTGGATGATATACTTGAGTGTGACTTTAGTTCCTTCAAATTAATATTCTTTGTTGTCAAATGGTACAGGCTACGACTTAATCGAAATGATCCTGATAGAATTGTTATTGAACATGATAATGGATTTACAATGGTTAATACAAGGTCATTTGAGCCAGTTGGGGATGAACCCTATGTTCTTCCAAGCCAATGTGAGCAAGTATTTTACTTAGAGGTTCCACATAAACTAGGTTGGTCATTTGTTGTTAGACATGAACCGAGAGGAAGGCCAATAAAGTATAATGCGATGGAAGAAGAAGATACCAAAGAAGTAGAAGATGATGTAGATGGTGATCACAATTGATAGTTATTGGATGATGTTCCTGACAAAAATTTTCATGAAGAAGAAGAAGAAGATGATAACGATGATGCTGATATTGATGATGTTGTTGTTGATGATGATGACGATAACAACAATGACAATGATAGCGAGGATGATGATGATGATGAGGATGATGATGATGATGAGGAGGATGATGAGTATGAAGATGATGATGATGATGACGAGGATGATGATGATGAAATTTAGAGGTATGCCATCAATCCTTAATCTATTTAATATTCATTTCTTGATAGAAATATGTTTGTCTTATATATATGATTACATAGTTTATTCATTATCTATTTAAAAGCTACAAGTTTCAACTAAAAATAGAATACTGCTAATCTAAATTAACTATTAATCTAAATTAATTAAATAAAACTATTTAAAACACATATTGATGCGTGAATGTATTGAGCCTTATTTTCTTTCAAGTCAAAAATAGGGAAAACATAATATAAGTGCTTACTCAATTTTTTGGTTAATAATTCTAGCTCTATAGGTGATGCAGAGACCCTAGGTGGACTTGCAATCATTCATAACAAGAGGGACTTCCATAGTGTTCTCACAACACCAACCAAGCATCTTCATTAGATCCCTCTCTTTGATCCAAGCCAACTCCATAACCTATCAGAGTGCACACCAAATCCTTATGCCATCTTAGGTTCTACATCTTTGGAATAATCCCATGAATGTCCCTCAATCCATTCAATGGATTCATCCAAGCAATCTAATAAAAAAACTATCAAATGCTCACAATGCCTCAATAGGCACCAAACTTGACTTCACCTTAACTAGGTGTTTCCTCCACCTCCACACACATCAAACAACTTCAAATAGCATTTCCCCAAGGTGACTAAGCCCTCAACTCATCAGCTGATACAAAAACCCAATTTTAGCCCTTCACTAGGCCTACTTCCCTATTAGGCTTATAATGTGAGCCTGATTTAAGTGTTATATTGTGTACCTTTTAATGTTTTTATTTTTTATGTGATGCTTATGATGGATGTGATTATGATTATGATGTGATTATGCTCACGATAATTGAATTATATTTGCAGGAAACTGAACCCCTTTCAGGAGCATCCTGCACAATCTCATGGATCGATAGGTATAAGTCAATACTCCTTATAGACAGTCTATTTAATACACTTATCAATAGTAAGATTGATTTCTTCTAAGATCTCTCCCATTTGTAGGTACCAGTGAATAGGTATTGTTCAGAAGTGTCTTCCTTGAGTGAGGGAAATATAGGTATAGAAGAGGAAAGTGAGACATGCAGTTTATCTACAACAGGGAGATTAACTAGAGGTCAAAGGACTAGAAGGAAATTCAATAAACGCATGAAATTTTTCCTTGCTCAAGAGGGGTCATGTTCTTATGATGATGAGATGGAAGGCGACATCGAGGTGCCCTTGAGGTACCAACATCTACAGAAATATTGGGTACCCAAGGAACTTCCTCCAATAAACACTAATTTTTGTGTTAAAGAGAGGATATATCGCATAGCACCATCATCATTACATGGTTTGGGCCTATTTTCTATGGATGGAATAAAGGTCTCTTACAATAAAGTTTGTGAATTGGAGTATGTTGGACCATGTTACAATTACAAAAGTTGGATGCATATTGTTCAATATAAAAAAAGTATGCGTAGGTATGCCCTCTCAGCAAATTATATACAACAGCAAGACAATAATCAAAGTAAAAGTGTGGCTATATACATTGATGGAAGGCCAAAATAAATAGGGAATATTGCAATTTTTATAAATAGTACACGACCTAGGTCAACTATAAAGCAACCCAATTGCATAGTTGAGGTATGTGAGGGAAATCGTGTATTCATCTGTGTGATAAAATCAATACGTGCAGGGGAAGAGCTTCTTATTAATTACAATTTGAATTGCATAGATAGAAACAAGGCTACTATCATGGGGGTGGTACATACTATTAAACCAACTTCTAATCAATGACTCCAACATACCATTTAGTCAATAAATTTTTGGCTAACATTTTTATACTTGATCTTTGACATAGGGGCACAATATGGAGCAACCGCCCAAAGGGGATGTTGGTGATGTTCCCAGCTCATCTACACATGAGTAGGTAAAAATCATTGTAATTGTGCAAACTAGATAGAAGCAAAATGTTATTTTTTTAATGTTGTTTTCTTCATTGTTTTGGAGTAATTTTGATAATACTAATACTATTGTTGTCATAGAGGGCCAGTGGTCGAAGGGAGGGAAAGGAACTTGTAGTCTCTGATCGACAGCCCCATCCCTGAGGAGGACCCTTTCTATATTGATTTAGTAGAGAGCAATGACCTAATCGGTTCGATTAAAAAGTTGCTAAAGAAAATTGGCAGAGAAATTATACATTTGGCAACCATAAAGCCTACTACTCAAGAAATAAAAGATAGGGGATCTGCATTGTTGCACACCTCTGAAACCTTAAAAGTAAGTATTAATGAATTTTTTAATTATAACAAGAGTTCAATAATGGTTTTTATGTTATGCTCTTTTATGGCATTAATTAAAATATGGATGCGTTGTCTTTACAGAGTTTTTTGCATGATTTCGAGCCCCATTCCCATGATGAGGGTGCTGCAAGTGGTTCAGGTAGATCGCATGTTCCATTCCCCACTTGTGTTTTCCACTAAATATATGTAGGAATGATCATAATCATTGACAATACATGCTCGAACAATCCTTTTTTTTAATGCTTTAACAATCTTATCCATGCTAGTCCATGCGTTCTATATTTATGCATGCTCTAACAATTTTATTCTTTAGCTTCAAATCAATTGAATCCTATGATGATGCTGCCTCCATCCAGGACAACCACAAATCTATTTTTGACTGTTGAGTTGACAACACGTAGCTTATAGACATCGACTGTTGCACCATCTACTAGTACACAAATCCCTCTTTTTCTCTCTTATGACAGCAACAAACAGTTTTTTTTTTACAACTTTTTAACATCAATTATCATTTGTTCTTTTATAATTTGTGACAAAGACTTATGAAACTTATGAAACTTTTTGCAATAGGAGCTACAGCATCATTTCCTGGATGTTCCTATGTTCCTAGTATGGGAACGGTGAAGGATGTCATATTGATCGTCAGCGACGATGAAGGCATTCCATTAAAAGTAGCCAAAGTACTAGGTACTTTAAAGTTATTATTATTCTATAGTGATATAATAGTAATTTAGTTTTTGATCACTCTTCATCGACTAATGATCCCATGATTGTTTTGTACGGAATGATGTTTTTTGGAGAAAACTTGGTGATGAGTGTTTGTGAATATTCGGGCCCACCCTGTGTACCTGGTGGAACATCATATCCTAACTAAAACCCCAAACCACTATTTTAATTTCATATCATTGCTAGAATAGTTTTCCTTTTCATCAATTTCTTGAACTATATTAAAGGTATCTTCACTTCATTTATGAGTTTAACATGTTTTTTTTTTTACTTAAAAGGTGGAATAACCAAGACAAACCGTTGAAGGATGATCTTATAGAGAGCATGACCCAACTCTTTGGACCTCATACATTCAAGAGAAACAAGCTCCTTGAAAAAGCTGGTTTATGTTTGAAGTATATTAGGGACCAGTATAGAAAAAAATTATGGGATAACCCGAGGTACGAGCGTCTGCCCTATGTTCCTAAGGCTGAGTGGCAGGCTTTGATTTTGGATGGAAAGTATAAAGCTGACAAGAAAAATAATATTACACCAGTGGAGAGTATAGAAAGGTATGTGATACTGTTGAGAATCTACTTATGTCCTAATTAACCTCTATATTTATACTATCTAACATATTTCAAACTTTTCATAGATTGCCTAACACATCAAAGGGAACAAAGGCAAGACTAGAAAAGCATGGGACACACAAGCTCGGCTCTGGTGGTTTTTTGAAACTTCAAGCAAGAGTTGTAAGTATTAGTAAATGAAAAATTGTATCAAATTTTTTATATAATGTGATGGGAAATGCTAGGATAGACTAGCTTGTCTATGCTCTTGATCCTCAACTTGGATCTCAGTGTTCCTCCACACCAATATATGATGCAGAGTAACACACTTTGGAAGCACCAACAAACTCCTGGCACCTTGGAACAACTAATAAATTCAAGTTATCACCCCAATCTTTTGTTCTCCACAATAACAGTCGAGGCTTGATTCACCTTCAAATGAGGAACTAATCTGCTATTACAACTACTCCTTTAATTCATGGACCCAGCTCATCACATAAGGTTGCATACTAGTTACTTCTCCCTTGTACCATTCAAGGCCTCATACACCCAACCTTGACACCAAGTGTTTTGGACAACTCCAACCCTCTAACATAAATAGAAACCAAAACAAACATCAACACAACCCAAAACAAATCAAGTATAATGCAAACTTGATGTTACCAGTCACAGGGTAGATTGCAGCACTTGACCTTTATTCTACACACCCAACCAAGAGTAAAATTGGATCCTCTAGGACTCCCAAACACCAAAGACAGTTTAGAACAACTCCAAAATGACCAAAATAAGGTGTAACAAGGGTTGGAAACCCTGCTAACTATTTACCATTTCTTTTTGATATTTTAACTACCCTCCATTGGTTGATGAAACAATGCAAGTAAAATTCACCATACCACGCAAAAATGCAGGGCTTAGAGTTCAAGAGATGCCTCACAGAAGAGGATAAGAGAATTGGCTTCCAACAAGGCTATAGAGCCATGGCTGAATGGCTACGAGCTGAAATCAGTGTGGAAGGTTCTAATAATGATGCATCTGAGCCATAGGTAAATAAGCTAAATGAAATTTATTTCAAATTGAATACTTTACCAATTAGTCTATTTGATGTTAAGTTCCAATATAAAGTGAGCATATTTGTTTTAAGAAAGAAATGATAACAATGTGTAGGATGTTGGAATGCAGCCTGACAATCCTTCTACAAAATCTATGGATGCTAAAGGTTCGCATGATGTGCATCCCAGTGTGGAGGTATACATTTCCTACTAAATTTTTTATATGTAATTGCAATTGGTGTTTGGATTAACGTAACATTTTGTATAGCAGTTGTAGAGGATCAAGGGGTCGATGTTCATGAGCGTGTTGACGTCGAGTCCAGATAAAATGATGTGGTTAGATCAGGTAAAGAGTGCCCCAATTATGTTATTTAAAATAATTAAATACTTGTAACAATTATAATAAATTATTTTTAATTTAACTCTTTTATTTGTTATTGCAGAGGACCCCCCTTTGCAACAGCATAGGAATTTGAGATCATCAAGAAAAGAGAACATAACAACTGATGAGGGGGGAATTGATGATGACATTGATGCTCCTCTTAAGAGCTTACATAGAAAAAAGAAATAGAAAGAAAAAAAAGAAATGATTATCATCTACATACCTTAATTGATAATGACTGAATTTTATGTCTCAATGAATTTAATTATGTGCTAATGAATGTTCATGAATTATGTGTTAATGCAGAATATTGATGAATGTTGCATGTTAACGAATCTAATGTGTTAATGAATATTATCATGTGATATTGATTGAATGTTATCATGTGATATTGATTGAATGTTACATTTTATTAATGATTGAAAGAATGAATGAATGTTAGATGTTAACGGGGAATGTAGAGTGATGTTAAGGGGAGGGGGGTGGGGCCAAATGAGCTTCCACCTTCACGTGGTTGGCCCTGTTTAGTAGAGAATATTAAACTATTCTCGAAACAAAGTGAAGCTCAATAAGATACTAACAATGACAAGGCTCTTGATGTGAAAAAAAATTTGGCTCTGCCAGTTTACAATATTCTTCAAGGTATGGGAGTTCTAGCTTTTCTTGATTCAAGAGAGATGGACTTGGGAGACTTGTTTCCTTCTACCCTTTGGAATGCTATTAGCTCTACTTCAGTTCAAATTGCCATATTCTCCAAAGGTTATGCAAATTCTCCTTGGTGTTTAGCTGAGCTTTCTATCATGTCACAAACTAAGTATTAAGGCATCTAACAATAGTAGGATTCTTGAATTTGTTTGCATCTCCAAGCATTACTAGATACTTTTCATCAAACCCTCCCTTTAAGGGTTTCTAACCTAGGGCTTCCTAGAAAAGTCCCTTAACAGATATTCAAAACCATTTTGATGGTTTAGACACTTCAAGATACACATCTTCAATTGTTTCCAAAACTTACCTGTCCACTCCAACACTCAGATTCTTCTATCCACCATATGGTGCCTTTCAAATGCACCTTCACTATACTGTCCACCAGTCACACTGCTTCTTTCAGTTTATTCTCTGTCTTTTTATAAACTTGCACTCATTCCACATTAAAAATACATATCAAATACATTGGACTCATCTCCCACAAGTTACAGTGATAGACAAAGAGTGGGAGAGGCTTTATTCCATTTGTTTACAAAATAGCAAGGTGACTGTCACATGCTTATGACAGACAGTAATTTATTCAGCATTGTTCCAATAAACTTTTACAATATATTTGACTCCAATGTTAAAGAGACTTTTAAAAAATCATTGATATTCTTCAATAAACCTTAAATCTTACAAAAAACCAACTTTACATGCCAAGAAACTTGTAAATACTTTGAAATCAAACAATAATGGACAGCACTGTTATGACAGTCAGAAAAAATACTGAAATGACAGAGATCTTATTTATTCTTTCTTTCAAATTGCTTCCTCCTCGACCACCACTGCCTCTTACATTTAAAATGCATTCTTTTTATAGACCTCTTTCCCTCTAACTACCCTCAAACTGACTCCTATCAACGAAACTCCCATATAACTATCACATGACAATAAACAAGCATTTTTGATAACTTTTAAATGATAGTCATTACTTATTTGGTTTCCCTTTGCCACTTTCTCGGCTTAAGATCTTGGGAAGATTTATTATTGTACCTAAATGACTTTATAACACCTAAATGACCCTTTATGACTCTTGACTCTTTATTTATGCTAATTTTCCCATTCTTGGCAAGGCATTACATTTTGACAACTTTATGATATTTCTTACATTTAATGGCTTCAATAGCCATGATTCCTCATCAATTGACTTGATATGTCTTCATTAGGCATTGATTTTCCTTGTAGACACCTTGTGTCCTCTTGTGTCCTAAAACTCTTCAAGATTGTCCTTTCCTTCTTCATATGCTGATCCATATGTGGATCCTCATTGTCAAACCTGTAATTCATCTGCTCCCACATCCCTTTGTGAGTTGTAACATGTCCATTCTTCCTGCTCCTTCTCTTCTTCTTTTTAGGCTTAGTAGTCATCAACCCAATAAGTAGAAACAAGAAGCAATAACAAGCTCCTTCTAGAACATAAATCTTACCAATTATTGCTATCTTCCCCACACTAGGAATCTCCATCATATTCTCATATGCCTGCAAAAAAATTAGAATAACAAACCAAAAATAACTCATATTTTCATACTTCTCCGTGCTTGGAATATAATCACCTTGTTTAGCCTTCCCTTGGCTCTTCATCTCCATTTTCTTCTCATCCTTAGTCTCTTTGCACCTTGAGACCTCTACTGTTGTCTGCAACATGTCTTCACACCCTTGCCATTTGCCTTGGTATACCAACTCCTAGTTGGTGGCTATTCTATCTGATTCAGTCATCATTGTCTTTGTGAATTTTCTTTGTCCAACTTTCAATGGACACCATATAGAACCAATCAATATCATATATGCTTCTCCAAGCCTTGTTTCTTTCCTATTTACATCAGCATTTGTACTTTTCATCTTTGTTCCAATCATCTCCTTTCCCTTAAGCCCTTCAAGACCTGATCTTTTTTTGTCTTCATCAGCATCCTTTCTCTTTACCTCTACTACAACCTTTTGAACCTTTTTGGTGTTAGGTTCTCCTTTCTCTTCAACACTTGACTATTGCTCATTTTTTATTTTTCCTCCAAATGGACAACTTGTCTTCATATCATCCTTTTCTAGGTTCTTTTCCTCAACCTCATTCTCATTAGCTATTTGCTTCAAAGCATCATCCTTCTTGATCAAAACATCTTCCATTTCTTCACCATTTTCCTCTTTTCTTAGGAACCTTTCCCTCTCAAAGATGCCAATGCTCGCTGACACCTTCCAAGTTGTCTTCTGCTCCTCCAATGGTGTTAATACCATCTTCTCTCCATTATTTGTGAAAGTGTAGGTGTTCTTTCCACCATCATGTAGAGATCTCTTCTCAACCTACCAAGCCCTTCCTAAAATTATATGACAACCACTCAAAGGTACAATGTCACACAGTACAACATCATTATATGATCCAATGGTGAAGGAAACATAAGCTTGCTCCTTCACATCAACACAACATCCAACATCCAATCCTTGTGCTTTGTAAGGCCTAACATGTGCTATTCTTGGTAGATTCAATTTGTTAAATATCTCAAATGAAACAAGATTTGTAAATGAACCACTTGAAACAATAACCTTACAAATTTTACCTTTACATTTGCTTTGTGTCTTGAACATTTGGTACCCCTGATTGTGCTTTGTATCCTCAGCCATGATGACCACCATACCTACTATCAATTCTTCTTCATACAGCAACCTCAGAAACCACCTTCAATCCAAGATCTATCCGACTTGGAATCACCACTTTGGAACACTCAAGGAGGATAATTCAACTCCAAGGCCTCAACAAAGGATTCCTTGTCTTCAAAATCTCATATCTTCATCCCAAACCATCAACAACCAGATCTCCAAGCTGAGCCAAAGGATTCTACATAGTTTTTTAATCTATTATATGATTTTATTAGTTCCCAGAGGTTATGCCAAAATTTTCCCATTTTAAAACCAAGTAATTGTGTTCTAATTACATGTTTGCTACACCATGTCAATGTGTGCAAATGGAATGGCTATGGTCTTTGTAGTTAAGATTGTATTTTTTTGTAGTGTCTTGTTGTCTTTTTGTTCTCTTGAGTTATTTTTGTATGTCCTCTTTGTTTTTTTTTCATTTCCAGCTGTTTATTTACTTTTCTCATGGTTTTTAAGATGCCTCTTTGTTCATAGAATCTTGATTGGTCATTCAGTACATAATATAATTCATTGTTTTAATATTTTTCTTCATAAAGAGTTCAACCTTGTATGGTAAGAGATGCTTCATTCTTCTCAATGTATACATTGTTATACCAGATGTCACATGCAAGCCTATTTGACAATCTAGATTATGCGGTTTACAATTGAAGTTGCACTGCCTGCTATGGTTTTTTCACATTTATTTATTATTATTCTTAGCAAGAATGCCATATGTAATACTTTTAACAGTTGTGTTACATAGTGTACTTTATTCTGTTGTTGTCTGGCTTTTTACTTTCACCAGTATGAGTATATTTATCTATATTGTTTAATTGAATCACCTGTTGCTTATGAGAAGAGTCTAGTACATAAAATATTTGGTGGCCGACTCATAAGTCAAGTTGTGATTTTTAGTTGTGTATATTTTCAGAATTTTTCGTACTTTGTTAACAAGGATGAGTGAATGTAAGAAGATATCAGAAGAAATTATTCATATCTAAACATCATCTTTTTTAATATTAGCGAGGGAATAGAGAGGGGCTTATAGACACCTCCAGGATTTACTATTCATTTCATAAATGGGATTTTTTGAGTCACTTAAACCTTTCAAAATTATTTTAATGCTAGGAACTCTAGGTTATAGTCTTAGAAAAGTATTTTATTCATTAACAATTGCTTCAACCTGGCTTGTAGGTGAAGTGCACACAATGTTCTTATTGCTCAAATAAATTTGATCCTTTCTTAGATTTGAGCCTAGAGATCATTCGAGCAGATTCCTTGTTGAAAGCATTATCCCAATAGATGGCAGTGGAGCAATTAGATGGGGGTGTGAAAAGATATCAATGTGAACGATGCAAAGTAAAAGTGAAGGCTCTAAAACAACTCAAAATTGATAATGCACCACATGTTCTTGCAATTCATCTCAAGCACTTCAGTGTAGTTGGATCTAGAGGAAAAATTAACAAAAAAGTAGACTTTGGTTGTACATTGGATCTCAAACCATTTGTTAGCAGTTCACATGTAAGTAGCCCTTACAATATTATTTGCCAATGGATCACATTTTTAGTGGAATCTAATAATATAGTTTTTGTAATATCTACTGGTTTTTTAATAAATTTTGCACATTTGAATGATATTCTAGTTTCTCTATCTATTGATCAATTACAGGAGGGCAATTTTAAGTACATTCTTTATGGTGTTCTTGTTCATGATGGCTAGAGCACACATTTGGTTCATTATTTCTGCTTTATTCATTCATCCATAGGCATCTGGCATGCTTTAGATGATAATCGGGTATACATTTGCTACAGTTGTGAAGACATGTTTAATTTTTCTGGAGCAAGCTCATTATAATTTGTGTATAATAGAATACACAAAAGAACTACAATTTTATGTAGAACCTTTTCTTTATATGGTAACACTAATTTTACTGAAGTTTCTTAGACCGATTGAAGTTATTCTTATGACATTTTGTACTCTAGGTCTATTCAGTTAGTGAGAAAAGTGTGATTTCCCATAAAGCTTACATGCTATTCTATATACGAGATAAGAAAACTAGCATTCAAATAGTAGTTGGGTTTGAATTTTAGTATAATGGCTCTAAACTAAAGAAGAGGGTGTCATTGAACATTGGACATCCAAAGGAAAACCACTTACAAGATTCATATGCCCCCTAGGTGACAAAAAACATGCATTCTTTCCAAACGACAGCAATCTCTTTTAGTGTTACAGGTGTAAACAAGATACCCCAATAGGTAGAAAATTTGTCAAATGTCAATTTCATTTCAGAAAGTCTAGAAAAGAACACAAGTTCTGGCCAGTCATGTAGTAAATCTAGATCATCAGCAAATCATGATGCTACATTATAGATGGTGCCTCCAAGAACTAATGGTATTCAAACAAATAATGTCTTCTCAAGTCATACCATAATTAATGGATGCACATCGAATGGGTCTAGTACTAATGTTAAGAAGCAGGAATCTGAAATAAAGGAAACTAATTCTGTGGGTAATTTTAATGATATGGTTGTTAGACATTCTCGAAACTATGATTTGAGCAATGATAATGAGAACTATATTGGTAGAAATTCTGAAGCTTATTCAAAAATTAATGGTAACAGTCATGAGAATGTCAAACATTCTACAAATGGTTTGACAGGTATTATTACTCGGCATCATGCTACTAAACTTCCAAAAAATGATTCAAATGGTAAACTTGTAGCTAGTGAGCATCTAGAGAATGGTAGTGTGGTCCAAAATTCTATAGATAATGAGAGTGAGGCTGCTAAGCTCCTATCCCTGGAAGATGATTCCTTATTTCAGGTGCTTGTTTTTTGTATTAATATTGCAGTGTATATGTTTGTTTTTGAGAAAATTGCTTTTAGTCCTGATGAATCTTTATATGTTCCTTTTGGCAGGGAGGCAAAAATGGTACTTTTCTCTGTAAGGGAAGGGAAATGAATGGGTCATGCGTAAAAGTTATGCATCCACATAGGTTGCAAAAATATAGTCAAGAAACTAAATGTATTTCCAGCCAAAAGTACCAAAAACACCATGAGGACAACCACTACCTTGTTAGTAGAAACAGATTGAAGCTTATGAAGCATCTTCCTTGTCCTCAATTTTTACAAGCATTGTCTTTCAGGAGGCATTTTCTTCTAAGAGAAATGCATATTTTGAGGAAGAAATGATCCAATGAAAGGAAGAAATGCACGAAGTTACAGCTTAAGAAGGCTAACATTTTTCTTAAGCAAAAACGCTCTGCAAAAATGCCTTCTAGAAATGAGTATCCAGCTGCAAAAAATTTTGCATGTTTAGTCGCTTCTAAGTATCCACAACAATCCTGTGGAAAGGGTCGGTCAAACAAAATAAATGGTTTTGTTTCTGTGCAGCAAACCAAGACATCTCAAATTACAGCTGGTGTGGTTCAGAATGGGTGTAACATTGCTAAATTTTGTGATAGTCCGATGTCTCTTGTAAACAGGAAACTTTCTAGTGGAAATGGTACTAAGCTAAAGAAACAAAGAGAAGTTCCTGGCAGACTTGGTTTAAGTAAAGCTAGACAATATTTTGATGTTGAGCAAGACTCTAACATTAGCACAGAGAAAAACTTGTGTGCTCTCTGTGTTTCTGTGCAGCAAATTGAGACATCATAAATTACAGCTGGTGTGGTTTAGAATGGGTGTAACATTGCTAAATTTTGTGATACTCCAATGCCCCTTGTAAATAGGCAGCTTTCTAGGGGAAATGGTACTAAGATAAAGAAACAAAGAGAAGTTCCTAGAAGACTTGGTTTAAGTAAAGCTAGACAATATTCTAATGTTGAGCAAGACTCTAAAATTAGCACGGAGAAAAACTTGTCTGCTCCCCGTCAGTCAAATAATAGCTTTACAGATAGAGGAGAAACATGCCAACAAGATGGGGCTCTATCTATAAAAGATTTTGAACCATCTTTTCTAAAGGCTAGATTACATGGGCCAGTAGGTCTAGTCACAATTTTATTTTATTCTATGCAATGTAGCTCAATTAAGCTCAATGTTCATCCTCTATTTATGTGTTGGGTATTTAATCTTTTTTTATGATGGTTTACTGTGGCTATTGTGTAGTTCCATGTTGGGATAGTATTGATGATGGCTTGGTAAAAAGTAGCAGAACTACAGACAAACATGCAAACCATGTTGGTTATGTCTTAGATGAATGGTAGGTTATCTTTGTACAAATACAATTACATCATGGGACTTGGCATAGCAATCTATTCATGCATAAAGTGTTTCTATGGGCAATAATCAATTATCTATGTCTATGCTGTTGTGTTTCTATAATCTTGTGTGGTTTATGCAAGGATGAAGAATATGACCGTGGTAGAAGGAAAAAGGTTAAACAAGTATAGGATGAAGATGGCATAGATGACTCTTATGGAAAATATTCCAATCGACAAAGCAATCCTTTTCAATCACTTTCAAATAGAAAAGCCAAGATTGTTGGTAAAGGGAATTCATTCACAAGAACAAATCCAGAGAAACTGCAGCACAATGCAAGATAGAGTTTTTTGTCAAGCTCAATGCCAAACCAATGTTGGGACAAAACTTATAAAATAGAGGGAAAATCACATTGCTGGTAACCATTCAAAAAACATGGCAAACACTGTAGAAAGTTGATAATGAAGTCAAAATATCATGAAAAGATGCATTACTTCAAACTTTTTCAATGATTCAGCGTTAGATCCCTGCAGCCAATATTTCCTTATAATTCTGAAATTAATCAAATAAATGTGAGAAATGGAGATATATTTCTACTTGTCAAACTTGCAAATATGTTTGTGGCTGAAGCAACAGGCTGAATGCAGAAATCTCAAACAACAAAATGTGGTCCACAGGTTACATATTGCATGGAGTTCTGTTGGTCAATTTGTTCAGCTAACTGTTCCAAGTTTGACTTTCAATATTTTTCATTTAGCTATATGTAATCTGAGTGGTTAGAAATGAAGGTAATAATGGATATTTCCTTTAAAATTGTTGTTAGAGGTGGAACATTAAATAAAGGATGTTTCCTCGATATAATAGCAGCATATCTTATGTATTGAATAGAAATTAAACTTTGTCGAAATCTCAAATGTGCAATAGTGATAGAAAACTAATAAATAATATTTGAGACCTTGTTCCCTTCCCATTGCTTTTAAAACTTTGAGTAGTTGAGAATTTGTTTGAACTTATGAATAGAAATGTAAGGTTTATATAAGTTAATGGGACAAAACACAGTAAATAGGATTTTATGCTTGTACTACCTATTAAGAGACACTTGCCTATTAGCATACACAACTTATTATTCATTTCTATGTTTGATCAAGATTAAGAAAGAATTTACATGAATCCAATTTATTGATGAGGTTGCATGGGTGGCATATATGAAAAGAAAAATTACATGTACATGGTCCTGACTCCTTATATATGGAAAGAAAAGCTATATGGTTTCTGATAACTATAACTTTGGTAACATTTTGAGTATCCGCAAACCATATATTTATTGTTTCAATTTGAATGGACATTGGAAGTGTAAATGTTTTTAACTCATATATGCTGGAAGATACATATTTAGTTAATTCATTGGTGAAGTTGCTTATTTTAATTTAATTGATTTTTGTTGTCAATCAAAATGCTAACTGCAATGTGTATTGTATTTCAGTGCTTATTTTCATTTGAAAGATCGAAGAAAATTATATGAACAAATAGATAGTAATTGTGGCATGTATAACACTTCATATATGTATAGCGACCCAAGCTTGTCAAATCTATTACCAATTGGACCATATAGAGGTTAAAATTATCGTCTAAAACATTAGGCTTTGTACCTAGTTTTTATGATGAACTGGCATTGTGACGAGGTCGCTGTGGTGGTGACGCCAATTACCATCGACATTTACAACAACAATTGGCGTCACTGCCACAGAAACCCTGTCGCCATGCTTGTGGAAAATGTCGTAATTGTGACATCCACAACTAGCATGGCGATGGCAGTTGGCATCATTGCCATAGCGACCCTGTCACCATGCTTGTGGCAGACATCACAATTGTGACGTCCACAACAAGCGTGCCGACAACAGTTGGCATCGTTGCCACAACAACCCTATCACAATGCTTGTGTAGACATCATAATTGTGATGTCTGCAACAAGCATGGTGATGAAAGACAGTGACCCCATCGCAATTCTTGTGGAAAACGTTACAATTGTGGCATCTGCAACAAGCATGGCGACGGCAATTGGCATTGTCGCCATAGCGACCCTGTCGCAATGCTTGTGGTAGACATCGCAATTGCAACGTCAGGAACAACCATTATGGTGGCATTGATGTCACAATAAAGTGGTTGCATAGCGACGGATATGCGTCATAATTGTGACGGCATAGCATAGATGTCATAATTTGTGACTAAAAAACAACGACGTCTATTACTATCGCAGTGGTGACACATTGTTGTCGTAATTGCGACACATAGCTATCGCAAATCAATGCCAAATGTATTAGTGATATATATGAGATACTAGATTTGATTGATCTTCATTGTGTATTTGTCTCATTTTATGCTCATGTGATAGATATTTTATATGGATGTTTCAACACTTATGTTTATATCTCCATGTAACGTTTTTCTCATGCTCATGTTTATGTATGCTTAGTCTTATGTTCATGTTTATATGATCATGGGTTGCTCTCATATATGTTTTACCTATCATTTTTTTGATATAGACTCATGTTTTAAAAGTGTGATACTTGGATAGATTAGATGTGATGATCATATTAATCACTTGTGATGATAGGTATAGAAGAAGCAAACAAGTGGACATGATCGAAAAGGAATGAAAGTCATCATCAAGAGAAAGAGTGAGATGATATGAATACAATTAGCTATCATGTCCATTAAAGATAAAGATAAAACACTCTCCATATGAAAAATGCAAGACTAAGATAGAATGAGCCTATAATGTAAACTAGGATGCAAAAATGAGTTACTTTCAAGGGGCAAAAAAAAATTAGACTCTAATTTCATCATTGGGTGTTTTTAGGGACATCAAAAGATCAAACTAGTACAACTATGAGGATATGAATATGATCTATATTAGATAGGTATGTGGGAATCCAACCTAAGCATCAAATACATATAGGTCAAGATGACTAATGCAGTTAGATTCCCTAAGTTTAGTATAGAGAGATTACACATGTATCAAGGCATAAGTACCAAGATAACCCTCAAGTATGGTCTTGTGAAAATAAACATGGATGATACATTGTAGGCCCAAAGTGTTAAGTAGGACAAGCACAAAGGTTCTCAACACTTTAGACTAACAAAGTATACCCACGAGAAAAAGAAAACTAAAACATACCCCTATGCCCCCAGTCTTCTAGTTCATGACCTCCTTGAAAGACTTATTAGGGAGGGAACACTCAACAAAGAAAACATTATAAACAAAATAGAAAGAAGATAAAGTTGATCATATTTGAGCAAGTTTAATATTTATGATCATGTGTGTATGTCACATAGCCATTTGTTTAGGACTTGTATATGATATTGAGAAATATTGTAGCATCCTAGAGTGTAGGTAAGATATTCAAGAGGTGTCAAGAAACACTTGATGTCAAGGGGGAAGTGTTAAGCAACATTATTTTAGGTGAGTTGTCAGAGAAACACCAGTGCACAAGTAAGACCCTAATAAGCTAAGCAACCATGCCCCTAAGATGAGGACAAGAGTAGATTCCAAGCTAGGAAAAGTATGGTAGAATGAATGAGTGTGAAGTAAGACTGATAGACATAGGTCGAGGGTCTCACATAGTGCCTATTTCTAGCTTTTTACTAGTTGGAAAAAAATTTCAAGACTTTTGCAATTTTTTTGTATTCTTGATTTTTTAATTTTTTTTTTGTGATGCATCAAAGCACCTATTGCTAGATTTTTACTAAGATGATAAATTTTTAGAATATTTTATATTTTTTCGAGTTTTTTCAGCATCATGTAAGATTTTTTTGGATTTTTTTACTAGTACATTTGGGGGTCATTTTTTACCAATATTTTTGACAACAAGTCAATTTGGCTTGTCAAATTCATTTTTAAAAAAATATGATCCTAATAATGTCAAAATTTTGATGACAGTTAAGTTTAGCATTAAAATTTTGACATTGTTTGGGATATTAAAAAAAAAATCATTTATTCACACGGCAAAGTGCAAGCAGGAGGGAGGCTTCATGAAGATTTTTACAACACCATTGAAGGTAAGGGTTTTTAGAAAATAATTTGCAAGGCTTATTATTTCTCCACATCTTTGGTGTCTTTATAGTCTGGCTGTTAGAGATACCCTTGTCTTTATACACTGGTCGTTAGAGGAATATGATTCATTCACATAGCAATAGCCTCTACAGACTGGCCATTAGAGATACCCTTGAATGAGATCAAATCTCTTTGGCATGTAAATATTATTAGAATACATTAAAAGCCCTATAGTGATCGATTAGGATTTTGAGATGAATAATAAAACTAATGGTGGTTCACCAGACTCTAGGAATTGGCTATAAAATTGCACAATATTTACATGAATGAAAAAATCTAATAAGCCTATAGTAATAAGGAATAAGGAGAAAAATTAGAAAAATGCTAGAGGCCCTAAATCTTTCTATCCTAAACAAATCTTCCAATACATCTTCCCAAAGGTTCCACCATGATATAATAAAAAAAAGTAGAAATGGTGTTGCCTTTTTTGATACTACGTGAAGCTTTAAAGAAATTAGAAGACATGTCATTCACAAACACAATAGTAGATGAAGTAGAAAAAATAATTTAATGAATTTCTGACTAAAACCAAAGACCTTTAAAACTTTGCACAAAAATACCCAATCAAATCTATCGTAAGATTTTGACATATCCAATTTCATTAAAAAACCTGTTTGTTTGAGAGTTTCAATGAGTGGATGTTCTCATGGACAGTAATTATTGAATCCCAAATTTTTCTTCTAATAACAAAACCTATTTCTTGTACATAGATAATTTTAAGGAGAAGAGCCAACAACCTCAAAGTAAGGACTTTAGAAATAATATTCTATAACAAGATGTAAAGGATAATTATGTTAAATTCATCCCCAAAATTAGCTCTTGGTTTATTTTAAATGAGGGAAATAAATGTACAATTCATTTCTTCTAGTAGAGATTGAGTGCCAAAGAATTCTTTGACAAAATTAGAGACTTTCTTAGAAATAATATGCCAAAACTTGTGGAAAAAGATTATAGGGAAACCACCCAACACAAGGGACTTATCTCCTTCAAATGAGAAGGTTGTTTCCTTAATTACTTTGGAGGATAGGATAGAACTAAGAGATTTATTAAAAATATCATCAATTCTAGAAGGAATAGAAGTAATAAGATCATTTTGATCAAGAGACTTTAAATTATTGTCAATCGATAGAAGATTAGAGAAATACCCCACCATTTCTTCCTTGGCTAACTTTCCTCTGTCATGTTGAATACTATTTATTCTATTTGTTACCTTATGCTCAAGAGCTATCATATGGAAATATTCAATATTTCTATCTTTGGCCTTCAACCATAAAACTGTTGATCCTTTCCTTCAAAATATTTACTCTTTAGATGTTATACGGTGGTACTTGACTAGAATGTCATTCTCAAAATTAATTAGATGTTCAGTGTAGCCCTCTTGTAAAATTTGATCCTACATAATTTTAATTCATTTTGGGTTTCCACTTTCATTTAGAATATGTCTCCAAAGACTTCCTTATTCCAATTTTTTTATCCTTTCTTTTACGTGTCCATGTTTCTTTTCCACTTTGAACAAATTTGTGCCTTCAACTTTAATGCTTCACCATTCATGTATGCATTTTTCAAGATTCGAATAAGCCAACCACATTCTTTCAAACTTGAAGGGGTAGTTATCCTTTCTAGACAAAGGTTTTTCTGCAAAGGTTAGAGGAAAGTGATCTGAACCAATACATGCACAAAACAAAAAAATACATGTATAATATCTCTGAGCACATGATCCACTAAGCCTTCAAGATAAATAATTTTTGCAAGTACATAGGACATTCTTAAAAAGTTTTCACTTGGATGACTCCAAAAAAAGAGAATGCAGACATGCATCAGCCATTAAACCAATCTAGTACTTTGTTTGTAAGAAATGCATATATGTAAGAGACATTTATAAAACTTAAAGATCTTTAAATGGAAGAAACAAAATAGCATTATCAACTCGCTGAAATGAAAAGTTACAAACTATAAAAATGTTGTATCAAAATGTGGCCTATTTAGGCACAAAATATAGAGAGATAGAGGCTATAGTTATTTACAATATGAGATGACATAGGAAATATGGAACCTATCTCTTGGAAATTGGGTGTCTAACGGTGAAGAGAACATAGCATTCTACAAAACAATTTCCTGAGATTACAAAATAGCCTTATTTGTGAAATTTATTCTGAATGCAAACATTGGTGTCTCATTTCTTAGCCAACCAATAAGCCACTTTTCTATTTCATGAATATTCAAACCTCCTTTAGATGTATTGCTGGAATCATGATCAGCTTTTCCACCCTTGTTATGACTCTGTCTTTTGGATTATCAGGCTTTTAATTAAATTTTTAATTGTCTTCCTAACATTATGTGGCAATGTTATTCTATTTTCTTATATTATATATGAATTTTTCATTCAAAATCTTGACTTTATCTTTATATCACTGTCTTGGAGCATCGACAACATCATTGAATATAACTATCCCAGCCTTGACTATAAATTTTTACTCTTCTAATCATTTTCAACACCAACATGGATATCTGTGTATTGGATGATGATTGAGAGGTTATTCAAACTATGTATTTATGTCATACATACGTGTGTTGTTTAAATTTCCACTCCCAAATAGTCACCTGTATATGTCATTTAATGTTATCATCACTATAGCTTCATGTCCACTATGTGATATATTTATCATAATCTTTGTCTTATTTAAGTCTGAAGAATTATGTAGCAACATTTATGTCCTTTACACAAAGTGATGTCTTCTTGAGAATAGGGAGAAAAGATTCATTTTAAATCTATATGTTGACTATTTTACTTCTTAAATATTGTTGTGTTGATTACCTATTTAGAAAGAAACATTTTTTCATTAAATAAATCTTTACTTTATGATAATCATTCATAAATTGTGAACTACAATTCATCAAAATCAATGTAAAAATCATTCATCAATTGGCATCCCTAAAGAAGAAGAAAAACCTTGGATCAAGAGGAGGCACATAGTACACCATTGAGACTTCATGTTGATAACAAAATGGATCAAATTACAATCATGGCCTAGCCCAATATAGATGTTGAAAACATGCAACCAAGGTATGACATTTATTCTGACTTTTGTAAAAATATTTTTGATCTTGTGCTAGCATCCATTTCACATGAACTCAATAACATGGTTGAGTCTTCCTATGTTCGTACTCAAGTTGATAGTGTTGCACATTAGATATTCGCATATATCAACTCCAACCATTTCCTACGTTAAAGAACATTCATATATAGGATATGTCTCTTGACCTCACATATTCGTTCCTACTTATTCGATCAAAAAAAAACTCTAACTATTGACCTTCCAAATTTTCAAAAAAAATTGCTCAACAACAATATATTTGTTGCATGACAACTTTTTGTCAATTTTTGCAACCTTTTCATATTTCTAATCAAATGCCTTCCCAGGTGATAAAATTACATATGCAAATATATGTATGTATGTATGTATGTATGTATGTGTATATATGTATGTATGTATATGTATGTATGTATGTATATATGTATGTTTGTATATGTATATATGTATATAAGTATGTATATATGTATATAACTATGTATATATGTATATAACTTTATCACTTGTAACTATAGTTTTCAAATAGTACAAACCACAATAGTTTCTTATAATTCTATGGTTCTCTTTGTAAATTTATAAAATTGAAGTTTAAAAATTAATTGCATTTATGTACATCTTTTTCAAGTTTGATATTTCTCATTTTCCTTATTCATGATCCAAGAATAATTTTTCAAAACACATACTAACCATTTGGAGATTTATCCAAAAAAATGTAAGAACGATTGTGGAAAAAGAGCTAAAAAAATGATTGTGCACGATAATCATCTTTTTACATTTTTTTTTGCACAATTGTTCTTACATTTTATAATTTTTGGTGAGAACAAAATTCCAAACTAATCAGCTAGGTGATCCAAAATTAAATCATAATTGGTTGAGGCATGTTTAAATACCTTATTTCACATGTTATTGAATGTTTATTGAATGTTGGGAAATTGTAGTGCAGATACTACATTTGTTTGGTTGTTGGCATTAATAAAAGAAACATATTATCACATTCAACAATAAATTACATTTATTTATTTATTTGTATTTATCCGCCTGTCTTTTGACAATAGTAAAATAATCTCTAATAATTTATCGTAGAAATGTGTGTGGTACGTGAGAAAGACGTTATTTTCTCTTCATGTGATAGAATTAAGCCAATAAGCATCCAATTCCACTTGGAACGAGTACTATTTAATTGTATTAAGGTCAACAATTCTAAACTTTGACCACATTAAACAATTAGTTTTCCCCTCAAATCTAAACAACCTTGTGTTCTTTGACATTACAATATGTCAACAATAGTAACAACTCCATTTCACACACTATGCAATTCTCTCTATATAATTGATTGATGTCCATTTGTTTTCTAAGGTGCATTATAACCTTCTTCCTTCTCTCTTATTGTTCTTCCTCTAAATAAAATTAACATCTTCATAATTCATCTCTATCCTATTTTGAGGGTGATAATGAGAAGAGATTGTATAGCCAATACATTTATGATGACGGTGTTACTTCTCATCACAATCCCAACAACCCAACCAAAATCATATCTACACTGCAGTTTACCAACAACCCAACCAAAATATTACTTTGAAATTTCTAGAAGGGAAAAAATTGATTGACAGGTGATTTGAAGCTAAATGTTTTATCATCATTTTTTCTTCATTTTAGGAATATCTTAGTTCAATTCTTTCTTTTTCAAAGGATAGATAAGATATATGAAAGTGTAAATAATTCATTGTTCTCTACTCTTTACTTAAACTTGTCTTTTGAGTTAATGGGAACATGTTTTGTTTAATGGTTTTTGAAATTAACTATGTTTATGCAAAGTTATCATTGTTCTATTTATATGACAACTTTTTGTCATCTCATTATTGTGGAATTCAATGCATTTAAGATAAATAACAGGGAGAGATGGACATGCATGTGTACTTAATTTTTTTTTCTTCCTTTCTCTGCCATGTGATGTGAATAAAGTTCTATAAAGTTCTACAGAGGAAGAAAATAAAGAGCCAAGGTATGTTGCACTGAATATTTTGTAATGAATTTGTGGCAAGTGGTGCCAATTTGATCTCATGCTTAGTATGTTTATATGACATTGGACTCTATTTTGGTGAAGTAATTATCAAGTTAAATTTTTCAATTTGTTTTCATTTTGAGCTCCACAATGGTTTGGCAAAGAATGATTTCTCATTTTGTTTAAAAGATAATACATAATGAATAATATAGATAATACACATGATAAGAATAAGTTTAGCAAATCAAGACCAACAATATTGTCAAAATAATAAATTTAAATTATTAAAGACATTCATTTTTAGTCTCATGGATCAAAATGCACTATCTAAGTAACAATTTAACAAAAAAACACCAATTGTGTTGTATACATGCTAGTTCCAGAAGCATCTCTTGCAATCACAACCGATGTCAAATATTTTTAGACTTGGTAGCAACTTCTCCAAACCAACATCTTCTAAAAGAAATTTTTATATGTACCAATAAAATTAAAATTGAAACCTCAACTAAAGGTCCAATAGTTGCAACTAGGGCTTCCTCAGAATCTATTCCAAAACTTGCAACAACAACTATTGCTAGTTCAAAGTTGTTACTTGATGCAGCAAAAGATTGTGTGATAGACTAGGGATATGGTATTTTATGAAAAAGTGCATATAAGTTTCAAATAGCCCAATTCATGTCAATGTCACTGGTCAAAACCTCTTCAACCAAATTAGCATGTCCCAGCTTCTCCCCCCTAAAGTGTTCAATATTAGATGGTAATGAACTCAATTTTATCCCTTTCCACATCCTTGACCACCAAAATCTTTTCCTTGGATAGATAATACAATGAAAGATAAATGACGACATCTTATAGAATATTCTTCTAGATCAATAGCAATTTGCATCTAATGGTTGTGATCTTCTTTATCATACCCTGAATATAATTTTTCTCCTCCTTCAAAATCCTATCCATCATTGTATAATTAGAGACCACAATGTTCTACTCAATGTTCATCTTGGGAGGCAAAATATAGAACTATATTGTGCCAATCTTTGCATTCTCAATCCTAGTGGGGCCTCTAGCCACATGGCTTGACTTCTTATCAAACACCAAACCTGTGTTATCTTTATATCATCAATAGTCCCACCCAATTTTTGCAAAACTTTGATGTCCCTCAAATCCACAATGTCAAGCTTCACAGGGTCGACAATATTCATGATGACATCAACAACAAGTGGGGCCAATAAGGTAGAATACTAGCTAACAACCTTCCTATTCAAAGAAGTGCTCACACTTTTCACCAAAGAGTCACGGTTTGTCAATTTGACAGGAATAGCCATGGTAATTAAAACTCAACAACCTTCTCAGAGGCCCTATGAAATGCCTATGACATAATGGTAGGATGAACACCCTTAGACATCAAATTCATGCATTATTTAAGAATTGCACCATTGATGAAAACAACTATTGTCAAGTTGTCACTAGTAACAATATCCTGAGATTTCAAAGCTCTACAAGCGTATTAGCAACTAGCTGATATACCTATATTTTGCTAAGAATGGTGGTTCCATTGTTGGTGATTATCACATCACTTGAGGAGGTGCACAGCATCTTGTCCATGCCCTTGGGACCTAGTGAGGTTCAAACTGCATCTACAACAACGTTCACTGCAATGATGTTGGCACGCTGACTGACATCACTGCACTTGGTCTCAATGTATTTTTTTTTTGTCTTGGAAGCTAGTGCTACCTACACATGTTGCATTATGGTTTCCATTTTCAACTTCTTCCAAAACTTCTTTGTGCTAACTTCACCTCTTAAAACCCTAGCAACAAATAAGTAGATTGAATACCCTCTAATGAAACTTCAAGTGTCAAATCAAATCCCTCTCACTTGAACAAGTTTTTTCTTACTTCTTCTTGTTGTCATTGGTCAATCCAAAGACTATACGATGAGCTCAAGTAAAAATGATGACTCCAATATAGAGCCCATCCATGAGAAAGAAAATGGAAATTGTTGAGAGTCAACTCCAATATGAGAAAGACAAAGATAACTGAAATCTCTAACATTCTACTAAACAAAGCATGGAAGATGACAGAGGAGTGGAGGGGAAACTAATAGTCCACAAAAAAAAAAAAAATGAAGACACATAAAAAAACTAAAAATGTACCAATATGATTGAAAATATGCTAAAGGTATATTTTAACTGGCAATTTTTTTATTTTGAAAACTCTAACTTTCGTCAAAACTTTGACGTAGTTTTTCATTGATGGTATACCAAACTCATCAAATCATCTCTAGTTGGTGTTGATAGTTCAACAAGCTTTGTCATTGATGGTATAACAAACTTGTCAAATCATCTCTGGCTGGCATTGATAGTTCAATATTTTGAATTAGTTGTTTTGCGTTGGCATGTGACATAGATGGGGAAGATTTTTGACAGATATTGCCATCAATAATTATTGGCTATGGAATGCATCAAAATTTTGATGCAATTCTAGTGACATTGACTTTTGATGTTTAACTATCAAAATTTTGACCAAAACTGCATCAAAAAATAGGTCTAAATTCACTAGTGTTTCAGGATCATAAGATATTGACAAATAGCTAAACTATAAGAGCCTTAAGCATATAATTTCTTTCGATGTAAGATGTTAATAGGATCAACAAGTTTTTCCCCTTCAAGAGTAGAGAGTTGTTAGGCCCTAGAGCCAAATGTTGTTTTAATGATGTAAGGACCCAACCAATTGGGCTCAAAATTTCCCTTCGATTCCCTTTTTTGTTGATTCTTAGGGTTCTCTCAAAGAATGAGTTTACCCACGTGGAACTCATGAGGATTGAATTTTTTGTTGTAGCTACTAGATATCTTTTTTTGATAAGTACTCATGTGATCAAAAGTGTCCTTTTGACATTTGTCTAGGTTTTCTATCTTGTGTATCCTCATAGCTCTATGGTCTTTATCAATGATTAATCCATGTAGAGAGATTCATAATGAGAGAATCTCAACTTCTAAAGGTAGAATAGCTTCAGAACAATAGACTAGTGCAAAAGGTGTAGCCCTTATAGGAGTGTGTATAGTGGTCTTGTAAGCTCATAATGCTAGGTTGATTTGTAGATGTCAATCCCTACCTGATTTGTGGACTGTTTTATGTAGAATCATTAGTAGTGTCACATTGGAGGCCTCAACTTGGGTGTTCCCTTAAGGGTAGTACATAGAGGACCAATGTTGTTTGATTTTGGATTTTTTGCAAAGTTTCTTGAGGTCCTTATTCTTGAATTTTCCTCCATTATCAATGATAATAGAGGAAGGGATACTATAGCAACAAATGATGTGGTTGAGTATGAAATAGGCAACATGCTTTCCTATAGCATTAGATAAGGGAACAACCTCAACCCATTTCATAAAATACTCAATCACTTTAATGATGAACTTATGTCCACTGGATGATCTTGGATGAATTTTACCCACCAAATCAAAGCCCCATTGTTGGAAAGGCCAATGTGTGATAGAAGGGATAAGATCACACCCAAGAGCATGAATTGGGTTGCCATGTAATTGACACTTTTTGCAAGATTTAGCATATATGATAGTATCATCTTGCATAGTCAGTCAATAGTAACCACCCTAAGTAGTTTTCAAGAAAGTGCAAGGCAATTAGAGTGTGCCCCACAAATGTCATCCTTGACTATGGCTAATGCCTTTTTAGACTATTCTAGCTCTAGACACCTAAGAAGCATTCTGTCTAGACCCTTTCTATACAAATCACCAGAGACAAGTCTATAGTGTGAGGCATTGTGAAGGAGTTGGAATTTTTGGTTGTGTGTGAGTTATTCAAGAATTATCTAATTGCATAGGTAGGAGAAGATGGTGGAATGGTGAGAGGAGTCATGGTTAACAACAGTGTTGATTAGATGATTGTTAGGGGAGTCATATGCAGGATGTTGTAATTCTTCCACTAGGAACTCAAAGCAAGATTCATGTTCTTGCAATTATAATATAGATGCTAAAGTGGTCATACCAGCTACAACCTCATTTGTTGCTAGGATTTCATTGGAATGTTACAAATGTTAAATAGTTCCTTAGAGAATAAATAAATTTCTTGTAAGGTATAAGCTTGTTGTCTTTAGTCTGATAGTCATTATTAACTTGATTAATGATGAGCTAGGCATCCCCATAGATGTGAAATTCTATAATTCTCCATTCAAGATCCATTTTAATCCTATTGGTCAAAGCCTCATACTTTTCTATATTTTTAGTCAACGAAAACAAGAGATTTTAAGACTTTGAGATTGTATAATTGTGAGGTGTGACAAACAAAATGCATGCACCAGCTCCATTCTAGGTATGTGATCCATCAAAGAACATCTTCCATGTCCTTTTAGTGATATACATGATAGAGGCATCAAGAAATTCAATATTTATTGGAGCATTGTCTTGTAATGGAAACTCATCAAGTTGATCAACTATAGCTTGTCCCTTAATGGCTTATGTTCGACATACTGAATGTCAAATTTGGAAAGAATCATCATCCATTTCAAAAGTCATCCAATAAGCACAACTTTACTTAGTAGATACTTGAGAGGATCAATAATTTTTGCAATAAGATGCATTGTGTGGGAAAGCATGTAGTGTCTAAGTTTATGGGATGTAAATACCACTGCAAGACAAGCTTTTTCAATGTTATTGCACTTTACTTCATAAGCCACCAAAGTGTGACTAATGTAATATATAATGCATTCCTCACCAATCTCATCACTTTGTGTTAGTAATGCTCCTAAGGAAGAATCTATAGCTTATATGTGGGTGGACCCACAATAATGGGTTACACTTTTTTTCCTAAACTAACACTAGACTATGAATTTTCAAGAAAACTTTCACTTTTAGATGCAAATTGTCATTTAATGGTAAGGAATTTGAAGATGAAGTAAATTAGAGTCTTTTAGGAATTTCTATGTAGATTTTATATATATATATATATATATATATATATATATATATATATATATATATATATTTTTTTTTTTTTTTTTTTTTTTTTTTTTTTTTAAAGATGAATTGATTTGATTGAATTAATTTTTCTCCCACAAAAATTGGTATGTTATCAAAAACCTAATTTTTAAAAAGTAACATTGTTTTTGACACATAACTTTTTTCTACAATAGATATCAATGTGATGCTTTCAACTTTAGTTTGTTAACAACCATATCAAAACCATGGAGGTGATATGATGTCTTTATCCTGAGTATTTCAAATTTTATTAGAGTTTAAAGTTGACTTTAAACTAATTTGGACATACATGGCTTTTGATGCATGTAACTTATTATATGTTTACCCAATTTCAAATTTTCTTTTTTGGATTGAAAGAGGACTCAAATATGAAGACTGTAGTTATTATTGAACACATTTTCTCTTAGTTACTATTTTTTCATGAGCATTCAATCTATAGGTTTATTTTTATAAAGAACCTCTATTCAATAAATGTAAAATAAGTATACTTCAAAAGTTCACAATGTATCAAATACATATTCATTAGAAAGCTCATTCTATAGTACTTGTGTTTTGCAAAATAACATGTCTTTATTCCTTCATCTAAACCTAGCAATTGAGCCTGGAAGCCATGAAAACAATTTAAAATACTATAGACTTTGTAAAAGCCATCTAGTTTTCTAGTTTTGATAGGAACTAACTTTCTATCGAAAGTTTTTAGGCTGATTTTTTATGCTTACTTAGTTTGGATCAAAACTATTTAGTTTCTATAGAAACTAATTAGTTTCGATCGAAACTATTTAGGACCACTTCTTTATTGATTATTTTTTATCAAAACTACCTTCAAAAGTAGTTTTTATTAGAATTTTTGTAGTTTCTATTGAAACTATATGATTACTTACTATCAAAAGTTTTTGGGCCAAACATTCATCTTTCGCAATTTTGGAGGAATTTCTTCCTCTAAAAAAGTGTAACCCACTATTGTGGGTTCACCCATGTATAAAATCAAGGTTTTCATGGTATAGTTGGCATCAATATTAGAGGTTTATAGAAGTTCCCTTTGATTGGATCTAAGCTCTTTTGACATTCCTCATTCCAAATACACATGGATCCTTTGTGTAAGTTTTTATTGAATTATTGTGCTCTATAAGCTAGCTAATATATAAACCTCCTAATAGATTGAATATGTCCTTAAAGACTTCTTAATTGACAGATTTTCTTAGGAGGAGGCATTTTCATAATGGCTTGCACCTTTTCTGGATCAAATTTTATGTCTTTTAGAAATATGATGTAGCCTGGCAACTTTCTTGAGGTGACACCAAAAGAGCACTTCTTGGGATTCAACCTAAGTTGAAACTATTCCATGTGGTCCAATATCAAACTCAAGTCATTAAGGTGCATATATCTTTTCTAGGATTTAGCTAATGTGTCATCAACATAATCTTTCATATTCTTATACATCATATCGTGGAAGATACTAGGCATGGCTCTTTGATAAGTGGCTCCTACATTCTTTAACTTGAATGGCATGACATTCCAATAGAAAGTACCCCATGCAAAAGTAAATTCCATTTTCTCTTGATCTCTAGGGGTAATTTTAATTTGATTGTATCCAAAAAGGTCATCCATTAAGGGCTACATTTCATAGCTCACAGTCATGTCTACTATCATGTCTATATTAGGAAGTGGAAAATCATCCTTAGGGAATGCTTTGTTCATTTCTATGATATGTGTCCATACATGAATGGACTTATCATGTTTTGTGATAGGTACAATATTTGAGATCCATTCGGTATAGTCAATAGCTTGGATGAAATTTCTACTTAATAGTTTTTTGAGCTTAGCTTTTGCTAGCAATGCCACATGAGGATGAATTTTTCTAAAAAAATTCTTGATGGGTTTGATACTATGATAATATTTTTGTCTAAGCTAGGCATATTTGAATAAGACCATGAAAATTTTATCTTCTTTTCTTGGAAAAATTTAGTGAATTTTCCCTTTTTCCTCAACTGATAATGATTGAGCAACATGAATAATCTTAGGAGACTCATCTATAACAATATTGATAGGTTGTGTAAGTTCAATGAGAACTGAAGATCTATCTTGAAAATAGCTTGGCAAACTACTAAGTACCTCATTCTCAAGTGCCTTGAAGAGGTTTTCACCCTTGGATATGTCTTTATTTTTACTATTTTGAGGTTCAGACACTGCCACAAAGTGGTTTTCATCATCTAAACACTTTTTTTTATTTTTCTCTTGATTTTTTGACTGATGTACTTGATATTTGTTTTCATCATGTTAATCACTAGTTCACTAGTGTAATATATCATAGGTTCAATGGCATTTAGGTAGTAGGTGATCTCGTAGGTATTTAGAAAGGATGGTAGCTCTGGTCTTTGATTTTGACTAGACCAATCTATGAGATCAGGGTGTATCAATAAGAGGGATGTGGAAGAATTTGTCTCTGGTGAAAAGAGAGATTTAGCCTATAGAAAAATCTCCAAAGGGATCTAGATCAAGAGGAGACCTAGAGGGATGAATGTGATCCACTAGAGAAAATTACAAGCCAAACTCATAGGACCCTAGACTAGACTTTTTGACTACATTTGATTGGGTGACATAGGCATATATGATATCCATGCCTAATTCACAAGAAGCATCTAAAATATATTCCCATTTATAGTCACCAAAATTTGTGCTTTGATTCCAAGCCAGCAGTCGAGCAATATTTTCTCTTATCCTTCCTCTATTAGGATCTTCATGGTTAGATTCATTAGAGACATGTTGCCTATATTTAGAAGCTTCAACATCATTATTTTTTATCATTATTTCTTCTCCCCAAAGGAGGAAAGTAGGAGGCACGAAGTCTTCTTCTAGAGTAGTGGAAGTAGCAAGGGGTGGATCATTATCCATTGATTCACTAGTCACAAGGGCCCTTCTATGAAACCTCAGTAATTCATCCTCTACCCCAAAGCCTAGACTAGAAGTATCTCTATTTTTTTGTCCCTCAGTATGAATTAAGGGTTCTACAAGAGCCCTTTTGTCACCAGTTAGGGATCCTTGGCCATGATATCCCATGTTTTTTAAGAGTCTATAACCTTCACCAAAATATTTGGGCGATATAGGAGTAGTGATAGTAATCTTCTCAATATCTTCTTCTTCCCTATAAATAAAGTCCCTTATGGCTTGATCTTCCTTTTTTTCTTCTAGGGTAATAGAGGATTGAACAAAGGTCCCAAAGATGGTCATGGTCGAAGCTGAGAGCTTCATTTTATTAGAGTGTTTTCCATAAGATTTTGGAGAAATTGGCAAGGCATCAATGGAATCTAGAGTATATTCTCCCATACCAAGGCTCATAATTTTTAGTTTCTATTCACATTCCTTGAGGGATAGTTTGAGCTCACAAGAAGAGTGATAATGAGGAACTAACATTTCAGCGGTGAGCATGTTGATAAACATTAAATTATCACATAGAATAATGATCTTGACACTACTGAATGGGAAATTTATATATTGATGGCACAACTCCACATCTTTTTCTATGGGACCCACGTGAATAGGAAGGGCAATTAGGCCTTGGAAGACCATTCAATTTTGTCATATGCCTTGATGGTGATCTTCCATCTAGGATCAATAAAAAATTCAGACATGCCAAGCTGTTGGATGACATTGAAGGAGATAATATTTAACCCAACACCATTGCCTATCAAGACCCAATGGGCATGAGTACAAAAGCTTTGGACTTTGATATGGAGAGCTAGGTTGTTGGGATGACTAAGGGCCTTTTCATCATCTTCAAAGAATGTGAGATAGTGAGGTGAGGAAATATGATTGACCCTAGCTTGGAATTTCTTGGCATCAATATCTATAGGAACATTGGTTGTGCATAAAGCTTTTTCAAGAACATCCTTGTGCAAAAGAGATAATTATAGTAACTCAAGGATTGATATTTTCATAGGGGTTTCTTGCAACTAACGAAAAGATCATAATTAGATATGGGTAGAGTAGCCACCTATTTGGATGAGGAGGCATTCTTATGGTCATATGCTACTCTGAGGATGACCTTGGATTGCCCCCTAGTGACAACGTTAAGTGTTTCACCATGTGAAGAGGATGGTTCTACTACCTTAAGAATTATCTTAGGCCTAATGTCTCTATGGTTTTCTTGAGCATTGTGTGTTCTTAAGACTACCTTAGGTTTTTCATCATCACTGTCATAGTTGGATTCCTTGTCAAATTTAGGACCCATCATGTTGATATGTTCAATAGCCTCCAACATGTTTATGACATTGTTTGTGTCAATGTGAGTGTAATTGATCTTTGCATCATGATTTTTCTTATTGGACTGAGATGATTTCCCTCTTTCATATTTAGGTAATGGTTGTTTGAAGGATTTATTATCAAAAAATTTAACCAAGCCATCTATTACGACCTTGACTCCATCAATGAGGTCTTAAATAACATCCTTGATATTGAACCAATTATCTATGCTATGTTCCTTGCTCCTATGATAATTGAAAAAATGATCATCCCTCCATAAAGTAGGCTTGACAGGTGGGTCATATGGTCAAGAATTGTTTTGTAGCATGATTAGTTTGTTTGTAAGCAAGGTCTTTAGGACCACCTCATATGATTCTACCATTGGTGTATAGACATTTTTTGGTTTAGAAGACCTCTTGATTTTGTTGAAGGGTTGAGACTTTGAAGTCTCTTATTTTTTGGTAGCATAGAGAGAATTAGAGAGATTAAAATCTGATTCCATAGTTTTAGGAGTTTCCACTACTCTGTCATTAATGACATACTTGTTCTTGGTCCATGGTTTATTCTTTTCCTTAACATTGTCATTGTCATTTTTGTCTTTGTTTAGCACAATATCACCCTTCTTGATGGCAACATCTTCAATTCTATAAGTACTTTAGATCGTGTCATTAAAGGATGTGAACAATTGTTTTATGAGGTCAAAGTATAGTTTAGGTGCAAGCATGTTGACAAAGATGTCAATCTTCTCAATTTTAGGAATCTCTTGAGGGTACCTTGAGTGTAAAAGATCTCCAACATTGGAGATATGTAGCAAAAGGATCACTTTGTTTTTGTTTAATGTTGCACAGGTATAGCATAGTGATAGGATGTTAGATATTGTAAGAGTATTGTTGAATGTATCATTGTGCCATCTCATCAAATGACTTTAGGGGAGGTTCCTATTTTGTGAGCCATTCCATAGCTTGGCCCCTCAAGCTCCTAGGAAACAACCTCATGAGATAAGTGCCTTCATGCATAAAATTCATACTAAGAGCATAGAAGTGTCTTACATGATCATGAGGATCACCATTTCCATCATATTTGTTATATTTGAGAACCTCTATATCCCTAAGAAATGGGATCATTTATAGACTTCTATCAAATGGAAGAGCACATATAGGTTTTACAAAAGAGTTCTTAGTTTGTTCTCTGGAGACTTGCAATTGTGTAAGTTGTCTTTTGAGCTCTCACATTTCTTCTCTCAAGATTTTAGCCTTGGTAGGTTCTCATTTTTGGATGATTATTTGTACATCAAAGTCACGAGGTATTTTCTATCACTAAGCTATCATATATTGAAAATATTGGTCACCATTTTTTTCTAAGGCTTTTAGCATTATCCTTTGGGCAACCTCATCTTGTTGAAATTTCATAAGATCTTCACTAGTGATTTCATCATTGGCCTCACTTTTGTGATGTGACTATGAGTGTTTAGGTGGTGATGGACATGCTCCTATGTTTATTTTATAAAATATAGGTGGTGTGTTGTTTCCATCATTTCCATTTAGAGGAACATTACAAAAAGGATTTTTATAGTAACCATGTGCATGTCTATTTTTAGTGTTATGTGCATAAGCATCAACCTCAGCTTGATGATGGGATCTCTTTCTAGTGGCCATGCATATAGCCTCTTGTAGTCTTTCTTTTTTTTGGTGTGCTTGTTCTTCTAGGTGGTGTTTCCTCTCTTTAGGATGCATGGTGAGTGACATGTTGTCTTAGGCCCTAGGTGTATCAAAGGGAGTATCAAAAATATTTTCAAAATTGTAGAGTAGATTATGCCAAGTATTAGCATATGCTAGCTTATCAAAGACATGTTCCCCCTCTCAAGGTTGTCTATGAGAATACCTATTTGGAGTTACCAATTGTTCAAAGGTGAATGAAGGATGACTTTGTTGACCAACTTGGAACCTACTTGCAACTTGCATGTAAGGATATGTCTTAGTCTAATAGGATTCAAATAAATCTTATCAGATTTAGAGTTTGTATGGTCAAGAAAGATCACTTGTAAAAGATAGAATAAGAAAGTGGCTTGTCAAGAGTGCTCAAGAACTTACAACACTAATGACTTGAGCCAAGAAGTTGAGCAAGAATCTCAATAGAAAGTAGCTAGAATAACAAGGTAACCAAATTTTGACAAGTGATCATTAGCAATGTTTTAGTTCATGTCTAACAATCTAGACCCATTGTTTTCACTTAGAATAACACCTAACATGAATACTTTAGACTAGACTTAGGTAGGACAAAGTGATGACACCCCTAAATAAGTTATGATGCAATTATAACTCTAGTTTGGAAGAAACAAAAGTTGGGTGATATTTCTCATAAAACTAGGTGATACAAGATTAGTAGCGACTATTGTACAATAGACTTTTCTATAGCAGTGCAATACTTTTTGTTCATGTGATAGTTTTCAAGAAGTAGTGTGATAAACTTGATAAGTAGAGTGTGATAGAGTTTCTAATAGTCATGCAATACTTTGATAGGTGTAAAATATTTCACAATATTTCTTAGAAAGCCATGTGATAAAGGGCCAATAAACTATGAAAAATACAACTTGAAGCTTGAAAACCTATATTTCAATTTGGTTTCTTGAACATCTTAGACTTGAATGTAGTGTTGATAGTATAGGACTTCAATTTTTAGTAGGAACCATCATAGTTTGAAAATAGTAAGGGAAATTCACATGTCTCAAACAGTTGGACAAGGGAAAAAGAAACCTTGCAAACATAATCAATTGGGATATCAAAAAGAAAGAAAAAATCCTACTAATGTGAATAGGATTAAAAATGATTTTCACCTAAATGAATAGAGGAAAATATGGATGATAGAAAGAAATGTGATATGAGGAGAATATAGGACCTATTTTTAACCCAAATTCCAAAAAGGAATGATCCAAATTGATCGATCATAAGGAAGTGATCAATGCACAAATGAATCAAACAATTGAAAAAATGAAGAAAGGAGGAAATCCTATAATATACTATAGAAAGTAAGTACTTGAAACCTTGAATGAATAAAAGACAAATACTAACCTCAAAGTAGGGTAAATCTAGAAAATGTTCATTTCTTATGTCTATGTATAATTTTGGAGAATTATGCAACCTATTCTAGACTTAAAATTTCAAAATGGAGAAACCCAAAAAAAAATTATCCTTTTTAAGGTAGGTCAACTTTGACCCAGATAACAGGGCACAATCTTACCCCAGGGCACAATTGTGCCCCAAAAAGTTGACCTTGACCTGAACAGCTTCGACAAAAATTTTGTTCAGGAATCTTGTAAGTTCGATGAAAAGGGTATCTAAATTTGCACTTAATTCCTTGTCATGTACTTGTAGCTACAAGAAAAGGGGTTTTTTTGTTTGGATGGGGGGTTTGTCTTAGTCAAACCTGAATTTGGAATCAACCTTGAAATATAAATAAACAAAGTAAATGGAACTATTTTCCTTTCTTATATTCAAATCCTTGTGGAGGATTTGAATCCTTGAATCCACAAGTACAAATGCTCCAAATGAATGTAGAAATGTATGTAGGATATCTCAAATCAATGACATTAGATCTTCAAAACCAATCCTGAATGGATCTTTTCATAGGAAGAGGCTTGGATGAATGTGGATGGAGAAATCTTCAACAAAAGAGCTCCATAGAGATTGAATCCTTCAATGGCTAACCATGGACCTCCTTGATGAATTGAACGCTTGAATGATTGATGGATAGTAGATCTCAATTCATAGAAAAATCATTCATCTAATATCTCTTGTGGGTGTAGACTTCATAGTAGGTGGATGTCAAAATGAGGGAAGAAGGCTTCCTTATATAGAGATCTAGGGCACAAACTTCTAAAGAAGGTCGATATTGGAGAATTAAATCCCAATTAACCTGAACTCCTAGAAATAGAGCTAGATTAAATGCAATTTAAGAGTGTAACATTATGAAACTCAAAACAACTAACCTAGAAGCAAGAAAATGAAACTTTTTGAAACCTAATATCACAAAACCTCCAAAAATTGAAAATTGAACATGGGATCAAGGATAAGGTCAACCCTGCCCTAGGTTAGGGTCAAGGTCATAGTTGACCTAGGTTAGGTTCAAGGACCACCTTGACCCTTCAGGTTGTCCTTGACCTAGAAACATAGAGAAATTTGTCAGAAATAGATTAGAAATAGAGAGAGAGAGAGAGAGAGAGAGAGAGAGAGAGTAGGGGGAAACAACCATATCCATGCAAAGACCTATTCAAGGTGCTTGACATGACCCTAGACCACTTACTCAGAGGGCTAAATGCTCTTAACATGGAAATGATTCCATTTTAAGATGATTCATTAAGCCCCCACTTTAGCAAGAGTATAGATTCGATGCAAACTCTTGGTAAAGTAGATCATAATGAAAAGATAATCTTGTTAAAATCAAAGGGACAAAGGGATCCTCAATCCCCCAGAGACTCAAGTCTTTGTCAACTCCAAGATCACAATAAGAGAGACATCTCTAGAAAAGAGAAAGAAAGAGTGTGATTATCTTTCCTAGTCAAAACTTATGTCTCATTATGAACTACACAAGGAAACTGCACAACTAGAAAGATGGACTTGAACCACCTAGTGAATGTGGCTACTCACTAGTCAACCCATCAAGGATTCACTCTTAAGAATATTATATTCCATAAGAGTAAAACCAAAAAGAAAAAGTGATCCAATCATAAGGACACCTTCAACCTTAAGGGATAAAAAATATTTGAAAATGGAAGGATCAAGAGATCCTAAAATATAAATCCATACTTTAATGATTAGTCACTGATCTAAAAACGGAGAAAAGGTATCTTGAAAAATAATATATATGCATATCAAAAACTGTGTCTGTGTGTGCAATAGGTGATTAGAGTGTATGCCCCCATGTTAAAATCATTGCTAACACTTTAATAGGAGGAATGGCTTTAATAAAAACATAAACAACTCCACTAATTACGTTTCCACTACGAGATGCTCCCAAATGAAGGAAAATCAAGGGAAATACCACATAAACATACAAAAAACATAGAAGGGATCTACCTATTGTGGGGTCAATGTGATCATAAGATAATATACATATATGATATTATTGTAAATGAATTGACATCATTCCCCGAATAAAGTAGAAATACAATCACAAAGGAGGAAAGATCGCATAAGAGATACAAAGAAGAATTTTTTCAGACCATGACCTAGAGACTGAAAAGAATTGGTGCTACCAAGTTGTAGATCTAAGAAAATTACACAAGAAAACATGTATGAACAATAGCACAAGTACAACATAACATGAAACAACATATAGAAGAATAGAGATACATATAGAGGAATAATACAACATGTTCAATTGCTTTATCACCTTGTACCAATAAAGAAATAAGTATCATATAAAAGAATCTAACAACATTTAGCAAACACATCACGGGAGAAACATAGTTCAACATACAAACACACAAAAGGCTACCATGAAGGACTAGCCAATCAAGCACACCACCTACTCTCCCCATCTTGTTGTATAGCATTTAGGGAAGGTGGGTAACTCACAAGAGGGACTATATCGAACATAGTAGAAATAATAGTTAGTTTGAAACAAGGATCCTCTTGAGAATCACAATGTTTGATACTAGGTGTAAGTGTCAATTGTGATGAAAGAATATTAGGTAAATAAATGTCAATGTCAATAGTTTCATATCCATCATTAACATCATCAATATCAAAAAGTGTATCTTCTTCATCTAGATGAATCAAAATAGGATCTAAGATACGAATGGAATCCTCAGAATCATGTATCTTAACATCATTATTAACAACAATTTCTTCTAACACATCATGCATAGGTGTATCCAAAGAAGATAAAGATCTTTGAAGAGAAAAAGTATGAGCTTTAGCTTGAGCATGATGTTTCTTACAATGTTCATTAGCAAATCAATTATATTTTGTCTTTCTTGAAATATGTTGAGAACTAGGAGGAATAATTACTAGTTCCTTCACAGGTTCTAGAGGAGGATTAGTAGGATTATCAATAGATTAACAAGCAATAGGAGGAGTTTGATTAATAGGTGTATAAGCCATAGATAGAGGAGTATGGAAGGTATAGGAAAAAGACCATAATTAAGATCCATAAGAGGTAAACTTAACTCAAGAATCTTACAATGCTGATAGGCTTGATATGAACGAAAAAGATGATCAAGTTGAGGACATGAATTAGGTAATGAAGGCCAAAAGAAGTCAATGGTAGCATAATCCTTGGGCCTAAAAGTGTGATATAAACTATGATTAACTCACTTCTTCATCATGAATAATTTTAAGACATTTATGAATAGGTGAAGCAACAACATGCATTGCATTTAACCATGGAAAACCAAGCTTAATGTGAAAGTGATTAGAAGTAGGAACAACAACAAAGGTAGTGTTCACAATTTTTCCACAAAATTCAATTGGTAAATCAATAAAACCAAATGATGGATAAATAAAACCATTACAAGATTGAATCCATACATCCAATGTATTATAAAAATTGCATTGCAATCTTTTCATAAAAATATTTTCTTTAGTTATAACATTGACCAAGGATGTATGATCAATAAGACAACCATGAGTAGGTATATGAGAAACCCTAGTAGTAATATAAAGGGGACCATTGGGAGATATAATATTCTCAGAATCATCAAAGGTGATCAAAAGTTCCTAAGGTCTTTTATTCTTAGGTTTTTGTCAAGGTTTAGTTGAGGCTTCAATTTGGGCTTAGGTTTTAGTTGAGGTTGATCTGAAACTTGAGATTAAAGCCAAGAATGAGGTGGAGATACAAATTGAACAACATTCTCCACTTGATTAACAACATGATCAAGATCATCCATCTTTGAATTATACACAATATCCATAGAAGATGGTTGAACAATAGTAGTAGTATCATATAATGCCCCGCTAAAGGATCCAAAGAATTAACCTAAGTTTGCCAAATAATTTTTTTTCTTTTTTAAACATGAAAGATAAACCATTCACAACACTTGCGAAAGCAATAGAAACAATTCGAATAAAAGTACACATAACATAACATAACAGATTACATTCTTTAAAGATCCTTTAACGTTGTATCACATCTCAATTAACTATTCATCTAACATCACATCCTTATGAAATAACCATGATACATCCAATGTTTATAAATTACATTTTAGATTGCTCAATCATCCACTATACATGTTACAAGGTATGAAAAACTTAAAAGAATATACATTCGTATAAATAAAGTACAACATCATCCAATACTAATCCATGATGCAATAACATAAATGAAACCACATATCATACATGATACATCATCAGAAAAGAAATAAACATCCATCATAAGAGATAACCATAAATCACAAACATAATTAACTAAGTGCACGGTTCCTCCCAACCGTAAATAGCATCATTAGACCATCATGGATCTTAGTCATCCCTCCGTGCGTAACATTCCAAAGCACCGAAGAGATCATCGGTATTATCATAGCAGGAATGTCACTCCTAAAACATCCTACTAATATGCAAAGTAAAGCATAATATATCATCATCTAACATATGTTAAACATCAATGTAAGAAACATAACAGTAAATACATTCATCATAAGGTATATCATCAATCATAATGTTTCAAGAACATAATGAAGATACATACCAACCAAGAATACTCCAGCCACAGTGTCTCGAACGGATCTCAAATAATAAGAGTGATAAAACACTACCACTCGATCGCGTGAAACCTAAGTGGTCCACTCCCACCGTGCTGAGGAGATAATCTCAAGTCCCAAAAAGGCTATTAAAACCACATAGCATAAATCTCTATAAGTCCAGGAATCCTAAAAGTATACTAACTCAAAAGTTCCAACACACACAAAATTGACATCTAATTCTCAGAGGCACACAATGACATGTAAGAAACCTACTCTGTAAGTAGGAAAGTGTCATCGCATTTATCACATACAAGTTACCCTGGCAGTTAGCTAAACTCCACGAGTCTATACTGATCTCATGCGGCCACTAGTATCCTCTCATACTAACGAGGCATACTACGGAATGCATGGTCACAACCATGCATTCTCACTACTCCCATCCTAGCCTATACAAGCGCTCAAGGTATGGGCGAGAACATCAAAACAATTATCTTTTTAAGTTCATTTAATCTCCATTTAGTGTGTAAATGTTATCACTTATTAACCAAACTTACAATGAGTTACCCTGGCAGCCACTTAGGGCCCCAGCACCCATTGCAAGCCACTTCTCGACACTACAAGTAGATTACCTACCCTAAGCTCATGGAATCATAAATCACCACAGTCCTGTACAAGCGACTGTAAAGAAAATTCAAAAGATAATCCATAAAAAAATTATCAAATATGCATAAAAGCATCAAATATCCATAATAAGAATCATCAAATCTCCAAGATAAGAATCATCAAATCTCCATGAGCATCTGAAAAAGCAATAGAAAATCATGACCACAATAGTTCTCTATTGGCAACTGAGGGCATCACTGATAATTATAAGTATCCATTGGTTCTCAATAATCAAAATACATCTCAAAATAAATCACAGTATCCATTGGTTCTCAACAAGCAACCAAGAATATCTCAAAATCATACTGATCAAAAATTTCAAAATGGTTGAGTCAAACATGTCACAACATGACATCATCAAAAAATAAATTCACATTTCAGTCTCATCATGGCGACTAGAAAATAACCAAGGATAACTGATCGATGACTCAAAAATGATTAGCTCAACTGTCTCATTCATAAGAATCTCAACTATAACAATCAGTAATTACATCCAATACATAGAGCATTCCAACACATAACCATGGTTGGGCTTATAAAGATCGAGACCAAATAAGATCAACATGCCAACATATCTCATAACCCCCGAGCCTCTGGTAACAACCTAGGACTAGTCAACACTAGTCAACCCAAAACTCAAAACAAGAAGCATATAGAATACACGATGCAAACACATGTTTTGGTTTACTAAATTCACATAGTTGAATTAAGTGTAGAGTTTCATTTTCTATTTTCAAGTGTAGGGGTTTCAGTTTCCTGTTTGCAAGTATACTTTCAAGTGTCTTAAGTTTCATCTTTTGACCTATAAGTCAACCCATTTTCCTCGATAGCATTATCCTAAGAATAACTTAAGGATAATTATTCACTAAACTGATCATCATTGACTTTTAATTAAATTGTCCTCTATATTTAACCATGATCCATATTCTAATTAATTAACTCTTCTTTAATGTTACTTCAACTTTTCAACATAATCAAGGATCATTATTCGTTTAGGCTATAAGAAAACTAGTTACTAGTCTTCAAATAAGAAGATTATAACTTCATTAAAATAATCAATTAACATAGGTACACCATCCATGACCTATTACATTCTAATAGTTTTCAATTAAAAACTTAATTAAGTATTACTAAAGTTTGATTCTTTTAATTTAATCGTTATCATCATTGACAATCATATAATATCTAAAGTCATAATTCAAGTCATAAGACTTATCAACTTCAATATAGATAATCTACAATCTCGTTAAAAGAACTATATCAAATAAATCTCTATTATATAACTTAATTATTAATTAAATCTAATTAACTCTCATTAATTAATTTAATTAATAATTACATAATTCATAGCAACGTTCCAATTAATATCAGTTGACTAATAACTAACTAGAATTCTATAAGATAAAAGTCAACTATAATTCAATACTCAAATGATCCTATTAATAATTCAATAATAATAATTTGTTAATATCTAATAACAAGCTATATTGAAAATTTTAATAATAATTCTGTAATGACCACATTCATCACTCTTTAATGAATACTGATGTTTCCTTAATTAATCTGTATCATCCATAATCACGTAGATCATTACTCTATTATTTATTAATAATTTGCTAGACCCAACAAACATTAATAAATAATACACTTATCGCAACTATAAATAATTGATCTAGAGAACCTTTACATAAAACTTCATTGGGTAACTCTAATCACCATTAAGGTATATCGACAAGTTATCTAATAATACATAACGTATTAATAATAACAATTCTACTTATAGTAATGTTATAATAATGACTCCATGTCAATTAAATCTTAATCCATTATCATTAAAGTCTCCTCATTTAAAAAAATGTAATATAAAATTACCATCTCTAAATTATTTAATATACATTAAATAGTATTATAAAAAGTCCACTATATAAACTATATTAAAATCTCTTTTCTTTTAATTTTCTCTCATTTAAAAATCCATTTACTTAAATTGACTAATAATTAATTACACTTCTTCTACTATTAACTAATCTTAATTAAATTTGATTTAATTATATTAGATAATAAACCATATAAAACTAATGTATATTAATAAGATTCTAATAAGGGAAGATTGCAATAATATCTTTAATTCATTCCATGCTTTGATATATTATTTTTGTGAAGTTTAAGCATAAAGAACTCTTGGTTATGGGAAATGAAGAAATATCTGTCCTTGAATAAAATAGTCTCAGTACGACGGCTATATCTCCCTAATGAACCGTTGGATCGGGCTGAAATTAAATTATGTTGGAGAGGGCCAAGTTGCACCAATTTTGACTGGAGCGATTGAATAAATTTGATCACGATAAAAATTTATGAATGACTGAGTTCGGGTCTATCCAAGGGGCAGTGACGGGACAATTTGTGATGAATTGAGAATTTCCTCTTAAAATAATTGTTCTCTAAATTACTCATAATAACCGTTCCTCAGATTTACCTATTAATTTGTCTAATAGGTTTGATCATAAAATTAATCTTAGAATTTCCTTCATACAAACTCTTTTTTAATCCAATCTTTGAATCCAATACAATTCGAACCCAAACCCGATTCAGATCTAGTTTTCTTCCTAAATTGGATCTAGAATTTTTCTATTGTTTTCTTCTCAACCAATAAAATATCTAGATTCTAATTTAATTATAGATTCAATCACAAGGAGTATTCAGACACATATAACAAATATGATGAAGACAGGAAGAGAAATAGTGCAAAGAGAGTATGCGAATATCACGAGTGCACCTAAACACTAATGCTAAATTTTCCATGCCTCAGAAGTCCATAGAAAATCTCTTCCTTCTCCATCATTCGCAATTCTTCCAAGATCCAAGCCAATTGAATCCTTCAAGTGACTAGAAGTGCTAGAAGAAGCATAGAAGCATGTAAAAAATATATGAGCATGTAGAAGCATATCATCTATTCAATGAATGTAAGCTTTGAAGCTTCCATTTTAGCTTGAAGCTTGTAGCTTCTATTAAGCTTGTCCAAACACACTAGGAGAGCTTCTATTTAAAGGCCTCTAAGATGCATCTAGAGTGTCTCTAGAAACAACTAGAAGATAAGCATGACAACCAAGTATGAGTCTTCTCCAACCTTCTAGATAAGTCTTAAGGTTGTAGACACCATGTGCTCAAATAAAATGCTAACTTCTAAGTGTAGACAACTAGTGCATTCTTAGAGTGCAAACTCTTGTGTTGTCTACATGACAACTCTCGAGAATTCACAAACTTCTATGTGAGCAAATATTAAAATAATGCACAATCATTAATATAATATTTACTTTACTCTTTTCAATTTAATTTATTTATTTATTAAATCTCATGCACTAACTTTAATAATTCCACTTTTCAATCTTAATATATTTATATTTTAAGCACATGAAATCTAGAATCTTTTAATAATTTAAAATATATTTTTCACTTTTAAATTTCATTTTCCAAAACTTTATTGCTAAAATATTTATTAGCTTTAATAATAATATTATTTAGTCATTTATTTAAAAATGAGCTCCAAATATATTATTATTAAAATAAATATTGTCACATTCCAAATTTAAACTTTTAACTTTTATCTTCAAATTTAATTATTTTATTTAATTAATTTTTCAATTAATTAAATAAAATAAATATTAAAATACCATATTAATTTTTTATTAAATTAAATCATTAATTAAATCTTTTAATTAGGCTTAATTAATAGAAAATACATCAAAGACTCATAAGGTAAAAATACGAAAACTCATCATAGCCAAAATACATGCAAAATCAAACCAGGGGCTTAAATCACGAATTATGTTATCTGACGCATTCGGAGGGTACTCAACTCGGATACTTGTCCTAATTCTCAATTAGGAAAAATGGCTTAAAAGGTAGGGATTTGAACTTGAGAATTTATCTCCCCTCTCTTATCATTGAGATAATGTGATAGGGTACGCTCATCCTGGCAATTCAGGGAAGTCGATACCCGGTACCTGCAACCTGTATAAAAATTATGCATGTACAAGCACAATATATACTAAACTAAACAAGCAATGGCAAGAAGTGGTGCATCGTGTAGATCTCGACTAGCAGGTGACTACGACTCCCTTCCTTAACCATATCAAACACACCATACAAAAGTAAACACACAAAGCAAATATGCATACCATACACATGCAAGTATGGGGTAAGTATCCATAATAAAACACATATGATAATAAATCATCTTACTAATCATCATTAATAACTGTAAACACTGAAAATAATCATCATGTATACATGAAATGCAAAATCTAAGTAATCTCATCACATAATAAACTGAATCCATAGCACAATATTTGATAATCTCAAAACAATGCTGCTAACCAACAACATAAAACTAGCTCTAAAAGAGTTTAGCAACGATAACAAAATGCGAACCAAGGGCAGGCACTACATCCACTCCCCCGGAATTAGGCTTACTCCTGGAAGCCTAGAAGAATGAGAAACTAAGATACTCACTATGCGGGTCCTATTGAACCCTTTCCTCCCTACAGGGGAATATGATTCCACTGGAGATATTCCAACACACTTAGAGCAATATGATTCTGGTTTAATGGTAAATCGAAAACCACATTGATCCAACATTCGTTCTTTTAACAACTACTAAAATAGATCCCCTAATACATTCTAAACAAGAGCAACTTAGTGCTTGCAAAGATAATCAAGGGCATACTACCTTACAACATAGATAAAAAATACATGTTTTACAACTAAAATGAGTTTCAATTTTCAGTTTTGCCTTCGTTTAAGTTTTCAGTAAAATTTTTAGTTTTGACAGCTAAGTGTTGAAGTATGAAAAATATGCAAGTAACAGTTTTAAGTTCTGTTTCAGTTTACCTAGTTTAAAATTTTCAGTTTGAAGGAGATACACATGATAGTTCAAAAAATTTAAATTTTGATCAACTAGTTAACAACTAGTGGCATTCAAATATACCCAGAACTCCCAATGTTGAAACTCGGGCTCTGATACCAAATGTAATACCCCGCCAAAGGATTAAAAGAATTAACCTAAGTTTGCCAACTAATCTTTTTTTTTTTTTAAAACATGAAAGATAAACCATTCACAACACTTGCGGAAGCAATAGAAACAATTCGAATAAAAGTACACATAACATAACATAACATATTACATTCTTTAAAGATCCCTTAACGTTGTATCACATCTAAATTAACTATTCATCTAACATCACATCCTTATGAAATAACCATGATACATCCAATGTTTATAAATTACATTTTAAATTTCTCAATCATCCACTGTATATGTTACAAGGTATGAAAAACTTAAAATAATATACATTTGTATAAATAAAGTACATCATCATCCAATACTAATCCATGATGCAATAACATAAATGAAACCACATATCATACATGATACATCATCACAAAATAAATAAACATCCATCATAAGAGATAACCATAAATCACAAACATAATTAACTAAGTGCACGGTTCCTCCCAACCGTAAATAGCATCATTAGATCATCGTGGATCCTAGCCATCCCTCCGTGCGTAACATTCCAAAGCACCGAAGAGATCATCGGTATTATCATAGCAGGAATGTCACTCCTAAAACATCCTACTAATATGCAAAGTAAAGCATAATATATCATCATCTAACATATGCTAAAAATCAATGTAAGAAACATACCAGTAAATACATCCATCATAAGGTATATCATCAATCATAATGTTCCAAGAACATAATGAAAATACATACCAACCAAGAATACTCCAGCCACGGTGTCTCGGACGGATCTCAAATCATAAGAGTGATAAAACACTACCATCCGACCGCGGGAAACTTAAGTGGTCCACTCCCACCGTGCTGAGGAGATAATCTCAAGTCCCAAACAGGCTATCAAAACCACATAACATAAATCTCTATAAGTCCAAGAATCCTAAAAGTATACTAACTCAAAGGTTCCAACACACACAAAATTGACATCTAATTTCCAGAGGCACACAATGACATGTAGGAAACCTACTCTATAAGCGGAAAAGTGTCATTGTATTTATCACGTACAAGTTACTCTGGCAGTTAGCTAAACTCCATGGGTCCATACTGATCTCATGCAGCCACTAGTATCCTCTCATACTGACGAGGCATACTACGGAATGCACGGTCGCAACCATGTGTTCTTACTACTCCCATCCTAGCCTATACAAGCGCTCAAGGCATGGGCGAGAACATCAAAACAATTATCTTTTTAGGTTCATTTAATTCCCATTTAGTGTGTAAATGTTATCACTTATTAACCAAACTTACAATGATTTACCCTGGTAGCCACTTAGGGCCCCGGCCCCCATTGCAAGCAACTTCCCGACACTACAAGTAGATTACCTACCTTAAGCTCATGGAATCATAAATAACCACAGTCCTGTACAAGCGACTGTAAAGAAAATCCAAAGGATAATCCATAAAAAAATAATCAAATATGCATAAAAGCATCAAATGTCCATAATAAGAATCATCAAATCTCCAATATAAGAATCATCAAATCTCTATGAGCATCTGAAAAAGCATCCATAGAAAATCATGAACACAACAGTTCTCTATTGGCAACTGAGGGCATCACTGATAATCATAAGTATCAATCGGTTCTCAATAACCAAAATACATCTCAAAATAGATCACAGTATCCATTGGTTCTCAACAAGCAACCAAGAATATCTCAAAATCATACTGATTGAAGACTCCAAAATGGTTGAGTCAAACATGTCACAACATGACATCATCAAAAAATAAATTCACATTTCAGTTCCATCATGGCGACTAGAAAATAACCAAGGATAACTGATCGATGACTCAAAAATGATTAGCTCAACTGTCTCATTCATAAGAATCTCAACTATAACAATCAGTAATTACATCTAATACATAGAGCATTCCATCACATAACCATGGTTGGGCTTATAAAGATCGAGACCAAATAAGATCAACATGTCACCATATCTCATAACCCCCGAGCCTCTGGTAACAACTTAGGACTGGTCAACACTAGTCAACCCAAAACTCAAAACAAGAAGCATATAGAATATACGATGCGAACACATGTTTTGGTTTACTAAATTCACATAGTTGAATTAAGTGTAGAGTTTCATTTTCTATTTTCAAGTGTAGCAGTTTCAGTTTCCTGTTTGCAAGTATACTTTCAAGTGTCTTAAGTTTCATCTTTTGACCTACAAGTCAACCCATTTTCCCTGATAGCATTATCCTAAGAATAACTTAAGGATAATTATTCACTAAACTAATCATCATTGACTTTTAATTAAATTGTCCTCTATATTTAACCATGATCCATATTCTAATTGATTAACTCTTCTTTACTGTTACTTCAACTTTTCAACATAATCAAAGATTATTATTCGTTTAGGTTATAAGAAAACCAGTTACTAGTCTTCAAATAAGAAGATTATAACTTCATTAAAATAATCAATTAACACAGGTAAACCATCCATGACCTATTACATTCTAATAGTTTTCAATTAAAAACTTAATTAAGTATTACTAAAGTTTGATTCTTTTAATTTAATCGTTATCATCATTGACAATCATATAATATCTAAAGTCATAATTCAAGTCATAAGACTTATCAACTTCAATATAGATAATCTACAATCTCGTTAAAAGAATTATATCAAATAAATCTCTATTACATAACTTAATTATTAATTAAATCTAATTAACTCTCATTAATTAATTTAATTAATAATTACATAATTCATAGCAATGTTCCAATTAATATCAGTTGACTAATAACTAACTAGAATTCTATAAGATAAAAGTCAACTATAATTCAATACTCAAATGATCCTATTAATAATTCAATAATAATAATTTGTTAATATCTAATAACAAACTATATTGAAAATCTTAATAATCATTCTGTAATGACCACATTCATCACTCTTTAATGAATACTGATGTTTCCTTAATTAATCTGTATCATCCATAATCATTTAGATCTTTACTCTATTATTTATTAATAATTTGCTAGACCCAACAAACATTAATAAATAATACACTTATCACAACTATAAATAATTGATCTAGAGAACCTTTACATAAAACTTCATTGGCTAACTCTAATCACCATTAAGGTATATCGACAAGTTATCTAATAATACATAACGTATTAATAATAACAATTTTACTTATAGTAATGTTATAATAATGACTCCATGTCAGTTAAATCTTAATCCATTATCCTTAAAGTCTCCTCATTTAAAAAAATGTAATATAAAATTACCATCTCTAAATTATTTAATATACATTAAATAGTATTATAAAAAGTTCACTATATAAACTATATTAAAATCTCTTTTCTTTTAATTTTTTCTCATTTAAAAATCTATTTACTTAGATTGACTAATAATTAATTACACTTCTTCTACTATTAACTAATCTTAATTAAATTTGATTTAATTATATTAGATAATAAACCATATAAAAATAATGCATATTAATAAAATTCTAATAAGGGAAGATTGCAATAATATCTTTAATTCATTCCATGCTTTGATATATTATTTTTGTGAAGTTTAAGCATAAAGAACTCTTGGTTATGGAAAATGAAGAAATATCTGTCCTTGAATAAAACGGTCTCAGTACGACAGCCATATCTCTCTAATGAACCGTTGGATCGGGCTGAAATTAAAATATGAGGGAGAGGGCCAAGTTGCGCCAATTTTGACCGGAGCGATTGAATAAATTTGATCACGATAAAAAGTTATGAATGACTGAGTTTGGGTCTATCCAAGGGGCAGCGACGGGACAATTTGTGATGAATTAAGAATTTCCTCTTAAAATAATTGTTCTCTAAATTACTCATAATAACCATTACTCATATTTACCTATTAATTTGTCTAATAGGTTTGATCATAAAATTAATCTTAGAATTTCTTTCATACAAACTCTTGTTTGATCCAATTTTTGAATCCAATACAATTCGAACCCAAACCCGATTCAGATCTAATTTTCTTCCTAAATTGGATCTAGGATTTTTCTATTATTTTCTTCTCAACCAATAAAATATCTAGATTCTAATTTAATTATAGATTCAATCACAAGGAGTATTCAGACACATATAACAAATACGATGAAGACACGAAGAGAAATAGTGCAAAGAGAGTATGTGAATATCACGAGTGCCCCTGGACACTGATGCTAAATTTGTCATGCCTCAAAAGTCCATAGAAAATCTTTTCCTTCTCCATCATTCGCAATTCCTCCAAGATCCAAGCCAATTGAATCTTTCAAGTGACTAGAAGTGCTAGAAGAAGCATAGAAGCATGTAAAAAATATATGAGCATGTAGAAGCATATGATCTACTCAATGAATGTAAGCTTTGAAGCTTCTATTTTAGCTTGAAGCTTGTAGCTTCCATTAAGCTTGTCCAAACACACTAGGAGAACCTCTATTTAAAGGCTTCTCATATGCATCTAGAGTGTCTCTAGAAACAACTAGAAGATAAGGATGACAACCAAGCATGAGTCTTCTCCAACCTTCTAGATAAGTCTTAAGGTTGTCGACACCATGTGCTCAAATAAAATGCTAACTTCTAAGTGTAGACAACTAGTGCATTCTTAGAGTGTAAACTCCTGTGTTGTCTACATGACAACTCTCGAGAATTCACAAATTTCTATGTGAGCAAATATTAAAATAATGCACAATCATTAATATAATATTTACTTTACTCTTTTCAATTTTATTTATTTATTTATTAAATCTCATGCACTAACTTTAATAATTCCACTTTTCAATCTTAATATATTTATATTTTAAGCACATGAAATCTAGAATCTTTTAATAATTTAAAATATATTTTTCACTTTTAAATTTCATTTTCCAAAATTTTATTGCTAAAATATTTATTAGCTTTAATAATAATATTATTTAGTCATTTATTTAAAAATGAGCTCCAAATATATTATTATTAAAATAAATATTGTCACATTCCAAATTTAAACTTTTAACTTTTATCTTCAAATTTAATTATTTTATTTAATTAATTTTTCAATTAATTAAATAAAATAAATATTAAAATACCATATTAATTTTCTATTAAATTAAGCCATTAATTAAATATTTTAATTAGGCTTAATTAATAGAAAATACATCAAAGACTCATAAGGTAAAAATAGGAAAACTCATCATAGCCAAAATACATGCAAAATCAAACCAGGGGCTTAAATCACGAATTATGTCATCTGACGCATTCGGAGGGTACTCAACTCGGATACTTGTCCTAATTCTCAATTAGGAAAAATGGCTTAAAAGGTAAGGATTTGGACTTGAGAATTTATCTCCTCTCTCTTATCATTGAGATAATGTGATAGGGTACGCTCATCCTGGCAATTCAGGGAAGTCGATACCCGGTACCTGCAACCTGCATAAAAACCATGCATGTACAAGCACAATATATACTAAACTAAACAAGCAAGGGCAGGAAGTGGTGCATCCTGTAGATCCTGACTAGCAGGTGACTACGACTCCCTTCCTTAACCACATCAGACACACCATACAAAAGTAAACACACAAAGCAAACATGCACACCATACACATGCAAGTATGGGGTAAGTATCCATAATAAAACACATATGATAATAAATCATCTTACTAATCATCATTAATAACTGCAAACATTGAAAATAATCATCATGCATACATGAAATGCGAAATCTAAGTAATCTCATCACATAATAAACTGAATCCATAGCACAATATCTGATAATTTCAAAACAATGTTGCTAACCAACAACATAAAACTAGTTCTAAAAGAGTTCAGCAATGATAACAAAATGGGAACCAGGGGCAGGCACTACATATCATGTGTAGGTAAAGGATTCGTATAGATTTGTAGATTTTGATTAGGAAGAGAAATAGAATTATTCCCACTGTCATCAATATTATCAATAAATAAAGCATTAGAGTCAATTAAATCTTGAACCTTATATTTTATAGAATAACATTTCTCAGTATTATGACCATTCTGATGATGATATTGACAAAAAGCTTTAAAATCAAAAGATCTAGATGTCAGTGTAGTAGGTAAAAGAGGTCAAATAGGAGGTAAAGTAATTATATTAGTAGTTAACAACCTATTCATAATAGAATGTAAAGATTTAGAAAGAGGAGTAAAGATATGATTTAATCAAAAAGCAATGGATGCAGAAGTGGCATTGTGAGATGCAAAAACAACTTGATCAACAACTACATTTTCTTGTTTGTTTATCTTGACATAGTTGTTGAATTTTTGAACTTTATTTGGATTAGGAGCAGCATAAATTTTATCACCAAGAATAGGATCCATTAGAGTGGTGCTCTAAAATTGACTCACTTGTAATTTATAATGATGAAGAGCTATAAAAAGTTGTTGAAAAAGGTAAATTCGGTAAGAAGACTGTTATCTCTAATATCTTTTTGCAAATTTGAAATAAACATGTGTTGAATATCAATATCAGGAATAGGATAGGAAATCTAAGCATGTAAATGCTTAAATCTACCAATAAATTTAGTTAATTTTTGCTTAGAACATTGTTTACAATGCATCAAATCAGCAAAAGACACTTGAGGGTCACTGTTGTTTTGAAATTTTTGAATAAAAGCATTGGCAAGTTGTGGAAATGAATTAATAGAATAATGAGTCAAGGAACAAAATCATTGTAAGGCATTGTCATGAAAAGTTTGAGCAAACAACTTGGCTAAGAATTGATGATCATGAGCATAATCACTACAAAGGATTTGAAATATTCTAACATGATGAACATGGTCTCCCTTACCATTGTAATTCTCAAGATGTGGCACATTGGCTTGTTGAGGAATGGTAGTATGAATGATATCTTGAGACGAAGGACTTCCCATGTCACAAGTAGGAATACTAAACTTGTTTTGAGTCAAGGATGCAAGTTGTTATTGTAAAGATGCCACATTTTGAGCCAAACTGATAATTGTTGAATCATTAGAAGAAATGGAAGAACTATCAACCTTAGAAATACTAGGTAAATTGTATGAAGCTATAGGAGTGAAAAGCACAACTGGAGGAACACTAGGAACTACAGTTGGTAGAGGATTAGAATAAGTAAAAGGGACATTATGATAAGAAGGTTGTGATATAAGAAGGTTGTGATATAGGAAGGGACACGGGAGGAACACTCATAGAGGAAACTATTGCAATCACCAAAGAAGTATACGTAGGAACACTAGGTAAAGGAACAAAAGAAGGTTCTACACTACTGATAGGAGGAAACAACCCTAAATCTTGAGCTTCTTGAGCTAAAGGTTTAACATTTGAATGCACAAGGTGAGTAATACTACGCATGATGTTAACACCTTAATCACTATCATGAAGAAATTTCTTAAGAGCCTCTATAGCTTGAATATAATATTGATTATGGTTTTCTTGAATAAGCCAATTACCCATTTTATCAAGTTCAGTTGAAATTTTTTGGACTAGTTTAGGAGAAACTCTTAAAGCATCATCCTCATCATGAGATGAGTGAGAAGAGTTTTTCTCCATAATAGGATTAGAATCAAGAAGAATCAAATTATCATATAGGATCCCAAGGAAAGGAGAAGAAGACTCAAGCTCAAAGATACCCATAGGTCTACAACTTCATCTAACCAGAAGATTAGAAGTAGGACTAGAAGTAATAAAGCTTATAAACCAATGCAATGCAAATGAACTAAACTAAGAAAACATAAAGCATGAATATTTTTGTATTTTTAAATAATTTTGCAATTTTCTTTTTATTTTTAAATTTTAAAATGCAATAGCATAAACTAAATCTAATCTTAATGCATGAAAAGACCTTACAAATATGAAATGCAACACCACCAAATACAATAGGGCATCTAATTCCACAAAAGAAAAGAGGTAAAGCGTGTTGGATTCACCAAAAAATAATAGGATGAAAAATGATGTTCACCTAACTGAATAAAGGAAAATATGGATTATAGAAAGAAATGTGATGTGAGGAGAATATAGGACCTATCCTTAACCCAAATTTCCAAAAGGAATGATCCAAATTGATCAATCACAAGGAAGGATCAACGCACAAATGAATCAAACCATGGAGAATATGAAGAAAGGAGGAAATCCTATAATATTCTATATAAAGTAAGTACTTGAAACTTTGAATGAATAAATGACAAATACTAACCTCAATGTAGGATAAATCTAGAAAATACTGATTTTTGATATATGTGTATAGTTTCAGAGAAATCTTCAACCTGTTTTGGATTTGAAATGTCAACACAAAGAAAACCTAGAAAAAAAAATTCTTTTTCAAGGTAGGTCAATCTTGACCCAGATAGTGGGGCACAATCTTACCTTGGGGCACAATTGTGCCCAAAAAAGTTGACCTTAACTTGCACAACTCTAACAAAAATTATATTCATGGATCTCACAAGGTCGACAAAAAGGGTGTCTAAATCTACAATTTAATTCATTTTCTTATACCTATATCGACAAGAAAAAGGGTTTTGTTGTTTGGATGGGGGTTTGCCTTGGTCAAACCCTAGTTTGGAATCAACCTTGAAATATAAATAAACAAAGAAAATGGAACTATTCACCTTGCTTATATTGAAATCCTTGTGGAGGATTTGAATCCTTGAATCCACAAGTACGGATGCTCCAAATGAATGTAGAAATGTATGTAGTATGTCTTAAATCGATGACATTAGATCTTCAACACCAATCTTGAATGGATCTTTGTATAGGAAGAGGCTTGGATGAATATGGATGGATAAATCTTCAACAAGAGGGCTCCATAGATATTGAATCCTTCAATGGCTAGCAATGGACCTCCTTGATGAATTGAATGCTTGAACACTTGAATGCTTGAATGCTTGATGGATAGTATATCTCCACTTCATAGAAAAACCATTCGTCTAATATCTCTTATGGGTGTAAACTTCATAGTAGGTGGATGTCAAAATGAGAGAAGAAGGCTTGCTTATATAGAGATCTAGCGTAGAAGTTAGACATTGGAGAAATATATCCCAATTAGCCTTAACTCCTAGAAATGGACCTAGATTAATTGCAATTTAAGAGTGTAACATTCTGAAACCTGAAACAACTGACCCAGAAGCAGGAAAATGAAACTTTATGAAACCCAATATCCCAAAACCTTTGGAAATTGAAAATTGGACCTAGGGTCAGGGATGAGGTTGACCCTACCCTAGGTCAAGGTCACAGTCATCATTGACCTAGGTAGGGTCAAGGTCATCCTTGACCTAGAAAGTCAAAGTCCTCAGTTTCATAGAGAAAATTGTCAAAAATAGGCTAAAAATAGGGAGAGAGAAGTAGAACAAGGGGAAAACAACCAGATCCATGCAAAGACCTATTCAAGGCACTTGACATGACCCTAGACCACTTACTTAGAGGGCTAAATGCTCTTAACATGGAAGTGCTTCCATTTTAAGATGATACATAATGTTAATGAGATGTTTGATGTTTAAGAATGTTTACATAGGTCTTTTGACATTCAAAGACATATTCCAAGAAATACTACTTGAGGTCACAATTCATTAGTTAACACCTTGGCCCATGCTTGATGCCCCTTTTCCACACACCAAGTGGTTACCCATGAGAGATATTGTCTTTATCATGGAGATGTCATTGGCACAACCAAAGGGACACAAATGGTGAGTGTAAAATCTTAATGTGATCGGGATAGTCCACTAGGATCAGTCCTTTCACCAAGATGTTGAATGCAAAGTAAGGTAGCTTCTATCTTATGGTGTTTAGAAAGGGCTTCCATTCATAGCACTCCCCTTGCTCCTGATACGAGACACCTTACCTTGCAGCAAGTAATGGACCTCATGGCCACAAGAGTACCTAAAGCATTATTTCCTAAAAAAATTCTCATGGTCTAATTACTCACACTAAGCAAAGACAAGCACTATGTCTACCAAGGTTTTGTGTCCCTGATAGCCTTGATTTTATAGTGAGTTGGAATATTTGGGTTCACTTGTCCCCACTTGGGTCATTCCTCTTGATCTCTCAAGAACAGGCTAGTAGCTAAAGATTCTAAACTAAACAAAATGGATCCACTCTTGGAGGTCAAGATTTCTTATTCACCACAAGGGTGAAGAGAGTACTCTCCTATTCCAATTGTTTCCCCCAAACACACCAAGAAGCCCAATTATGCCATTTACTTTTGAAATCTAAGGGTGGGTCAAGATTTTAGATTCACCCCAAGGATGAAGAACATACTTTTCTACCACCAAAAGACCCTACTTGCAAGTTTTATATGCCTACAGAAAATGAACAACTAGTATATTTCCACACACAAAATAAAAGAAATACACACACACTTTTTTTTTTGTGTTCTTTTAGGCAGCCCTACCCACAAGCGTTAGTAGCCTCTTAGCATAAGATCTTTGACATACATTTTTTTATAGCAATTTTGCAAGCATTTTTAGAGCAACCCTACAAAAAAAGTATTAGTCCAAAATAAGATAAAAGCCTACAATAATCCACTATTAGACGATGAATAAACCTAAGAAACCCAAAAAAAAGAATGCAAGGGAATCAAAATTGATCAAATAACTCAAACAACAGTCAGTTCTAGGCAAGGAGTAATGTGTGACACTTTTCAGTACATAGAGGTAATATTTCTTCTCTGTGCAATATTTCTCAACATATCTATGTGATAGAACTCACTATATTGGTGGGACAGATTTATGAATAGTTGTGTGATACTTTAACTGGTAAGGTATCACACTATAACACTAAGAAATATCGTATGATACTAATAAATTATTGCATGATAGTTATGATTGCTGAGAAAAAAAAGTACAAAAAAACAAGTGAAAATGCAAGGCAAAAATGTAGATAGAGGGTCAAAACCAAGACATCCTGCCCTACTATGGGTGCAAGAGATGTATGCTAAGAATTGTGCACTTTTCTAAAGCCTTCTATCCAAGGTATTTCATGAGTGTGAAAGCTTGAATGGTAGCTTAGAGCTCCTTAGTCATGGAGAGAAAAGGTGTGAAAATAAGAATAAAGAGGGCTCTTAGTTGAGCCTTAGAGATGCAATCCTTTCTAGTAAATCCTAGGACGGGAGATTCTTGACATAAGAACAAAAGTGTTAGTATCAAAGAACTCTTAAATATGCAATGCAAGGATTAATCTAAACTAGAATGAGAATGTAAGAATGAGACAAGAAGATAAAAGTTCTCCACAAAAGCTTCAAGAAACTTGTAAGTAAACCTACAATATAATATTAGCTCAAAAATGGGGATGCTTGGAGAAGGAGAGAGCTCTCCCTTTTAAAGGTGTACGGATGGTTGAGATCAAGATCAAGAAGTGGATGATCAAGAGTGGGAGTTGACTTTTAGCATGATCCATGTGCAATATTGTTAGCCTCCCAATTAGATCAATAACTTGGTTTACAAACACAACTCAGGGATTAAACATCCAAAATGAGCAGTTATATTTCTAATAGAGAAGGTTCATTTAAATTTTCAACCCGAGGATGTATACTTGAAACAAGTCTGCAAAGTATATGCACCATGAAACTCTCTAAGTTATTCTATCATTTCAAAACATAAACTATAATAGTGCTGAAAATAAATCTAAGTACACAGTAATGGCTGCAAGAAACTACACAGTAATGGCTGCAAGAACTGTATACTACAAACTACAACTATTTCATATATGTTTGCATCTATAACTCCAATTTTTTATTACAATTTTGAATATATAAGATTAATAACTCCCTAAAAACTATCTAACAAGTTTTCCATCATTCCTTTAAACAAGGAAGAATCTTATTACAAAAGTAATGACAAAGTGTGCTGAATTTCAATTCCACATTTTCAACAGTCCACTCAAATGCATGTTTCTCCTTCATTATTTCGAATTAGATCAAACCACTTTACCATGTTATGCTCCTCATTTTCACCTTTCTAGATCATTTTAAAAATCTAAATTTCATTAATAAATGTGAAAGTTATGGTTGTTTTTCTAAAAGTGGTTTTATGCTGCCTGAAAACCTGCCACTTTTTCCTCAACCAACTTCTTATCTGTGGTGCTCATTAACTATTTTGAACCAACTCAAACGCTCAAAAGGGTTTATGATCCTTGTTTTCAGCTTTCCAAAAACATAAGCCATTCTTAATTTCATTAAGAATTGAGTGAGATATGATTATTTTTCTGAAACTGACTTTTAACTTTATCTTCATTTCCTGCACTTGTTGAATATTGACAAGTGTCAACTTGCTTCTCCTTCTTTCCAGTTGCATGAACGACTCAAATAACTCACAAACAACATATTAAACACTTCAAGAATATTATTATTTAATGTTAACCATTTATCACAATAAATCATCATAATCTAGCATCAACTAGCTACACATGCAATCGTTAATCAATAAATCATTAATCATAGTTAATGCTTCATAAACCAAGTTAATGTATGGAAATGGCTTGGAAACATATTAAAACTATGGGATAAAGTGTTATAACAAATGGATATAAATATGACATTTTATAGGCTCATCAAAGATCATGCCAACCAATGAGAAAGAATTGACTTTTCATGTGAGACAAAGTCTTTTTTTTTAATTTGTAAATAAGAAAAATACTTTATGTGTTCACATTGAGTGGGTTAGAAAAATGGGGTCTTTTATTTAAATAAAAGGGGACATGTTATTTTAATCAAATATGGACTTAGGATATTATGGTCAAACTATAGGTTGAAATCAAAAAAAATTATTTTTAGCAATTTGGCCTAGATAAATAATTAAATAATTTAGCCAAAATGTTGAGAAAGGGTTAATAGTCTAGATGACGATTTTTAGGTGATTAAAGGTGTAAATCTCTTTAAAAAGTAGTTTTAATAAACCTTTTTAAATCTCCTTAAAGAGTACTCACTTAGTTGTGAGGTAAAATCCTTTAATCACGATAGATTGAATTAGTCTTGTAAAGCTCTTCACAAGGCAGACCCCTCATAGGGTAAATCACCAGAAGTGATCAAAATTGTAGCCCTAACAAGAAAACTTTGTTGTTGCAATAGTGAAGACTTTGTGAGTGTCATGTGTTATGAGATGTTTATGTGTTGTGAGTGTTATTCATGCAAGTAGATATTAAATTTGATATTACATTGCAAAAATTATCTATTTGGTTTATAGTAATATTGAGATAAGGGTTAATGGTGAAGTTATTAGCTATGATTCATTGTTTGGAATGTTAAAGTGTTAAAGAGATTTTGATTCACCCCCCATCCCCCAGTATCTTACTTTACCATTACATTTCAAACATGGATTGCATTGGAATATTCTACCAATGGGATTCAGATTCCATAAGATCCATCATCGTGACAAAAATATTTTATTTGATGGAATCCTCACATGATCAAGTATTCCAAATATTGACAAGATTAAAAGAAGTGTACATAAAACATCAATTGCATTTATTAGCATTATAAAGCATTACATATGGAATTAATTATAAGGATTCATTATCACTTAACTAGTGTCACATCCATTATATAATCATCATCATCACATAAGAAAAAATGACATCACATATTAGAGATAGTGAGAAAAAGTACAAAAATATAAAACTCATTGAATACATTTGCATTATCATTAGCATCCAATGGAACCATACATTCATCCATAAAATGTGATAATTGAAAGATGGGAATTTATCTATTAAAAAAATAATTGTGTAATAGAACATAGACATGAAATAGGTCATCTTATATATATCATAAGATTTCTCATTATCTAGAGTAAAATGAGATTAAAAAAAGTCACCATGTTATCAGAGTATCAAATACATTATCGGAGTATCATGTACATCATGGATATGTCAACACATCCAAAAGTAAACTCTATATTGTAAAAAATATGGGAGAACATATTCCTCAAGACTCACTTCCACCCTTAGGATTCTTGGTGAGAGAGAGGAGGTGGAGCCTTATCTCTAGTAGGAGAAACTAAAGAAACAAAACCCTTGGACTGAGAAGCTTAAAAGGAATAATAAAAAATATCTAGCACTCACCAACACAATATCAATGTACAAAGCTTAGTAGAATTCCAATTTGGTACACATCCACCATCACCTCTATCTTTGTCTCCTCCTCCAACTAGACCTAAGAATTCTCCCTTATATCTACACTCTCCTCAATATATCCCTCACTCTCCACCTTGACCTTTAGCAATAGGAGGATCCTTGTGTCCTCTATGTAAGGGGTAACCTCGATTGGATTAATCATCCATGGAAAGGGATGATCACTCAAATACCATCTATAACCATTTGTGACCTCAACATCAACAATGTCATGCTAGATACTCCCACTCACCTCATGAACACCTACTACATGATAAATGAGTGGTTCCTAACACTATCTCTCCTCATCAAAAAATTGAGCATATGTAGACATTTTGGAAAAATATCCATAGTGACACCCTACTTGAGGAATCACAAACTGATCTATAATACCAGAGGAGTGACATATAAGATATCTACTATAAAACATATGTGAGGGCTCTAACTAAGAAGTAAGAGTCCAACCAATCTATCTCAACATCTATGTATTGTCTCTAGACAATTTATTTTTAATCATAAATGATTTGGTGCCAATACTTAGTCTTTCCCAAGTGGTGTTGATGTATAAATCCCTTATAATGGTCAATGTATTGAAGACACACTTGCCAAACACTTTCTACAATTGGTGGAGTGACTGGGATATGCTTCCAAGAACAAATCTATAATACATGTACTTGGGTTGACATTCTATAGCAATGTCTACTAAAAACCTCATGTATCTCTCTGTACACATGTGCTAACAACAAAGAACTGATGCAGGAGCATCCTGGCCATTGTTTATCCTGCTGATTTTTTTGGTTGCTATTGAGTTATAGACATTGTCAAGTGCCAGTAATTATTCAGTATTAACTGAGGTGAAGTTTTCCAATGTCGTGTTAACCTATTGGTTGTTGTGTTATCCTATTTGTTCTGCCAATATCAACTGAGCAATATTTCAAGTACCGAGTTGGTCAGTAGCCAATGCTTTCCAAGTTGTAATATTTTTTGAGTTTTTGTGTTTGTTGAGGTGTAGTGTATGTTGAGTTGTAGTGTATGTTGAGTTGTAGTGTTCACTAAGTTGTAGTGTTTGTTGAGTTTCCTATGATTGCTTTCTAGTTTGAGCTAACCTTTTGCATATAACTTTGTGATAGGTATTTAATATTTTTTGTGAGCCAACTTGTGGCTTGGTTATGCATTTAATGTAAGGGTTTATTTAGTTGGTAATTTGTAATAGATCGACTTGTGGTTGTACAAGTACTGAAAGGGGTCTTGGGTAGAATCTTAGGCATTATTATTATTTGATGAGCGAGATGTAGTGAAGCATGGAGAAGTCATTTGGTTTAGGGAGTCTTAATGTGAAGTAGCTTGGAGGTAGAAGTTTTTTTTTGAGTCTATATATTTTTTCTTCTTTGAAAGATGCATTTTCTTTGTAATGGTCATAACCTGGAAGTCCATACAGTCGGGCATGTTGGATGTAAACTTCTTTATTGGAATATATAAAATATTATCTCTCTAGATATGAATTGCATTCCTCTTGTTCATTTTCCACTATGTATCTATTTGCTAGTTTATGGATCACCTCATTTTTTGGGTACATCTAGATTCATACTGCATCAGATGGTATCATAGCTCAGTGTTCTTGAGTGTGTCGATAGATCATTGAAGTGTGAGGCAATTTGTACTAGGACCTTGGATTGGGAAAAAATTTATCTGAGAAGATTTTGTTTCGAAAATCTTAGCTCATTGGTGAATTTGGTGTAGGGTGGTAGATCTATGGATTTAGTCTACACTTGTAGAGGACTCGTCATTTGATCATTTTTTTTAATGAAAAGATGGTTCATGGAAGGAGAGATGTGGATCTAGAGTTATTTGGCATGTTGAGGAAAATTGTAGCTAGAGGAGAAGCTATTGAGTTAGCACAAGAAAGTGGAAGACATCTTGTTGATGTTGAGAGCATTGAGTATGATTCTTTTTGGGATGAATTACATGAAAGGATTGATGATTTGGAAAAGTATGATTTTATTTGGCATCTAAGGATTACAAAGAAGGTTTGTTGGCCAATTAAAGAGATTGTGAAGATGAGAAGACAGATCATGGAAATGCATGATGATTTTATTGAAGTTGATGAAGTATCTTTTAGTTTTCATTAGAAGATGGATAGATCTAACATGGAAATTGTAGGGAATCTTGTTGTGCACAATGAGAATACTAAAGAGGATATTTTCACTTATGTTGGTAAGGAATTGGAAGTTTATATTATTTAGGATGGTGTTAATGTTGATATCGATGTGATTGAGGATTTATATGTTGATCTGGAGTTCAATGTTATGGGTGTTATTGATTTGAATGTTGCTCGTGGTAAGAAGATGGATTTACTTGTTGGTAATGCAATTGAGGATTTCAAATATTTGATTGAGGTGGATTTACATCATGTTGTTGTTGCTGATATGAATATAAACTTATCTGTTGATGAGATGCTAAAGGATATGAATGGTGCTACTGATGTGGATTTTAATGATGTTGTTGATCTACATGTTGTTGGAGGAATGAGGATGGATGACATAAGGTTATTGTTGCACATTCTTGATATGGATTCATTTACTATTGATTTGGTGGATTACTTCCATGTTATGGATTTATATGTTGTTGTTGTTATGGATCTGAGTCATATGTTATTGTTGAACGAGTTTGTGATTTGGATATTGTTGTTGATTTGATTTTCATATATAAGGATGTTATTATGGATGTTTGTGATGATAAGTTGTAGATATTACTGATGAGTGAGTATGTTGATTGGATGGATGAGATTCTAATTTTTGGATGGATGAAGCATGGATGGTTGATTTTCAAATTTGATCTCTTTTCTTTGATGGAGTGGAAACCTTTGCTAAAGATGAAGATGAGTGAAAAATTTTCTTTTGGTATTTTCCTACGGAGTCTAATGTAGGAGTATTTGAAGTCTTTTCTATTTACCTTGGTAGTTTGATGCAGGAGCATCCTAGCTGTCATGTTATCCTGCTTATTCTATTGGTTGATGCTGAGTTACAGACATTATTCAATGCTAGTAATTATTTAGTATTGACTGAGTTGAAGTTTTTTGGTGTCATGTTAACCTACTGGTTGTCTTGTTATCCCATTTATTCTGCCATTATCTACTAAGCAATCTTTCAAATGTCGAGTTGGTTGGTAGCCAATGCTTGTCGAGTTGCAGTGTTTGCCAAGTTGCAGTGTATGTTGAGTTGCAATGTTCACCGAGTTGTAGTGTTTGTCGAGTTTCCTATGATCAGTTTCTAGTTTGAGCTGACCTTTTCATTTAATTTTCTGATAGGTATTTAATATTTTTTCTGAGCCAACTTGTGGCTTGGTTATGCATTTAATGTAAGGGTTTATTTAGTTAGTAATTTTTAATAGGCCGACTTGTGGCTGTGCAAGTATTTAAAGGAATCTTGGGTAGAGTCTTAGGCATTATTATTATTCAATGAGGGAGATGTAGTGAAGCATGGAGAAGTCATTTAGTTTAGGGAGTCTTAACATGGAGTAACTTGGAGGTAGAAGTTCACTTTTGAGTCTAGGGATATGTTCTTCTTTGAAAGATGTATTCTTCTTTGTAATGGTCGTAACCCGAAAGGTGGTACAGTCAGGCATGTTGGATGTAAACCTCTTGATTGGAATATATGAAATATTATCTCTCTGGATCTGAATCTCATTCATCTTGTTCATTTCCCATTGTGTATTTGTTTTTTGGTTTCTAGTCACCTCATTTTGGGGTACATCTGGATTCATATTGCATCAAGAACCTTGTCCAAATAATTGTGGTTCCTTGAGCATATCTGCCAATATGCACCCCTAACCACATAGAAATTCTTGAGCGCTCTTCTCGACCATGACAATACTACCAATCAACCTATCTAGAATAGAGAGAAGTGAGGCATAATGCCTCTCTATATGATCTCAAGTAAGATATATGCTATCAATGTATCGGTCTACAAATATTCTCCTTAATGAAAAAATGCAAGGCGCACATGCCTTATCATAATACACCTAATTTTTTATCACTAGGGTCCTCAAATTTTGATAAACATTCTTTGGAGTAACTCTGATCTCATTGGTTGACATGTGAAAAGTGTTATGCTAACTATGACATCTCTTGACTAGGGTAGTGAAAAAATAATGATTCACCCAAATGTTGAATGTGTCCAACAATTGGCTTAATCCTAGGTGATTATTTAGATTTTTTTCCTCATTAAACAATTGTGTAATCATGCTCATTGGATATGATCTCTTATACTAAAAGAATACATAATTGAATCGAGTATGCATCAAAAATTTAAGAAGAAAAACACTAGTAACAAAGACAAAGTAAGAATAACCAATGAGATTCAAAGCATCAAAGTAAAATACAACATCAATAATCAATAATTGAGATCAAATCTTCAATAAAAATTATCAAATCAATCAAAGAATGAATGAGTGAAAGATTTTAATAATGTCTGTGAGGCCAAAACAACCTATGGGACCCATAAGTTAGCACACACACCCAAAAAGGAGGAAGATAACTTAAGTTGGTTGTAAGAAAAGTATGAAATGCACTCAATGGTTTATATACAAAAAAGTGATGGTGATATAAAGAAATAATTTTTTTGTATGAAAAAGAAAAACATGGAGGGATACGAAGATATTGTCAGATATGAAAAAATAAATGTAGGAACAAATGTATTTCCTAACGAATGGTTTGTACATAATAGAGTGAAAGGATACAAAATAAGTAAAAGGCATATGAAAAAATGCAAATATTAAAAAAAAAATTATATGAAGAAATATGTTGCATACAAAAATAATATATTGATTACAAAAAAATGTAAATACGTGATCTTACATGCATGAAAATTTGCAGAATTAGAGGTTAAAAGGATCACTTACTAGTGTGACATACTCTTGAGGTCATCTATGGTATTTGAACATCTCAAAGAAATGTATATGGGTGGGAATCTACATGGCTTCACCTAAAGGGGAAGATGAACCCTAGAAATTCACAAGTCAAAATAATTGTAAAAGCGTAATTTTAGACCTATACATTTTGACCTAATTTTCAAACTCTTCAAAATGACCCAAAATCAACAACAAATGCTCAATTAACCAAAAGAATCCATTTTCAAGATCAAAATCAGACTCATGGTTTATTTTGAAAAGTCAAATCCAATTCAAGCTTCAATCAAACCCTAGTTAGGTATAGTTGTGCAAAACCAGTCAAGGCAATGAGGAATCAACAAGGAATATTTTAATGTCAATTAACATTTATAATCAATCAAACTTTCTCAAAGCAAGTAAAATCCATAAATATCTTGGTCAAACTAGGTCAAAATTGGTCAAATAGAGTCAAATTGGAGCATATAATTGGATGTACAACTAGCAGAATCAAATCAAAATATTTTTTTCATCAAATCTAATAGATTCTCAAAGCTTATTAAATCGATTCAATTTCTAGTCAAACTTGGTCAAATTATGTTCAAATCAAGACAAAATTAGCTCAAATTACTTCTCAATAAGTTTGAATCAATTTATCATAATTCACATCAATTGACCTTTGGATTTTATATGTTTTTCATTTTGATTCCGCTCCTAAGGAAGAATTGATCATATGGAATTTCATCAAATCTAAATCAATTAGATCAAGGAATCTTTTAAAATATTCTTCATCAATCAATCAAAGTTGAGCATCTAGTTTATACATATCCTATGTTACCAAGCTACCCACCTAAATATCTAATAAGAAGCCAACTTCTATGACCAATACCCAAGTGGACTTAGACCAACTGACAATATAGTCTTTAAATCCCTTATGCACTTTAGGCCTTGAAAAACCAAGGAGGCAAATCCTATGAACTTTCTTTAATTTTTTCATTAATTTTGAACTTAAGATAATTACAACAAAATTCTCACATAATCCTTAACATACCAAGGAGATACTAGGAAATGGCTAATTACCTATTGAGCATCGACTTGTATGGAGTATGAGACTTTACTTAATAACTCACTCAACAATAAAACATAAAATAAACTATTTTGTGATTTGATTTTAATATTTTTCTATGAAGAAGAACATAACTAGATGCAAAGAAAAATCCTAGCTTAGACAAGTGCCTTATCTATTGGGTCTTTCACCATTTTAAGCATACAACACTTTACCAAAAGTCTATGAGATATTTCTGTATGATCTATCACATTATTGCATTACAAACATTAATCTTAGGTTTTTTAATGTATCCTACTTACCAAAATCCTTAAGCAAGATCCTATGAGCATGCAATTATAATTAAAGCATGAATCTACCACATACACCATAACAATGCAATGAAACAACAAGATCCTTGATCTAATCACATCAAAGCACATAATATTTGTAATAAGAGAGACATGCAACTAAATTTTTTCTCAAATCTCATTAATGTGATTTATTCTTGTTGTACAATATCTGACAATGCTTGAAATGACTCAAAACTTGAAATAAAAGACACTAGTTCTCATTCAAATTTTACTTTGATATTTAGGAATAAAACTAAACTACAAAAAGAGACTTACATACTTCAAAAGTTTCTTTAATTTTTTAAATATATGACCCTATCTCATGACCTTGATTACCCTATTATAGAATAAAGGGAAAAACAAGCTACAAGTCAGAGGAGAAAATTGTCCAAATCACAACATTCTTGCTACAAAAGGCAGTTGCAAAAAGATAAAATAGAAAATGCTCTATGAGAATATTCTTTATACATCTTCAAGCACATCTCCATTGATGTAGACTTGATTATTAGGCTAGTGACTACTTGGTAACATAGGAAAATGAAGCTTGTGCCTCTCAAAATGATGCAATAATGGAAAAATTGGTAAACTAACATTATACTTCATTCCCCAACATACATCTACATCCACTCATTGTACTCTTCATTTAAGGGCCATCAAAAACTCATTACTTCATCAAACTTCCTTTTGTATGGGGTAAATTTGATAGAACATCAATTTAATTTAATTTCAAAATTATCAAAGACTAAACCCATGGTGATGATCTTATACATACTATCTTTAAGTGTACCTTTATGAAGATCATCATAAATTGATTCTACCACAACCTTAAAATTATTCCCTGATATGACCAACTTAAAAGTATCATACAAAACTCTCACAGAAAAATGCCTCAAAAATAAAATAAATTAAGATAAAGTCACCAATTAACCATAAGTGTGGCCACAATGATAAAATTTTAAAAAATAAAAAAATTAAAGGGTAAATTTGATATAGAATCTTCTTGAAAAAACTCTACAACCTGCAATAACAAATGTTAGAATCTGATAAGATTAATAACCCAGAAAACAAGTGCAAAGAGTAAATATCTAAACAATGAATGTAAATGATACAAAATCAAAATGGCATCATAGAGTTAGTCTCCAAGAGAGTAATGCAAATGCTGGAAGCAAAATAGCATTAAGAGAGTGCAAAAACAAGAGATACAAATACAAGCCAGGTAGCATGCTTATATAGGCTAGGAAGAGGGAGGAGGTGGCGACACCAACCAATGAGGAGCAACCATCTATCCGACTAAAGATAGCAAAGTATCTTCCCAAGATAGCTAATTGATGCTCACATGTAGGAAGGTGACACCTCACAACCATTCACCATATAAGACATGCTTTATTAACCTAAGCGAGATTATTAAAAGTGTAGGAAAAACCTAGCAAAATAAGAAAAATAAAAAACTACACTAACACCCCCCCATAAGCAAAGCTTAGGTGGATGTAGAAATGGGTCCTAGCAAGTCAAGCCTGATGAGGTACCCATGTACATAAAATTCCCCCAAAAGAGAGAGAAAAGAGACTCCCCAAAGAAAATTAGGACTCCAAGTGAGAGGAAGAGGCCCCCCCAAAAGATGAAGCATCCCACACCCCCAGCAAAGCTTGCAAATTTTGCCCGGTAGATCCACTTACATCAAACAAGTTTTCTTCCCTTAGTAAAACGGACAACATCCCAAGTGTGGTTCCTCATCAAGGAACTATACTCTTCTTGCATAGCTATATCCCACTCAAAAATACTAGAAGCCTCATGAAAGGATTGTGGATTTGAGGCAGTAGCAATGAAGATATGTAGAGCATCCTTGAATTGTGAATGAGTTTGCTTGGTGTCTGATGGATCCCCAACCCAATCACCTGCAAACTGCAAGGTCTGTCTAGCCCAAAGTGGACCAGAAGATGGAGAATCTAGAGGAGAATCATCACCCTGTAAATGATGACTAGGAGAGGAAGGAGGTGAGTCCTTTGAATCACTCTTTGCATCAAAAGTGGAGGTAGAAGACTGCTCAAGTGAATTTGACCCATCAGAATATCTATCATGTATTCCAAGTGACTCCAATGTCAAAGTAGAAGGCAACCCTGTGACCATGCTCTGCTGGTTAAGCTGATGCAAGTAGTGGAAGTTAAGATGGCCAAACCGCTCATGCCATAATCTGCTCACATCATTAAAGTGAGTGAGTGAAACAATCAAAGGAGGATCAGGAACAAAGTGAGAAAACATATAGAGTCGTGACTGATGATCTGCTCTCCCAACTGCAACTGTAGAATCATTGTGTAACTCACATATCTCCACTGAACTAGGAGTGAACTCAACCCACTTGCCTAAACCTGTGTGAGTGATCTGGTGTACTGATTGGAGATTAGTTGACAATGAGGGTACATAAGGAACATCATGGAATGTACCATCCCCCACATCAACAGACCCTCTCCCACACACCTCAACAAGAGTGTTATCACCCATCAAAATAGAAGGCATAGTACACGGCTCCAAGGATGCAAGTTCTTCCTTAGATGAAGCCATTTGGTGTGAAGCACCCGAATCAAGAACCCAAGTGGATGGTGAGGAAGCAACTGCAAAAAGGGCCTTGCCCTTTCCTTTCCCCTTGTTGTTTTCTTTTTCCTTGTTAGACCCTTCATTAGAACTTTGTTTGATAGACTCAGGAACACTGATATTATTCTTCTCAAGAATGTATGTCAAGTGATCAAGTTGTTTCTGCAAACATTTATGTTCATCATGACCAGGTCTTTTACAATAAGCACATTTGACCTTTTCTTTCTTAGGCTTATCGCCCTTGGAAGATGGTGTATCAATAGTTGCTTTTGAAGAAACCGGCATCTGATCCTTCTTCTTCTCGCTATTCTTTTGTTTCTTGTCCTTACTATTGTTGTTACTACTTTGTCCTTGTTGTTCTTTTGTGCCTTGGTTGGCAGCCAAGGCATGTGACTTAGAGGACTTAAGAATGCCCATCTGGATTAGCTTGTCCTATTCTCGAGTGAGATTGACAGCAAAATCATCTAAAGATGGCATGGTGAATTGAGTACCAAGTGCACCCTTAGTAGCATAGAAGGTAGAGACAAACACAGAATATTCTGAACTTAGCTTAGAGAGAATACTAAGAATCAGTTGTTCATCTTTCTTTTCAATTCCACATTGTTTTAACTGTAGCCTTAGTGATTTCAATTTGGTGAATAAATCTTGGATTGTGTTGAAATTTCCTGGACTCAAACTTATTAATTCATTTTCCAACATATGACCCCTATTGAATCTTGTGTGCCAAATAGTGTTTCTAGCTTTGTCCATACTTCATTTGGTGTATCCAAAGACTCAATGTGAAATAGCAAGTCAGGAGAAATAGACAAACACAATGTTCCAAATGCCTCATCACATTTGTTAAACCACTTAGGCTTATCTTCATCTTTAGCAGGTTCAGTTTCAAGTCCCATAGTTATCCTATTTAATCCATCTTTCCTTAAGTGAATTGTCATGCGTGATTTCCACTCAAAACAATTGTATGGAGTTAGGATGGGCATATTTGTTTGATCCATGATGAAGAAATGCAGAGAAGAAATGCTAGAAAGAAGAGAACCCAACCACGACAATGCCCCCCCTTTTTACTCAATCAAAGAACCCCCCCCCCCCCCCCCCCCCTCAAAGAAATATGATTTGGCACTTTATTTTAGTGCATTTACAACTACCACTAGAAAGAGATACTTAGTGGTCTTGATTTCAATGCATTACAAACTCTCATGAAGAGCATATGCTAAAAGTGAAACTTGGGCACAATAATCAAGAAAACAAATAGCACCACTGCGATCTACTCGAAAAATCATGCACTTTCAAAAAAATGATCGCCTCGATACGAGGTCGTATGAGAAAGTTATGATCCTCTGAAGTTTCCAAAACGAGAATTGTGCATAGTCACGGCTGAGAATCTGCAATTTCTGAAGAATTCATGCATGAAAATCAAAAAACAACTCCACTAGTGGATAGAGCACAAAAAAATAGCCAAGTTCATAACAAGAATCATCAAAATTGGAGTCTTTATGAGCAAGAACGAGACATTTGAAAATTGCATTCAAATCTGCGACTGCCAACGGAGAGGGGTATGGTTGTAGCTTTGCATGCTCGATTCTGAAAAATATACAACTTGCATGCAAAATCTAAAAGATACCCAGATGGTTTTTCGGGGCTACGAACAAAACCTAGAAAGAATTTTTCTTGCTGATGTACAGAAGATGTTGTTGTAGTGTAAATCAGACGCCTTTAACAATAAAAAATGACTCCAAAACTCAAAAAATGACCCCAGCAACCAAAATATGACATGCAAATGTTGGATCAGCTTCTTAAGTCCATCAATGGCATGTTGGAACCTGCAAAACTGATTGAAAACTCCAAATATGCAAGTTGGTTGTCAGATTTGAGATTGAAACCCCAGAGAAAAACTGTTTTTGTCAAAACTTTTCTGATCCTCAGGATCATCCAAAGATGCAAGAGAAGAGCATACTTCGTTTTTCAAAAAACTACAATAAAGTTTATTTGTCCCCCTCCTGAATCTCTCAAATAAGGAAACTAAAATCTACTCTTGCACATAGAAAAGCTCTGATACCATGTTAGAATCTGATAAGATTAATAACCCAGAAAACTAGTGCAAAGAGTAAATATCTAAACAATGAATGCAAATGATACAAAATCAAAATAGCATCATAGAGTTAGTCTCCAAGAGAGTAATGCAAATGCTGGAAGCAAAATAGCATTAAGAGGGTGCAAAAACAAGAGATGCAAATACAAGCCAGGTAGCATGCTTATATAGGCTAGGAAGAGGGAGGAGGTGGCAACACCAACCAATGAGGAGCAACCATCTATCTGACTAAAGATAGCAAAGTATCTTCCCAAGATAGCTAATTGATGCTCACATGTAGGAAGGTGACACCTCACAACCATTCACCTAATAAGACATGCTTTATTAACCTAAGCGAGATTATTAAAAGTGTAGGAAAAACCTAGCAAAATAAGAAATATAAAAAACTACACTAACAAAAAAAAGGGAAACATCTAGGTAATCGGGATGATTATATAGGATACAAGAGGGATAAGAGCCCACAACCATTTCACTCTGCATAGTTTGGAAATTAGTCAAGGTGACCATTGCAAGAGGATCTTGAGGTCCTGTGCCGAGTGAACCACTTGTACTACTAGCATTCCTCATTCCATCTTGATTCAAAAATTGATTGTGCTCGAATCAAGGTAAACCTTCATATGAGAGTTATGTCTCTAGTTGCAGAAGACTTCTAGGAGGAAGTCGAGAGCTAAGGGGGGCAGGATGTAAGGTCCACACTAGCACCCTATTCTAGATCCTGATGAAATAAATATGGTTAGGAGTTAATTGAGTTATGATTTACATTTTGTTTTCTTACTAATAATGATTTAAGGGATCCTATAGGAGACTTATGAAGATTTTGATACTCTATCCTGTAACATTAGGTCGATAAGATAAGACCACATGGAAATGAGATTTAAAATGTTCAAGACAAGAACCTGACCATGAGACTCTACGGATGATCTACTAGGCAGTTAGGAAGGATAAAATAACATTCATCCTATTAAGAACAACTATGAGCATAGGTTATGATGATAATCAGGTATATGGATATGTTTGAAATTGGTTCTAAATTATTACGACATAATGATTGAAACATTCTGACAGTCTATGGAGTTAAACCTGGAAAATCACACAAACCCCTCATAATGTGATAAAGGGATATTGCTAGGAACATCACTATGTTTAACTTGACCTAAAGTTACTAGTTAACCAGTCTGCACATTAGTGATTTTCACTTAGGACATATATGTTAAGATCCATTTTATATTGTTTTTATGATTCACTAAAGATGACTTAGAGTTTCATTGTTATGTGAGAAAGAGTTGTGATGATATTCTGATTTAAAATGATTTATAGTAAGAAGGATTACTGTTGATACACATATTCGATATTTCAATGTTTTAAATAGTTTATGAGAGTGATAATGCAATGTTTTGAATATGCACTTAGATGAAAGTTAAATGGAATATGATATTGCAATGTTTTACTAATAGTACTTAGAACATAAATGATTAGATGATAATTAATTGTAAATGTTAATGAGAATTACGAGGTATTGGATCAATGTTGTACGTGTTTGTATGTATCCTATATTATTTTATTGGGTTACTGATGTTTAAGTTGAGTGTGCAGGAAAGTTGAACCATGGAAACTTAATGGGGAAACAAGGTATAGACACATGTTTAATGACTCTGCCAAGATGAATCTTTGTAAGATTCGTAAACCTCATTATGATGTGCTTGTTTCGTGAACGTGTGATGTATGTGTGTGGTATGGTTTTCATGTATAGATTTGAATGTGTTATGGGTAACGTTTTAGTGCATTTTGTGTGTGTCACTTGACACTTGTACTTGTTATGGGAAATGACATGTTGTTCGTCAATGGATCATGTGGTCACCTTGCTCCATGTTATATGCCTCCATTGAGAAATTTGATTATTGCCTTAGTTAGAAGGGGACAAGGTTATCACCTTTGGAAAAGAAATTTGAAATTTGAATTACCTAGCTTTAGGAGGGTCATAAAGTAACTTTAAGGCCAATTGTGATTAAAATTAACCTTACCCATGTTAGTACTATCGGTTAGGGGGTTATTAATGACCTCTATGGTTTCTAGTGGACCTAGGAGACCTCATGAAAATGACATTCTTCATTGAATCCGAAAATAAGAGGGTTATAAATAGAGGCAACGCTAAAAACTTGAACCTCACTTGGCAAGTCTCTACCTTTAGAGACTAATAGGGTTTGAAGAAGAAGGAGGGAGCTCTACCACAATTATTCATTGCCTTGCTTGGAGGAAGGTTGGTAACATGATCCATGAAGCTTATTTATTCTGCATGTAGAATAGAAATGGTGGTTTTCATTTCATGATGGTATTGTGGTGTCTTGTGGTGTGTTTGAGAATGGATCTTTGTGGTCTGTGCATGTGGTTAGAGTTGTGTGAGTCTTTCTTGATTTTGTTGTTTCATGATCTATGTCTTGTGAATTGGGTGTGAGGCGTCACTCACCCTTGGGAGGGAAGAGATGCCTGGGGTGAAGGGGTTAGTTGGGCTCACACATGGAGTTGACGAATACTCCCTTGTGTGGAGATGGTTGTATTTATTCTATGGAATGTGAATGATCTTGCTCACTTGCTTTTTGGGAGGTACAAGGAGGTATGTAGAAGGGAGAATGTTGATTGCCCCGAAAGGGAATTTTGAGAATGTTGATTGCCCCGAAAGGGCATTTTGATATTGAAAAGATGTGAATTTTGAAGGCTATGCAATCCTCCTCATGATGAGAGCCCACCTTCACCCTGTACTAGATTCATTTGTTGAATCTTTGTGCATAACCTTGGGTGGGATGTGTTGTGATGTCTTGTGTTAAATCTTGTCTTATTGTTGTGTCTTTGCATGGCAAGGGATTGTGATGAGTGTAACCATTTATGCCTTGTTTCCCTAAGCTCGATGGGTGGCCTCCTTGAGGCCTAGGTTGGGAGGTGAGCCTCCATGGTTCCCATTTTGCCTTCTTTTTGCAGGTTTTTACTTGAAGAGTTTGGAAATCTTGATAGACATGAGGTTCAGTATAGGTGTAGAAGAAGACTCCTTTTGGGTTGGTGATGAAAAGATGAAGAGGACTCCATTTAGGATAAAGCATACAATGTGTTATTGGTGGCTTCATGTAGAAAGGCTTTGAGCTATCTTGTTATGTGCTTCTTCATTGTGTAGTTGAGAATGTTTCCACCACCTTATGATTATTGTTATTGTGTTTATTTTGAGCTTGGTATATCATTGCTTAAATTTTAGTATATGTTGAGAAAAGAATTTGCATCATGTTAAAGCATGGAAAATGGATTTAGTATCCTTCTTTGATACCTTAATATTCTTAGAATTGCATGAGGATATAGTTAGTTGTAGATGTTCATTATTGAAAGTAAAATTGATTGTGAGTTATGCTTTGGATAAAAGGGAATTGTGTATAGTATAGTTGTTGAGATTGGATGATATTAAAAGTTTTCTGAATTTATATTCGTTGCTTTGAAAATTAGTTTCAAGAAGTCTTGAGTTCTATACTGCAAAAATTGAGCCTGTGATAACACTTTGATCTTGTGATAACAACATATAGATTGTTTTATGGTAGATTGTTACGTAAAATAGTAAACTAAAACAAAACTAGAAAAATAAGGTGCAATGCACTCATTATAACATTACGAATGTAATCTTAATTTCTTCAAAAATGTTAAAGGGGCCTAATGAATTGTAAACTTAAAAGAAGCATGTAGGTGTCCATATGCATTCTGAAAAATGTATGAGCAGATTAAAAAAAAAATTCTTTCCATTATAGACTAATAAAATATTTAGCCCTATATTAAACAATGATATCTTAGGAATGCTAAGTCAAAAAATAAAAATTATTAGATATTAAAATGACTTCAAATATATCATGTAAGCAATGGTCACATTAAATAATGACAAAATAGTACAATGTAATATAGTATAAAACACCCCTTTCTAAATGGACGACCAGGGCAATTAAAGACATGTCAGGGCATATTAGTCAAAAAACTACAACAATCAAATTATGTGGAAGTGGTCACATCTTCCTACATTATCCTAGGTCGAATGGTGGAGGGGCAAATACAAGTTTGTACAAAGTCAAATCACAATAAAATCCTCTCCATACCTTGTTGTTCACAACTTGCATAGCCACTAAAAAGGGTATATGGGTTGTCATGTCACACTTCACACATTCCTTTTTCCACCTATGTAATGCAGTAAAACATGGCAGCAACTTCAAGGGGGAGGCGACCATCCAAAAAGGAGAGTAAAAGATTAAAAACTTGAAAAAAACATACCAAGGTCTTCTCCTCAAGTCATGTCCATGTCCTTTCCTCCCCATAGGTGCCTAGCCCTAGACATGGGGTGTGAGAATAAATAAAGCCTTCCTTCCCCACTCACGACAAAGGGAAAGAGTCTTGCACGTGCAGCAAGAAAGCTCATGAAGTTTGAAAGTCTTAGGTAAGAGAGAAAGTTTCCAAGCTAGGACCTAGGGAGTAGAATTAGCATATAGCTTATGATTACGTAGAAATTAGTAAAATAAGTTGAATGAGGTAAGTTGTTATGTTATATTATGCGCATGATTATTTAGGATACTAATATGTTACTTTATGGTAATTAGGAGAAATTTAATTTAAGTGACATAGAGAATTTTAGGGTTAATTCTAAGATATACATTACTGTAAAGATAATTTACTTATATATTTGAGGGGGTGTATGTTAAGTAGGAATTATAATAGAAGTTGCATAATATTAATAGTAGATATAGAGAGAGTTAAAATTTAAGAAAATATTAATAACTATTATAATAATAATAACAATAAAATTAAAATTAAAATTAAAGGGTAAATTTGATATAGAATCTTCTTGAAAAAAACTCTACAACCTACAATAACAAAAAGGGAAATATCTAGGTAATTGGGATGATTATATAGGATACAAGAGGGATAAGAACCCACAACCATTTCACTCTGCATAGTTTGGAAATTAGTCAAGGTGACCATCGCAAGAGGATCTTGAGGTCCTATGCTGAGTGAACCACTTGTACTACTAGCATTCCTCATTCCATCTTGATTCAAAAATTGATTATGCTCTTATTGTCACACTCTTAAAAAAAAAAAAAATTGGTTATGTTTTCACCTTGTGAAAATTATGGCATGACATTAACTTACTCCTACATTTCCAAGCTCAATAATAACTACAAAGACATCTCTTGCACACAAAAAATGTACACATGTGAGATAAATTATACTTGAAACTTTAATTACACAAATACACAAAAATTAATATAAATAAAAAATACTTACCAATTTTAACCAATCTAGCAATATGGTCATAATTAATAGAAATCAAAGGAATGTCATCAAAGTCTTCATTGTCATCCCATCAACTATATTATTAACAAAAAGTGCACCAAATTCTATGCACCTAAATATCCACAATCTTGATTGATGCAATTAGAATAATTCTTAGCGATGAAACAAAAACAAAAACATGAGTTGTCCCTAATGTACAGTGTCCAATTGCAAAAATTAGTACTCATAATAGAATGTAAGGATCATATTTTTTCTATCCTCTTACAACCATGCATAGTTTTTTCTATTTACACCTAAACATACATATATTAAACATAAAAATTAGATGTAAATTATGAATAAAATACATCTTATAAAATTTAAACAAGAAAGAATATATTTGATTAAAAGTACACATGTATGCACACAAAGTTGTTATCTCCCAAAAGAATCTGGATGGTACTATTTGACTCAATCTTGATGATGTATCAACCTCATTTGATGCAAAATGTGTCTTGTACCATTCAACAACATCATGTGAACTCCCTTGTAATTCATTTGATACTTTCATAGAGAACATTTTGTTGGTCTTAGATTGGTTTTGACAATTGAGTTTCAACACACTTAACCAATTCTTCAGTTGATGTCAAGTATAATACAAAAGTTGAGCTACAATGTATGTTGAGCCAAAGAATTCAATAGGTGTCAAGTGAACTTCAGGTGCCAAGCAATCTTTAGGTGTCAAGCGAAGTTCAAGTGCTGAGAAAAGTATAGATGACAAGTCACTATAGATGTTGAGTAAAATAGAATTGCTATAGGAGTTGAGTGAGCTAGTTTTCCTATATGTGTCAAGCATCAGCAACTAGTATGTGCCAAGTAACATAGAATCAACATATGAGTTCATGCCTTCACAAACTCATATGTAAACTATTTTTGGAGCTAACATAGAATGAATCCGAAGGATCATGAAGATAATATTGAATCTTTCATATTACCTATGCAATCAGCATGCAACCAATAAGAAAAATGGAGAAGGCATGCAACCAATAGGAAAAGTGCAAGAGTTGAGCAGGAAATGAAGATTTAATATTGATCGTAGATTCATACCTAACCCTAAGTCTTCAAAATCTTTAAAAGAAGGATGAAACCTCATTGTATGTGTGTGTGAGTGAGAAGTGTATGCATGAAATATAGCGAAGTGTAGAAGGGTAAAAAGACTTAGTGAAAAATGGAGCAGCATTGCAGAATCCAGTTGTTGAAGAAAAGAGTATCAGAATCTCAGAGAGTGACATATCAAATCAAGCAAGGATTAGATCAGTTAGAGCAGAACAAGGATCTGGAATCAGCAATTGAAGATTGCAAAGCTATCAGGTCAAAGACTTTCTAATACTCTCTAGCAATTGTATTAGATATGGAAATCCTATGGACTTAGGTTGGCCTAGCAGCCATCTATAAATCCTTTAATAGGGTGGCATTCCAAGTGAATGTACAAAAGTCCTTTAACCAGGCCTACTTTTAGCAGGGTAGTGAAATCCTTTAACCAGGTCACTTTTTACAGGGTGTAAAGTTTTTAACAGGACAAGCCTTTCACAGGGTAGACCATTGGAAGTGGTCAAACATTATAACCTTAAACAGTTACGCATTGCTACAGTGGTATTTTGTGTGTGTCATCCCCACCTCAGTTTTACCTTCTCATTTTGGAGGGTTTCTAGGTTACCAAATTTGTGTGTTATATGTTTCCATGCATGTCTTTACTTTTATGTTTATTATTTGAATTAAATGCATGTGGATGATATCAATTAAAAGGATTTGAAAAGGTTAAAGTTAGTTGCTTCTGATTCACCCCTCCTCTCAGAAGTAAATCTTTCCACCTATTAATTCCAATAATTGGTATCAGAGAAAAGTTCTCACAAGAAGGAGCCTTACAGCTTAGAGAAAAGATTTAGAAATGGAAGTCTACAAACTTGGGAAGATAATAGGAAATTAGGCAATTGACATACAACTTGCTTTACATGCCTTCGAAGAAGCCAAAGAAGAACCGAGAAAATCCTTAAAAAGGAAGAGAGATTGCCATAGCTGAGAATGAAACATAGTACAAGAAGATTGACACCTCAAATCTATTTTCAAATGGAGATTCTGAGTATGATGCAACAATAGCAAACCTGATGGAGAAAAATAGAGTTCAAGTAGAAGAAATCAGAATACTCAAGCTTGAACAAGAATCAGAAGCCATGATGCTTTATGAAGTGACTGAACAGAAGAAAAGAGCCATTGAAGACAAGGTTATGCTAGAAGAAGACAAGAGAAACCTCGCCAATAGACTGGAAGAAAATTCAATTAAGCTAGAAAAAATTTCAAACATGCAGATAGACACCCTAAATCAAATGATGAATGCACATCATGAATTGAATGTCAAGGACAGTGAGATCTCTACACTGAAGATGCAAAATGAGCAACTAAAAAATGACTTGAAAAGAGAGAAGGAGATTGTAGAAAGCTTCAACAAACCTAATGAGGCCATCAAGTATTTTGAGCAACTACTAAAGTCACCAAGGGCTAGGAATGACACTTCAGGACTAGGATACATCAGCACTAAACAAGGAGAATCATCCAAGACTATAGAAGAAAGGAGTAAGAAAGCTAAGAACACTAAACCTATTTGTCATTTTTGTGGTAAAAAGGGACGTACCTCTAATGTATGCAAGAGCAAAAATGCTCATCAACATGACAAGCCTAAGAATACAAATCATTGTCAATAGTGCAAAAAGCAAGGACATCAAGCACATATTTGTAGGACTAGGACTATCAGAACATCAAGATTTGAAGGTCACTGCTACAATTGCAAGAAGTATGGACATAGAGCTTTTCAGTGTAGATCAAAGCCTATGTGGACATCAAATTAGGTAGCAAGGGAAGGTAACCATAGTCATCACTACAATTGGAACTACAACACCATGTATAGCTATCATTACTGTCAGGAATATGGACACGGTCCTTAAAAATGCATAAGAACACATTTCAGAGGGAACTACAACAGATGGTTGAGCCAAACCACATGTTTCAGTTGCTTGAAGACTAGTCATACCAGCAGGAATTTCCCAACAAAGTCAAAGGCATCCAACTCAAAGAATGACAAAGGTAAAGAGAAGGTAGATGTTGAACACATCAAAGGAGAAATGAACAAGACATGGAAGAAGAAAGATGGGTGTAGCACATCAAATGAAGGGATCAATTCACCTAATAGGTCAAGTGGTCACACTTCATCAAACTAATTAAGAGTAGGCACAAGGGACTGATTATATAAAGTTTTATCATACATCAATTCCTAAACAAGCAAGAACTAAAAAGAGAAGATCAGCATGAACAAAGATGCAAAATTAAAAGAGATTGCAAGTGTCGCCGAGTTGTCATGAAATGCCAAGTAAAAATCCACTACAAGTCGAGTTGATTGTCAAGTCTATATGAGCCAAGTTGGTAGAGGAAGCTGAGTGAAGAAGAAATCTTAGTTGAAGCCAAGTAAGTAATACTCTTGTGGAAGCCAAGTGGTGAAAAGACAATGGAAACTGAGCAATGTAGAATCCTTTGGAAGCCAAGTAGACAGCTGTAAACACACTAAGCATTAAATGCTATGAAAATAGGGTATATTATCATATTTTCAATCATTTTTTCTCATCACGAACAAAGAGCAAAGATGAGAAAGAGCGCAGAGTGAATCCAAAGTAGAGAATCTAGTATATAAGAAGATTTCAATAGCATTCTAGCACGATTCCATTGATTTCAAGGTATTTACAACTATGTCGAGCTACATAGTTACATTTTTCTCCGTATTAAAACCCTAGATTGTGTAAAATGGCCTCTAGCTCTAGAAAAACTCAGGAAAAGGAATGATTTAAAGTCCAATTAGTGTCCAAAGAGGTCAGACAACCTGATTTTCATCCAATCCCAGAGGTTGCATATAAGAATGATCCAATTGGAGCCCTATCCATCATACCCCCTAAGGTTGTAATGGTTCAAGATGTAAGGAAATGCTACAATTGCAAAATTGGAGCTATAGGTGACATGGAAATGAGGGAGGCCTATGAAAAATTGTGTGAAAATGGAGTGTTGAAAGAAGAGTACAAAATTGTTGAAAACAAGGGTTTAACGTGTGCCCTAGAATTCCCTACAGTATTCAAAATCGAATGGATTAGGCTAGTGTTGAGAAAAATGCATGATGAAAGCTTATGGCTGGAGGATGGCCCTACAAAAATCACAAAGAGAATTGTACATAGAGTGACAGGATACCCAACCCTAGATCAGCCGAAGACCCTTAGGAGTGATTCTAAGGAGGCAATTGAAAAAAACACAGGTGCTAAGTGGAGTAAGAGAGGGATGACAATTAACACTATCCAAGACCCTAGTTGACTTTGCTATTAGGGTCATTGCACACAAATTCTACCAATCTAGCAGACTCAACAGTGTGCCTTGCATTGTAGTGCATGTAGGATACAAATTGGTGAAGAAGGATCACACATATGATCTTGCAAAACTACAACTACAACAGATAAATAAGAATCTAGTAGCAATCAGGAGAACCAAGGGAACCCAATGCAAATTTGGTGCCATTTTGATATGTAATTTATTTTATGTTCAGAATGAATTTCCTTCTTTTGGAAAAATTGCATGGAAAAATGATAGGTCAATCATAGCTCAAGTCAATGAATACATAGAGTAGATGGGAGCTAATTTTGAGACCTTGATGACTAGTTATTTTGAGGACTTTAAAAAGACAATGAAGCAAAGGCTCAGAATTCCAATTTCCTTAGTAAAGAAACATGTAAATGATGTATGTTTTCTTGTAGATATAGACTATACATACATACAAGTTGCCATACCAAGAGTAAGATGGCTAAGACCTCTTGGGTATGAAATAAACATAGACAAAGCATCAACAGAAATAACTGCACTACTTGCAAAAGAGATAGACAAGGATGCACCACATTTTGGGACTTATGATGTGGTGAGATCAAAAGTGGATATGGAGTTGAAAACTGCCTCCACTTTGAAAAAGAAGGACAAGCTAGTCAAGAAGCTAAAAGCTAAATTTGGGGAAGGCACTGCAGAAGAAGTAGAAGAAGAAGGTGAAGATGTTGATGGTGATGAAGAAGAACAAGATTAGGGGCCACTTGCCTTAACCCAAGGTATGGGAGAAGATGCAAATAAGGAGGAAGGTACCAAGCAAGAAGCACCAAAGGCTGAGCCAAAGAAGAGAAAAGCTCAAAAATAGCCAGCTACACTACCTAAAGGAAAGAAGAAGAAACTAAGAAAGCCAAGCCCAGCCAAGCCAACTACAAGGGTTGATACCAAGGCTACAACTCAAGGGGGAAAAGAGCAAGAAAACTAAAAGGCAATAGAACAAGGAGGACCTATAGAGCAGAAGAAAAGAAGAAAGTGTGTTACACCTCCAGAATCAGATGAAGAAAGGATAGAGTTTGATGAAGATCAATTTAGATTGGTAAGTTGTTCTACCACATCTAAATTGGAAAGCATTTGTAATAATATTAGAGATAATGTTGATTTAACTAGTCTAAAGACCATAGATTTCAATAAGTTGTCAAAAGAACAACAAAACATAGTGGAAGAGTCCATCTACACTATGATGGCTAAGTTCAAGACCACCCCACTTGAACTAGATAACTCAATGCCTAAGGAGCTAAGCTCATTGGTTGAGAATAAATGGCATTACTATCTTAAGATGAAAAAGAAATAAGGGAGTCTAAATTAGCTCATGTAATGCTAGACCTTACTAAAAGTCAAATAACAAATGCTAATAAGAAGCATGGGAGAAAATTTGCACCCAAATATAGATCTTTCAATATTTTACAAAATCAAATTGAAGATGTTGTCCAAAAGTCCACACAAATGTAGAAATTAATCTATGGATTGACAACTGTGAAAGAAGGGCAGGAAGACCCATTTGAGGGTAGAAATGATGGAGAAGAAGAAGAGAATAAGAAATAAGAAGCAAGAGAGAAAGAAAAAGATGAAGGAGAGAAAGAAAGAGATGAAGTAGAAGAAAAAGAGACAGAAAAGGAGACAATGGAGAAGACACATGGTGAAGAGGCAACAGCTGAGGAAAAACAGGAAGAACAAAGTGTCCAAGACACCCAACTGCCACCACCAAGCCCTCCACATACAATACCTGTATATATATAGTAACTATACAGGATGTTCCTGACACTTTAGCTCAGAACATCAATCCTTTAACTGTAGAGGATCTCAAGAGGATCCTTCACCAATCTACATTGCAATCACAACTTTGTATAGATCTAGTTTTGGTGAGTGTTGATGAGTTGTAGAAAGTTGTAGCAGAGCTAACAAGGGAGAAGGAAAGCACACAAGAACAATCTACACAACCTCCCACAACTACAACAAATCAACCCAAAGAACAAGTAGAACAAGACAAAATTGCTAAGGTTGATGATACCATTACAACAACTGTCGAGGAGCCAACAAAGGAACAAATAGGACAAGATATTCCTACAGCACAAACCCAAGGTACACCTCCTCAAATTATCATTATTGATCAAGGCAGTAGAGAAGAGGAGAAAGAAGTAGAGAAAACTCCTAAGGAGCAGGAGGTAATACAAACATTGGTGAACTTGCCTACCTTGAGGACTCCTAATAAGAAGTTGAGCACTAATGCAGTACCATTGCATATTTCAGCACTGGGCTTGAGCTCCACCAAGGTTACAAGGGTACTTCACTATGGAGACCCTGCACTTGATGAAGAAATAGTCATACCTGGTTATGACTCTAGAACCATGAATCTACAACAGATAAATGAAGTGCAAGAAGAGGAGGAAGAGATAAGAGATACTCAGAACTAAGTATAGGCAAAAGCAAGCACTAGTGGAAATCAAGGACATATTTCTTGATGCATTCAGCTCGCAAGTACCTCATGAAACCCAGCCCATCATAGAGCAATTGTCCAACATTGTGGACCAGGTACAAAATGAGGACCTAGAAACTAATGTTAAACCATTAGAATGGTCAGAAAAGAAGTTTCAGATGAAATTGAATGAGCAAATATCAAGTGAAATAGCACTTTCACAAGTTGAATTGGCAAAGAAAATTGAAAAAGTGAAGAAAGTACTTGAGAATGTATTCTCATTGAACACCAAGTTGTGTGATTCATCATATTTCACACAAGAAATGAGCCAAAGGATACTGAGCTTGGAATGAAATCTAAATTTTTCTAGCACCCAGCTACCCAAAGATCCAGTTCAGAGTGAGAAACATTTTGTAGCTACACTTCACACAAAAAAAGAATTGGTTGTGTTGATAGCTAAAGAGGCCAATATTAAGGCCAAATTGATGCAAATTCAATCTTCCGTTACCCCATATCTAGAAGTACTCCATAAGGAACAAGCCTATGCAGAGAATGTTCTAAAGAAAAATCCTAATCTTTCTACTTTGGAAGGACTTGTACATCTTGCAGCAGAGATAGCCATCCAGCACAAGTCATTGGAGATAGCTTTAGATAATTGGGATGCTTCTCTCAAGATGATTATGGAGGTAAATAAAACATTTTTGGCAAATTATTCTATTTATCCTTAGGACCCTTTGACATAAGTGTCAAAAAGGGGGAGAATAAGAATGGTCATTATTACATCTAATAAGATGGGGAGATATAATGTTGTGGGAGAGATATGAATAAGAATGGTTACATAATACATTCTTTGATGGAAATACATTCTTTGATGGAAGCAATAAAGAATATCCAAAGGGGGGAGATATTCAAATTCACATTTTAAGGATGCAAAACTACAAGTAGATGTGAAAAGGGAACAGATGCAGAGTACAAGGAGTAGAAACAAGGTACAAACAGATACAGAGTGTAGACAAGGAAAAAGGCATCAAATTGAGACACATTCAGCACAAGAATTTTGGTTATAAGAATGGAAATGGCACATCAGCTCAAGGGGAGTTACGAGATTTTGAGGTATGCAAAATTTTGAATAAGTTTTTTGAAGTCTTGTACATATGCCGAACAGAATATGTAGTATACTCATAAAGATCAGATTTACAATGACTAGTTAAGTGTTTTTGCCACTCATGTCAAAGGGGCAGATTATTGGTCGTAGATTGGTTTTGACAATTGAGTGTCAACACACTTAAGCAATTCTTCAGTTGATGCCGAGTATAATACAGAAGCCGAGCTACAAAAGTCAAAGGCTTTCTAATACTCTCTAGCAATTGTATTAGATATGGAAATCCTATGGACTTAGGTTGGCCAGCAGTCATTTGTAAATCCTTTAACAGGGTGGCATTCCAAGTGAATGTACAAAAGTCCTTTAACTAGGCCTACTTTTAGCAGGGTAGTGAAATCCTTTAACTAGGTCACTTTTTACAAGGTGTAAAGTCTTTAACAGGATAGGCCTTTCACAGGGCAGACCATTGGAAGTGGTCAAATATTGTACCCTTAAACAGTTACACATTGTTGCAGTGATATTTTGTGGGTGTCATCCCCACCCCAGTTTTACCTTCTCATTTTGAAGGGTTTCTAGGTTACCATATTTGTGTGTTATCTGTTTTCATGCATGTCTTTACTTTTATGTTTATTATTTGAATTAAATGCATGTGGATGATATCAGTTAAAAGGATTTGAAAAGGTTAAAGTCAGTTACTTTTGATTCACTCCTCCCCCCCCCCCCCCCCCCCCCCCTCAGAAGTAAATCTTCCCACTTGTTAATTCCAACACATTTCATGCGAACTCCAACACCATCATGTTCACCTTCAGCATGCTCACTTTCAAATAAACTTCTTACATGTGGTATATATTCATTATGAAAATATCTACAAAGTGTATACACTGGTATAGGTGATTTAAATTGTGGGATACCCATCTGATCAAACACAATGTTTATCAATACTTATGTCCCTTTCTTTCACATATGCAAAAATATCTCAAAACAATTTTCTACATAATGAATATCATGTTCTTTATCATCACTTATGTAAAAGTGATATTCTTCATTGATGACCTCAGCTTCATATGTGCTTTGAATACAGTCCAAATATAATTATGCATGATGATAATACACTTGTACCATAATAGTACCCAACTCTAAAAAATAGTGGTTTGATTGAATAAACTTTTGATGAACAAAAGAATTATTTTCTACAAAATCAACAACTGCTAGAATAGTTACAAATAGAAAATTATCTCCAAGTGTTTGAAATTGTTGTGCTTTCCACTTTGTGGAAAAAAACATGATGAACATAAAGTTGAATCAAACTTTTAAATTTATCCATAAATCATTCAATTTGTATCTCTTTTTCAACATATTCTAACCTTTTGATTCTTTTGCAAATCTAGTTTCATTCCTTACATATTTGTAACTTTTAATTTATCATTTTTGTGACATCAATGTCTTCATTTTTCAAATTAAAAAGAGCCAAATCAATACATATTTTGATTAAGTAAAAATGGGTTTTGAACGACTCAAAACCTTTTACATAGTATCAAACAAAATAAGCTAAGAAAGCCCACGAGGAACTGTACATCAGTACCAAAAAAAATATAAAACTAACACAAGAATCCTTAATACAATAAATAGGAAAAGACAGCAAAAAGATATCACCAAGACAACTACAAGGTCTTCAATAAATCAATAGGCCGATCTAAAAGGATATTCATGTTCAAAGCAGAGGCCTTCAGCTCACCAATTTCTTTGTCTTCTATAACCTCTATCTTCTGAATTAGCCCCACTGCATTTGCTAAGGCCTTGATCCTCTTTTATGTCTTTAAAACCTTGAATTCTCCCATGTTCCAGTGTTCCTAGTAGAGTTTTAATGTTATGCGCTATAGTCTTCAAGATGGAGCAACTTTGGTCTGCAAGTTTTTTAATCGCATTCTCAATGTTGTCAACTTTGTTTCTCCTGACATCCATCTTTTTTTGCATATCCTTCATCATTTATTCCATAGGTCCGTTCTTTGGTTCTAGAGGTGGGACTCTCTTCATTAAATTCTTCACTTCTTTTGCATTCCCAATAACATCAAAGAGTCTATCCAAATGCTGACGATATCCTGCATCTATTCCTTCATATTGTTGATATCTCTTTTCATCACACCCAGGTTTCCAAGGATTCCCTTTATACACCCTTGTTCATCATGATCCTTGCTTTGATTCAGGTATTCCTCATCCATATACATAGTGTCTCTTTCAATATATGCCTCCTTGATGCCTTTTTCATCAGCCTTCCCTTGAGATAACACTTTCTTACCTCTCAATTCATTTTTTATCAGAGGCTCATCATCTGAGGGAATGTTCATGACTCTGTTAGTCTTCTTCACCTTGGTTCTGGTAATAATACCATATTTTCCTTTGGTTCTTTTCCCTATAACCTCCTCAAGATCCTCATCAAATTCTATCTCCCTCCCATAATCCACCTCTTTACTCTTCCTTTTCTTAGCAGATGAGCTCCTAGGAGAAAGATTTTTCCTCTTCTTGTCAACCATCTCATCTTCTTCCTCCAAATCAATACATGTTTCACATATTCCTTTTATGCATTTATTTTACTAAGTGGGTTATCTATTTTATCACATAAAACATATGAGATGAACACACTTTGTCTACTAGGAGTAGCATTTTGATAGCCAAAAGTATCTTCTACAAAATTTAAGAAAACCTGATAGTGGAGATCAAATTGAATATGATAATGAAAAGTAGTCTCAAACACTTGTTTCTCTTGACATAATGTCTCTTGAATCTTTCAAATAATGTTTTTCCAATCTTTTACATTAGGATTTTAACTACAAAATGAGACATACATTCCATGTTGTGTTGTGTCCAACCAATATTTTGTATGATGTCTATATTGATTAGCTCTAATCATGTGTCTGATAACATCTCTAGTGTTTGACAAAGGATGAGAAATCATTCCAAAATGATATTATGAAATTTTTGATTTCATCATTACTCCTATTAAAATGAGAAGCTCTACACATAATTGCTCGTTTTCCTTCCAAAGTCCTATCATACAAAAACATTCTCCTCTTAACATATTTTGATATTGTTTTCCCACTAAAACCAATATTGGACAAAATATAATCTATTTGTTTCTTTCATTGTATAGTGCTACCAATAATAGATGTAAACATAAGTCTTCTTGTGATGGTCTTATCTTTACTTTGATTTTTCTTTCCTAGAGAGATCAAACCTTTCCTAACATTGTCAATAATATCACTTTGCATGTTAAAAAAAATTCCCTTTTCTAATGTTGTATCTACACCCAACAATTTTAATGGCTCTTACAATTTATTCCTATAAGAACACAAGAAAGTACTTGGAGTTTTTAAGTGTTTTCAAATTATCAAATTAATCATTATTTCTTTTACTATCTTGTTCAAATCTCTCGTCTTAGAAAGACTTAATGGTTGAATATTAGGAAGTGAGTCTCAATCTCTCCACATCCATTGCAAGTAAATGATCTAAGTTTCTATAAGTTATATTTTTCTTTACAGTTTGAGCTATTTTTATGTGTTCATCCATACCAATCAAAGCAAATCATCCTAACCCTTTTGCAACTTACATTGCTTGAGCTTCTACATTGTCACATCTTGAACCTTCTCCAACATCCATTTTTCATCTTGTGATTATTTTTTGTGAGCTACATGCACAAAAATGAATCAAATTAGAACATATTATTTATAAAATTGAAAATGGAGATATGTGAATTTGCAAGTGCATACCTTCTTTCCTTTGGTAATGAGATAACAATAATTTCGGATTTCTCTATTCTGTACAAGTGATCTTTTTCTTGCAGATCTTTTTTGTCTTCCTTTCTTATGTCCAATTTTTGTTCTTCACAAAAACTTTCAAATACAATATATACAAGTTTGCTTCCCTTCTCTTCAAAAATAGAGAATTAAGAAGACTTCAAATTGCTTTTAAAACAAAACAAAAATTCTTAATTTATGTAAGTCTTCTTACTTTCTTTTCAAAGAAAGCCAACTAAGATGTTTTTGAATTGATTTGGAAACCAAAAAACTCCTATATAATATCAAAAAAAAAAAAAAAAACTAGCTGATAGTTAGCAAAAAATTAGCAAAGTGAAAAATTGTCAAATTTTGTTTAGGAGGCTTCACTCGAGTTCGCCTACTAGCCACTAGATTTTTGCTAGGGGCTTCACACAAAGACCCCTTTGTGTGAAGGCTCCAAGACCCCCCTACAAGAGAAGGTACCTTTGTGTGAAGGGGTATGGGGGCTTCACTCAGATCCTCTTGTCGGCCACAAAATTTTTCCTAGGAAACTTAGCACAAAGAACCCTTTATGTGAAGGCTCTAGGACCTCTTTAGGAAAAGGTACCTTCATGTGAAGGATTCCAAATAAATATTTTTGGTTAAGTCACTGTAATTTCTAATAAATTTTCCCTTCTAAGTGCTTGAATAATGGCTAAATAAGACCATAATCTGAAACTAAAAATACAAGATCATCATACTCTAAACAATTTTTCCTATGACTATAATTTTAGTATATATTGTGTTTAGCATAAGGTTCTATTATTTGTGCATCAAAGGATTTTCTGACATATTCTTGCCACTAGAAAAGCTCACAAGGGAGGACCATTTACATGGGGAAGGGAGTAGATAAACACATTGGAAGAACTTGAAGCAGGACTAGTAGGAGGACTAATACTAGTCTATTCAAATTGGAGAAAAGAGTTCCATGTACATGTGGATGCATCTAACTTTTCCAATGGGGCAACCTTGGCCCAAGTGGGAATGGAAGGACTAGACCACCCAATCCATTATGATAGTAGGCTTCTTTTGAAAGAAGAAAGAAATTATATTACAATTGAGTGGGAGGCGTTAGGCATGATGTACTCAATTCAAAAAAATTGGCACTACCTCATCACCACTCTATTCACCTTCTATTTAGACCATCAAACACTATTGTATAATCTCATCAACAAACCAATAATACAAGGGTGAGTAAGTGGGTTCTCCTACTCTAAGAATTTATGTTCAAAATTATAGTAAGACTAGGAAAAATTCATGTCATGGTAGATTATCCATCAAGAATAAATTGGGGGAACTAGTAGGAGGGGTGGATGAAAATTTTCAAAACACCCACCTAATTCAAATTGTTGTACTTCCAAATTGGTACAAGAAAGTTGGGAGGTACCTATCCACCACATCATTCCCCCCAGATATGATAGTTAGGGAGAGGTGGAAGATAGCCTTAAAGAGTAAAACATTCTAGTTCATAGAGGGATTACTTTATAAAATGGAGCCTAACCAGGTACTATGTAGATGTGTAATGGAAGAATAAATCCATAGTGTATTGTGAGAGTCCCATGAAGGTCTAGCAAGAGGCCACATGGGGCCATATGTCATAGTTAGGAAGCTACTGTTAGTTGGACTATGGTGGTGAACACTTTATATAGATGCCAAGGAGTGGGTAACAGGATGTGACACATGTCAAATGACAATAAAGCCAATAAAAAGAGATTTTATGCCCTTATTCCCCTCACATCCACAAGAACTAATTGAGAGATGGGGACTTGACTTTGTAGGACCTCTAAAGATGAGTACAACTAAACATTGTCAATATATTATGGTTGCTATAGAATACCTTACAAAGTGGGGAAAGGTAAAGGGCTCTTCTAGACAACATGACAAAGAGTACAACCAAATTCCTGTACGACAAAATTGTCACAAGATTTCAGATACTGATTTCCATTACGAGTGACAGAGGTGTGCACTTTGTAAATTAGGTAATACATAACATGATTGAGCAATTTTGCATCTTCCATAACCTATCAAGTTTGTACTACCCACATATGAATGAATAGACATAATCAACAGATAAGATTTTAGTATTAATATTATACAAGACTTGTGGAGTAGAATATAGTGTCTAGGAGGAGAGGTTGCCAATAGTATTACAGTCCTGTCAAAATTCATACAAGATAACAAATGGAATTGCACATTTTCAAATGATGTATAGGGAGGAAATGGTGGTACCAGCAAAATTCATAATACCAAGCCTTAGGGTGGTTGTAGAAAATAGATGGGGAGAAGAAGACAACTTGAAGGGAAGACTCAATAACCTCATCAAACTAGAAGAAAGGTGAATGACAATGCAATGGGCTACGTAGGTGGCACAAAGCCGAAGGAAATTTTGGCAAGACAAACATCTCTAGAAAATGAATTTTTGGCAGGGGCATTTTCTTTTGAAATACAATGATCGTAACGAAATTACCCTCTACATATACATTTTTCTGACCATTTCACAAACTACCTATTTGAATCTTTTGGAAAAACAAAAAATAAGAAAAATATTTTTTGAAAAATATGTATTCTAGAGGTATTTGTGTTACCTTTCTATTAAAACGAGAAAAAATGTATTTTGGTTTATACAAATCAAGTTATATCCATTAAAAATAACATATGTCTAAATTATGATTAACATCACATTGTAACTTAATAAAATATATAGTTTTGAACTAAATTGAATGAAACCAACTATAGTCGAGGTATCAATGTTACAATTCTAGCCTTAAAAGAATTTTGTAATTATCATATTTTTAAAAAAGTCATGTCAATCAAAATAGCCATCATTCTTTTAAAAAGTAAATTTTCATATAAACCACTTTTTGAAGGAGAAGGGAAAATGGACTAAAATCAATTCAAATATATTTTTTAAGCTTGAAAGAAAATATTTTTTAAGCTTAAAAATATATTATAAGCTTGAAAGAAAATGCTAAGAATCACTAGTTTACATCACCCATGAATTATTTGTGGTTTTTAAGCAATACACATTTGAAAGTGAAGATTTAAAAAAAGTGTTTTAGTGTCAAAATTGACCAAAAAGTGAGACCAAGCACCTTAGCAACCATGAGGCGTGATTTTTTGAAAGCAGCATCTTGTGGCTTTTTTAATTTCATGTTTCTCTAATGTATATTCAAATTTTGAAATGGGATAGCAACATCATGTTGTATACATGTTGATGTAATAGAGACAATTGTTTTGAAGTTAAAGCTTGTTTGGATGGAGAAGGTGAAATACTCTCCACCACTCTTCTTTTTACTCAAGTGTTTAAATTATGCTATCATTTCTATCATGATTGGCACCATATAAACTTCTTGCTTAAAAATCATCATAGAAGAATCTTGTTGATGGCATTGTAAACTAGCATGAGACTGATATGTTTTGCATTGTTATCTTGGTATTGTTGGTTCATCTTGAATGGTTAGACCTTGAGAAAATTCCACTTCTTGACATACACATTGATCAGAAGGTTGGTTGTAATTAGCACACTATTGATTGGCACCATATAAACTTCTTGCTTAAAAATCATCATAGAAGAATCTTGTTGATGGCATTGTAAACCAACATGAGACTGATATGTTTTGCATTGTTATCTTGGTATTGTTGGTTCATTTTGAATGGTTAGACCTTGAGAAAATTCCACTTCTTGACATACACATTGATCAGAGGGTTGGTTGTAATTAGCACACTATTCTTGTGCTTGAGAAAAATTATTTTGGGCAAAAAGTGCTTTTTTTTTATTTGGGGCAATAGGGGATGCATAATTAAGAGGATTTTTGTTGTTTCATAAAGCTTGTCCTTGATTTTGTGGCCTATTGAATGATGATTTTTTAGGGTGTTGATGACAAGGTTTACTATAATGAGTTTTTGCCTCTCCAAAGTCATCACCTTGATTCCAATGGTTTGTAATTCATGGCCAACATCTTACTTTATGTTCAGCAACCTAAGATCAAAATCATGCTTGGTAGGTTTTTTTCTTGCATCATCATTTTGATCTCCTCTAACCCTTTGGAAAGTGTAGGAGTTGTTGGAGTAGTAATGAAAGGTAGGTTTGAAGGTATAATAGGAATAGGAGCTACTATAGGTAAATTTGTAGGCATCACTGGAAATAAAGGCATTAGCAATCTTGGAACTAATTTTCATTCTTAAATTAAGCAATTATTTGACCTTATACTCTGTCACACGCCACCAACAAAGTGTCTCCACCCAATGTTTATAATGTGGTAGAAATGTCAATGTTAAGAAATATCAACATTAAAAGCTCTAAGATAATATAAGAAAACATTAGTGGGGAAGACTTCATTGAATTAGGTACTATATCCGATGTATTTTGAAATTTATAATTAAAGTTAGCCCTTTATTCATGGGGTTCTCTTTTGATTGTAGTGAGATGCTCCAAAAGTGATAGATAATCATATTTTAAAAAAATGTTTGCTCAGTCCTTCACCTAAATCATCCCAATTATGGTTAGAGTTATGTGGTGGTCCCCTATACCAAAGCAATGATTCTCCTCCTAGTGATAAAGCTAGAGTCCTAACAGTAAAATCATCCTCTATAATATCATGTATATTGCAAATATTTGAAACTTTTTTTATGTGCTTTATTGGTTAGGTGGAAGTTTTGCTAGTGAAGTCTAGTAGACTCTTAATGCACGTAGTGGTATATCATGTCTTTGAGATAAAATAAGGGGGTTACCAACATTAAAGTAGAAGCAACTTGATTCCTAGGTACAACCATGTGAAACAATGATCTATTTAACTAGAAAGATAGCACCTTGGGCTATGTTCTATTAATTGGAGGAGTATAAAGAGATCTAAATGGTGTAGCTTTTGCTTCTAAACTCCTAACTAGTGATAGAGAAAATTTATCTCTTCTTCTTCTAGAACTTGAAAATAAGAGATGAACAAACTTTAAAAAATCTATAGAAGATTCTCTTGATTGAATTTTGGGCACGAATTCTAGCACTTTGGTCTATAAACCAAAATGTAGAGATGGCATCACCTAGTACTTGAAATTGAGCCTCTTGAGGCTAGAATGCTAGGAGCAATACTATCTCCTCAGTATTGAAGTTGAAATCAATTGTTTGTCACTAGCAATTGGTAGAATTCTTTGTAATCTTGATAATAGTCCCATCGAATGTGCCAAAAATGTTGTCATAATAGTCTACACCCAGGCTTAGGTGGTGATTAGCAACCTAACCTTGTGAAAAATGGAAAAAACCTCCAAGTCTGGGACTTAACATGTGAGGTTGAGTCTCTGGAGTAGTTCGGATTCCTTTACAATCAAGATGCACCTAAAAATTATTGTTTGAGAAGAAAAGGGGATAACAATTGCATAAAATTGGGATTATGCGCCAAATTAAGTCTTTGATCTCTTTCTGCCTATAGTTGCACTTGAATTCAATAAGACCATGACACCATATTATCCAAATACTTATCAACCTTAGCTCTAAATGAATGTAAAAAACTAATTCAACCCTTTGAGGAATACAATTATTCACTGGATAGGACTGATAAACCATATGCATACACATTCATAGAAATCTTTAGATAATGAAATACATGCAAATATTAGAAAAAAGCTTGAACAAAATATTGGTACTTAAGAATAGATAACAATGATTTATTAAAATCAAGTAAGGCTTATTTACAATCATAGAGAAAGAGTTCTATAGAGATACAGAAAGAATATCTTCAAAAGGTGTATATTTTTTCCTTTGAAAGAGTTCAAGCATAACTCTTATTATGCACCTAGGCTCAAGCTATGACTAAAGGGTGAGTTTAAAAGAGAAGGATAGATCAGAGGAAATTTGATCTCGAAGTGAGAGAAGGGGCTAATGATAACAACTGCAAAAGTTATGGTCATCCCTTTACGAATAAAGAATGATCTTCTCTCGTATAGCATAGAAACACATCTCGAGGCCATGTTTGTAAGACAATTGGAACAATCTAAGGCCATATTCTAGTAATGGCAACGGCTAAATAGGTTGACTAGAACTGTCAGATCATTGAGAATTAATGTAACCGGCCTCTGCCTAGATACAAACTCCCTCAACGAGCCTCTATGTTCCTTGGCACCCAAAACGATCTCATTGATTATCATGAAGAGTTCCCCCAATAACCAGCTTCCTCTATTGAAATGATTGAGATGAAGATGTAAGCCCTCGATCATTGGGGAAGCCACAAAGGGTCCTATCGATGAAGACCTTGCTCAGATTGGCATTCAATGATTTCGGCAAGATCGCAAATGAACTCGCCGGTGGAACGTGGCCCATCACAATGGATAAAACTTTCCCCACTGATCCTCGATGAAGAAACTCATTGGGAAGACATATATCGATGCACACTTTCTATAGGTAACCAAAAAACACTTCGTCTGTACAAATCATCAGTCCAACCTGAACTATCAAGCATATGTCGATGGCCCAAAGGATAATTGTGTCAGAAAGACCCAAAGATGTCTTGACCCGACCGCATTTTGCCAAGACCTTCGTTGATGCCCCCATTGTAGGCCAACTTTCCCTCTCTTCTCATAGTTGAAGTCTCACCAATGGAAATGGGACATGCCACCCTGATATTGCAATTCTTGACCCAATGAACAGTCTGATCAGTCTTCTCCAAAATCCACCCTTGGTTCCTTGGAGAAGCATGTATGTTCATTTTGGTGGAACGTGAAGAATGTTTCACTGAACTCCTTGATATGGAGTATCTTCTCTCGTTCACCACTCCAAGATTGTTCAACTGGATTTTTTGATGGAAACCTCAATTAGAGGGCAATGGTGACAGGAAAGTCAACAATTATATAGTAATTGTAAATGATGTGACAAAGGCTAAATGGGTCAGTCTTTAATCATTTTTGTGTAAATTTTGTTAATAAGACTCTATCTAATTTTTTTAACCTTACAATCAAAGTTGGGTAAGTGGACCCACGTGCTACTATATAAAAATTCTACAATATATTGTTAAAAATGTTCTATGTTGGAGTATTTGATTTCAAAATGCAAAGCCCTCCCTATGAAACATCAAAAACTAATAGATAAATTCACCTCACTTAGGAGATCACTAAAGAAAAGATAATGGATGGGACCGCATTAGAGGAAGAGAGTGAATACTACCCCTTCATAGAAGGAATTTTAAGATTAATGCAAACCCCTTAAAAGACTAATACTTCTAACAAGGAGGGAAAAAAGGCTCGTATAGAGATAATCAATTTGGAAAAAGGGGAGATATACTACTCATAGCACTAACAAAGTTATAGGGGAAATTCCTACTTCTCCATTACTAGTAGTAGCTTAGTGTTGGGAATGGTTGAACCTTCCCCTCTGAAATCAATCACTTCTAAGAGTATCATAGTCATGGAAATGGTTGGACCCTCCCCTCTAAAATGTAGGACCCTTTCCCCAAGATCGAAGAAGACCTCATCCCCTAATGCAAACACTAGTACATGAGAAAGAATAATATCTCGAAAAAGGAAAACAAAAAATCAAGAAGATTGATGTTGGCACTAAACCTGTCAATGATTGTCTTTCAAATGGGTTCTCAATTAAAAGGGAGATAGCAAGGGACATCACCAATGGTAGGCAAAGGACCCTAGATTCAACATCCAAAATTAAAATATTAAGTTCCTTTCGTGGAACATATGGGGCTTGAATAGTTCTAAAAAATAATATTCTTTGAGAAATCATATCTTGGAAAAGAAGATTGATGTTCTTTTGTTGCAACAAGTTAAGATTATTGAAGCTACTTTTAGCACTATTTCTAAAAGCATTTGGTCAAGCTCCTCCTACCTGATTAGTAATGCCAATGGGGCTCTGTGAGGAGTTATTAGTATGTGGGACCCAAGAAAAAGGAAAATCTTATTTTGTGATTGTAAAATTACTCAGTTGTCAATTTTTGTTTTATGATTCTTGGAGTTTGTACAATGAGAATGATCCTAACTCTTGCTCAGATCTCCTTTGTGATCCTAGATGATCGGGATTTTTTAAAATGATTTTGAGGGACTAATTTCCCCATGTCCACCTTTGAAAAGTTGGGAAGTAGTGGGTTACTCTAACATCATGGATGACTTGGCTAATTTTAGTACTAGGACTGACCTCTTTGATACAAAACTGACAAGATAGCTATTTACTTGGTCTACTCATAGGAAGGGGAGTCATCTTATCTAAGTAACATTGGATAGATTCTTGGTCCCTAAGGACCTCATTAACTAAGATTATAATTCTTCTTGAAGTTTAGAGTAGACTTTTTACATTTGGTAAGCACAAGTAGGTTGAAGGTATTAAGGTAGCCTCCACTATCACACCTAGTGTCTTACAGAAGTTTTTGGATGACATCATTTTATTTAGGATCGCATAAGTTGTTGAAGCTAGGGAATGGAAGGTTTCTTTGGATGGGCATGGAAGAGAAATAAAATGGATATCCCCAACATCTGGGGTGGAGTATGTAGAAAGAAAGGAACAACAAAATATTCATGCATGTTAAATATATGATGGAGGAATATTTTAGATGCCTCTTAAAACTACTCAAGAAAAACCTACCTATAGGTACTTAGAATGCCTATGCTTTCCCCAACCTCATTTGATAATAAAGTGGCAATAAATTGAGATCTCCCCAACTCCTATGCTAAATTTGACAACTTTAAGAAAGTGGTAAGGAAAAGAACTAAGTGGAAACCACCAAACCCAAGATAATACAAACTAAATTTTGATGGACCTGCAATAAAAGGGAAAGTTGTAGCGGATGGAGTTATAAGATCTATTTTTGGGGAAATTATGGTGTTGTTTACTAGTAGTTTGAGAGGGAATACAAACAACCAAGTGAAAGGAATAACCTTGTTGTGGGACATTAAAGTTGCCCTTTCTATACGAGTTCAAATTTTGGCAATAGAGGGGATCCTAAGTTGATTGTTGATATTGTTCAATAATGCGCCAAGCCCAACTAGCCCATTGAAGGATCATTGGATACATTCAAAGAATTATTTTAGGGCCAAAACTATTTGAGATCAACTAATCCTATAGAATTGGTAATAAAGTTGGTGATGTTATCGTAGTCCTAGGTCTTGAAATCAATAGTGTGAGATGTGGGAGAAAGATGGATTGCCTGCCAACTCAAGTTTGAACTATTATGCAGGAGAGAGTAAAGCCTAAGATAGTTAAAATGGTTATTAAGAGTTATTGTTGGCTAAAGTGTATGATGCTTTGCATAATCATGGTGCAGAGTTTGGGTAACAAAGACAACAATTTAAAAATGTAGAGGGGAAATGATTTCATGGAAAGTGACCTCAATTTGAAATTGATGACAGACGTATGAAAAGGATGATGTGGAATAGTTGGTGGTGTCTTGGATCACATGTGGAGGATTTTAAAGCAAGAAGTTGATGTGGCTTATGATGATATGGTGCATGTAAACATTAAGAAAACTTCTTTAATTATGTGACGACATCTTACTAATATGACAACAAAAAGAGATTTTGAATTTGTTGAATGGGGAAAGTTTGCACATGGTATGATAATTTATCCCCAACATTATTAGATGTAAAGAGAGGTCTTGTTTGCACAAACAATGTATTATGAGAAGCCCAAGAAATAAGTATGATGAAGCTAGCATGCAAATCACTCAACTTCACCTTTATTTATGGTTTCTTACAATGATTTTCTCTATTAGTGTAAAAAATGGTAGGGTAAAAATATGGGTTGGAATTTTTATGAGTATTGCTACCATCAACTTAACAAGTGAGAAGATAGGATCAATATTGAGCTAAGTAAACTTGGTGAGTTTAAAACATATGCTACTATATGGCACGTTTGTTATGAGGGAGCATTTGTCTGTTTATTAGGAACATTAATGGGTATGATAAGGGGTTATTTGTACAATTTACAACTTCTTGTGTAGATGAGAGGGTTTCTTTTGGTGGAATCTAAATCAAAGGAAAAGGTTGTCCACCACTAGTCAAAAATGGAAAAAGACAAATATTGTAGTTGATAATAATAGTCTCAACCATTTTTTTAGGGTAAATGAGGGCATAGTCAAGTTGTGGCTTTGAAAGGAAAAAATTGTTGCCACCACAGAACCAGATATGTTTGACGATCATGAAATAATTCACTTTAGACAACAAGTTCAAAGTTTACTTGTTCTATCATATGCCCATGTTGAACCACTTTAAGAACTGTAATCTCGTCTTTCCATTCTATCTACTTGATTCTCTTGAATGTTCAATTAAGAAAGTGGTTGAAAATGATAAGAACCAAGTGTTAAAACCTATCACCTTGCACCAAGGCTAGTTTTACCTACTCTACAATTCTCACCTAGCTTTATGCAACCACAAGCAATTGTCATTCAAGAAGCCCCTAAGTTAGCTACACCTCCACCTATCAACATTAGTGACACCCTTGACCCTAGCAAAAAGAATTGCATTCATTACTCAAGGCTTGCTAAAATTACCTCTCATCTTAGGACCCCTAAAACCCACCACACTTTCATGTGATCTCATCTCCTTTTCATTTTTTCTACTCAATTCTCTTAGATGTTTGATTAAGAAAGTGGTTGAAATGATAAGAACCAAGGAAAAAATAGATCCCCTTGCACTAAGGCTTGATTTACCAACTTTACCAATTTTACCTATTTGTATACTGCCCCAAGTAATTACCATTCAAGAAGCCCCTAAGAAAGCAACACCAACACTTGCTAACATTATTAATACCCTTGGCCCTGGCAAAAAGAAGTGCATTTGTTACCCAAGGGCTGCTACAATCACTTCTCACCTTGGGACCCTTGATACCCCCACACCTTTTATGGTGGCCACTGAAATCTCTAAGTATAAAACCTTAATTCCCAAATCTACTACCAAGAAAAGGGATAAATAAACGTTTCGCTTTAGCCAAAAAAAACCCAAATTAAATGTTCATGACATTACCAACAAAGAAGAGGAAGATATTGGGGAAGAGTGTTAAATTTGATCAAATTTTAATGTTGTTGAGATATGTTACCTTGGACCGTTATATTTTAGTTTACACTTATTGATTTTTGTACTTTCAATATATATATATATATATATATAGTGCAGAGAAATTTCTACATGACACACACACACTGTTGTATTTTAGCAATATAAGCCAAAATCAACAATATAAGCTTCCGGTAAGATATATATAAGCCACATAATATTACTGCAGGTGATAAATTTAGAAGTTTACAAATAGGAGTATACACAGCCTCTCTAACTACAGTGACTAATTTGGGTAATTTCCAAGCAGCAATATGAACTACCCATTAACCTAAGTTACTGGTTCGAGTTTGGGGATGGGTGCAGATAGAAAACTGGATATATGGGTTCGTGAATTATATGTATTATATATTAAAAAATAAGAGAAATATACATAATTGTAAAACTAAATCATTTCATAGTATGAATCTATGATATTTGATCATTGATCATTCAATGCCAAATGTCAAAAATAAACATAAAAAAATTAAATACTTGAAAAGTCAAATCTGTTTTGTGGAAGGTATTTGGCACTCTACAAACACTTCACTAAAAATACAATCACTTCACTACAAACTGCCACGGTGGAGAGAGCACAGTGAGGAAATGTGGGGAAAAAATGTATTTTTGGAGGCTTCATAACCATTTTAAGGTTAGAACAACAATAATAATAATTATATAATTTTTATGTTTTTGGACCAATTTCTTGCGCTTGATAGTGGGTCCTCACAGGTCCCCGCTTGGTTGACTCAGGTTTGTGGCCAATGTCTATGCTGGCATCAGTTCAACATTTTCCTGTTTTTAAAAATTAAATTAAAAATTATTTTAAAAGTGTAAACTTAAATTCAAATTTATTTTGAAATTGTAGTTTTGATGCCAGCATAGACATTGCCGGGTTTGTGCTGGGCACAGACCCTGGGGTCCTCACAGGTTTGGGGGCCCACAATGACTATTGGAACAAAAGTTTATTATTATGAACTCCAGTCCTAGGACATACTACACAAAACAGGCTTCTGGATCACATCAACCACAAAAGTCAACACACGTTGATGGGCCATTTACAAGTGTTGAATGTGTTTCAAGTACTAAGTAATGTTTATTATGAACTCCAGTCCTAGGACATACTACACAAAACAGGCTTCTGGATCACATCAACCACAAAAGTCAACACACGTTGATGGGCCATTTACAAGTGTTGAATGTGTTTCAAGTACTAAGTAATGTTGGAAAAGATTATCCACCTGTTCATTGTTACCGAGCAAATCTAGAAACATTTTGTACCTAGTTGTGAAATGTGAGGACCTGGAACGAATTCTAAAGTCACATATGAGACCAAACATTCTAAGGGCCTCAAGTAGCACAGAGTTGACACATTTTCATATTCCTTTCAACATTGGCTCTTTTATTGTGCATCTTTCAAGAAACTGTTTTGTGCAGCCTTGCCTCCTAATATATCTCATTCAGACTGCTCTCCTTCAAGCCATTTTTGAACTGACTATAGTTATCTCATACACTGCACACTCATGTCTCGAACTCACCGTGTACTGTATGTTTGGTCTTCGGGGGTCATGTGTTTGGAATAAAGCAAGAGTGAGATATGACTGAATGGGCCACACTTGTACATATTGAGCTGGTTATGACTGCTATTAAAGATTTCAAGAGAAGTATGAGTTATTCACTGCTGGACTTATCAGTCTCTTTGTGGTCAAAACTTGCAGTATGAGATTTGGTTGCCATAACCTGATAATGGATTTCTGAATGTCATGCCTTGTTCCACTGGCTTTGGGTTGGAGGTTGGATGCTCTTGGTGCTGAATGGGAACTCGGTTGCCCAAGGAGCACTTCTATACGTGCTAAGAATATTAGAGACTGGATTAGAGGCATGTTGAAGATTATCATCTCCCTGCTTGCTTCAATCTGCTCAAGAATAATGTTAACACTTTAATCTCACACATAGATGATAGTCAATTATGCAAATGATTTATTAAGGGTAATAATTGTATCACAATATTGATTCTCGGATTGGTATCTTATTGATAGATCTCTTGCTCTGTCTCGGAGATGGGACTGATACATTATCCTAATCAATATCTGTGAAATATTTGTGTTAAAGAAGACTTGACAGTTCATAACACTGACCCCCAAAATGTTATTCAAGGAACCTACATCAACGTAGAGGGTATTCCAAAGTCTAATGATGTAATCTACAGTCCGGTAAGAAAAATATTGTTTGACTTTAGCTGGTCACCCCATGCTGAGAAAGAATTTTTGAAGCAATACACCATACATGACATTTGAGATTGTTATGTTTGTTTGCAAATTATAAGAATATGTTTATGTGTGCTAAGGCTGTATCGAATGGCCAACGCATTGATCAATATAAAGTACATCCTTAGACAAGTAGTGATGAATGCTAGAAGCTTGGGAAATGCATCTGGGATTAAAAAGATAGTTATGTAACTTGTCAAAGGCAACGTAAAACTTACAAAGGCAATTTATTATGTATCAATGACTCGGGACTAAAGGCAAAGTGAAAGGTATTTAAAAACTCTTGAGAGAGCAATGAGTAGTCATTGAAACAGTTGAACAAAAAACTGCAAGAATATAATCAATGTGTCGTACTCTGAACATTGTAAAGTGTAGGGAATCGTTCTCTTGAGAAACAGATAGTGGAATGCATCTTGTAAGAGGGGATTCCTGCTTATAAAATGAAATATGATATTGAGTAGGCTAGAAATTTATTAGGAGGTATTGAGTTCTATATTTAAAAAATAAACCTTAGAAACAAAGCTCTTGTTCTAGGGTCAATACTACGATATCCGTGACTCATGGGTAACATTAGCAACCAAGTGTTTGCCTTATGGGTCAAGTATTTCATATTTATAATTTAAAAAGCACAGGTTAAGGGAAATTATAAACTCACAAATACTTAAGAAGGCTATATAAAGTAAGCATACCTTCCAGCATTACAAAGAAAATTAGAAAAGGCCAAAGGCCAAAGAACTAGAAAAGCAGAGAAGACAAATACAGAAAACACTAGAATCTATAATCTGAATTACAAAAATCAATCAGTAAATACTATGTAAATTCTGAGTACAAGCAGACCAAAGTGTGCCCATCCAGCAATCTGCAATAGTGTGTCTTGCTGGTGCTGGGATGATGGCCATATCACTCAGTTGTTTGACCACAGCCATTGAATTCAAGCCTATATGAACAGCCACCTTCACAATTGTATATCTATAATGTGATTGTCCAAAGATGTAAAGCTTGTGAATTTCAATTACAACAGTGTCCAGGGAATTGTTCTACTCTTCCCAGATAGATTGAATGATAAATATAGAATATAAAGTTAAACCACATAACTAACCGTCAGTGCCTAGCATTGATGGAATATTCTAATAAATGGCCCTTTATTCAATTCAGCTATTGATCATACCTCCATTCATCTCAGCATTCTAATGAAATAAACTTCGAGTGTCACATACAAAGCCACAATATATTTTACACATCCCTAGGATAGACCTAGGACCCTTCCTGTTGCAGTGTCTACATCTATGTCAAAGAAGCAAGGTCGTGTAGGCAGCCCAGGCATTGTGCTCATAGTTCCTATCAAAGGATAGATGAATCCTGCCCCAACACTAGCTCTTACATCTCTAATTGGTAATGTAAAACCAGAAGGAGCCCCTTTTAAGGAAGCAATATGTGAAAAAGAATACTGTGTCTTTGCCATGCAGATTGGAAGTCCAGAGAACCCTTGCAGGGTGTATGTTTCAATCTGCTTCTCAGCCTTTAATAATGAAATGCAAGTTAGAGTGACAGAAAAACATTTAAAAAGTTTAAACCCCATCAACATCATACAGCACTATTCAGAACTGCTTTCATTGTAAACAAGCTTGTGAATATAGAGATCTAGAACATTACCTGCTCTGAATACTCGACTGCAGCTGCTCCATATGACTTGGCAATCAAATTAATTTTGTCTTTGATACTAATGTTCAGAGGATACAAAAACTGCAAAGATCTATTGTGCTTCTCGCAGGCCCTCTGAACTGAAACACCAAGATCTACCTGAAATAAATTTAAAACAAATATCAGATTAAATGATTAAGCAAATTTAAGAGTAAGCGGGATAGGATCATGGAAGCAGATTTGGTCTACAATTCAAGGGATAAAAACTTCTAAGTAAAAGCTGCAAAAAAAAACCCCTCTGGAGTTATTTTACACATGGGTCTTACTCCATATTATCTATGATAACCGAGGCCCGGTCTTCTCTTTCCTTAACTTGTTTTCATATATGTACTTTAAAACCATACAAGTTTTTTCCTCTTCAGACACCATTTCTAAATCCAATAGAATGAAATGACAGAATGCTCACTTTGGTTCTGCAGTGGTCTCAATGACAGCCTTAAGCTAACTGTAATCTCATTAACTGATTCTAAAATGGCATGCAAATTACTCACATTGGATGGGTACAGTTTAAAAATCAGAAGAAAAAAATTGAGAAACACAATTACACCTACCGCTCCTGCTCCACCGTGTGCATAATGCGTACAAACAACAGCATCAAAGGCACCAGCTTCCATTGCAGCATTTCTTACAGCACTGACCTCAGCCTCTGTGTCAGAGGCAAACATGTTGATAGCAACGACAACATTAACTCCATATGATTTGATGTTTTCCAAGTGCTTGGCTAGATTAACACAACCTGCCTGAACCAATGCTACATTCTCTGTTACATAAGCACGATCTAGTGGCTTTCCTGCAGACACGTCTGGTCCTCCACCATGCATTTTGAGAGCTCTTACTGTGGCCACTAAAACAGCACATTGAGGCTTCAAACCACTGTATCTACACTTTATATTCATGAACTTCTCTGTACCAATATCAGCACCAAACCCTGCTTCTGTCACAACAAATCCTTCTGGACCTACTAGCTTCAGCGCAATCTTGTCGGCCAAAATAGAAGAATTTCCATGAGCAATATTGGCGAAGGGACCAGCATGAACAAGCACTGGTGTGCCCTCAAGTGTTTGCATCAATGTGGGATGAATTGCATCTTTCATAAGAACAGTCAAAGCACCACCAATTCCAAGATCATCAGCAGTAACTGGATCTCCAGCCTTGCTGTTTCCTATCACCATTCGACCAAGCCTCTCTCTCATGTCTGCAAGAGAAGTTGTAAGAGCTAAAACAGCCATGATCTCACTAGCAACAGCAATATCAAAACCTGTTTCCCTTAACATCCCTTTCTCATCTGGACCTTGACCAATTGTAATTTTTCTTAAGAAGCGATCATTAACATCCATGACTCTTCTCCATGTAATATTTTCTGGATCTATGTTAAGTCTAACAAATTTATTCACCTCCTCAGGTGTAAGATCCTTAGGATCATTCTTATTTATACCCAATTTCTCTAGGCGTTTCAGCATGACCTTTGCAAAAGTTTGTTTTCCTTCTTTATTTGGAGGGCATAGTCTATTGAATAGTGCAGTGTCCGATTGGGAGGCCTCATGAAAAATCCGTGTATCGATGGCAGCTGCAAGAAGATTATTTGCAGCTGTGATAGCATGAATATCTCCTGTCAAGTGTAGGTTGAACTCATCCATGGGAATCACTTGACTGTATCCACCTCCTGCAGCTCCTCCTTTTATTCCAAAAGTTGGTCCTTGACTTGGTTGACGAAGGCATGTCACAACCTGCACTTCCAAAAAATGGGTTTTATGTTCAACATACAAAGAGAACAATCAAAAGCATATTTAATAATCCCCAGCCATGACTACACAGGGTCTAAATTGCAACAAATGTATTAGGATCTGGCCTTGCAATTCCATAGATGTGATCTTATGCAAGTTGCATATACAAGGGTATATGAGGCCAGGGTCTACTGCAGTTCTTGCAATTCGGACCTCCTTATTTGACAAACCCCAACAACAAAACTGAACCACCTATTGTATAAATCCCCTAAGAAAGGTTTCTTCAAGTACCAATTCTTCTTAGAATTTGCACTAAAGCATCAACAATCTCCAACGGCCTAAAATAAAGAAATCGGTATTACAAAGTCGTCAATTTGCGAACTACTGAGGAAACCTCTCAACTTTCACAATGCCTATTAACGATTCTCAAAGATCCGAAATATGTCAAAGCACAATAAAAAGCTGGTAAAAAATCATCTGCAAGAGTTTGGATATTCCACTTTCATTATAATAATTGCCAATCCAATTGAAGGGCTATTGTATTTGCAATAAATCCAATGTTTCTTGTTATACAATCACATTAGCTAACCGTAAACTGCAAGAGCTGGTTTTACCCAAATGTACAGTATGGAAATGCTTGTGGGTAGAAACATCCAAGCAGAACTGCGCGTGGGTAAATGGTGCAATGGTATCTCTACAGCCCGTTGGCAATAGACGCAAACTGCTGTTGATATGTTGTTTAAGTTGATCTTGGGGAAAACTGTTTGTGCCTCACTTGGTGGGGTCTTAAGTAAAACCCAAATTGATAAATGAAAAAGGATTAAGCCACAAATTGGCGAAGTAGAGCGTACACCTAGCAATTTAGCCAGAGATGGAACGAGAGTAACTCTGGTGTATGTGGCTCAAGTTTGAATCAGAGTTATTAACACTAAAAATGATTCCATGATGCCGACCAGCAAATAAAGATTAATAAAAGGGGGGAAAGAGAGATACTTTTTTACCCAAATATGCACCTAGTGCCTGACAAAGGCCGACTGTTGTAGTAGACTTCCCTTCTCCTAAAGGAGTTGGGGTAATTCCTCCAACGACCACATAGAATCCATCAGGAGAATCCTGCAACTCCTCTGTGACTGAGACCAGAACCTGGATCCAATCACCTTCATTAGGATCAGCACAACATGTTAAGGCACACCGAGGGATACTACAATACAAATGAGTTAGGAAACCAACCTTGGCCTTGTACTTCCCGTAGAGATCATAGTGATGAGGTTGAAGAGAGAGATGTTGAGCAATGACGGAGATATGGAGGGGCTCAACAGAGTTAGCAATGTCAATATCGGCAGGCACAGGAGTCGAAACCTGCAACTTTCGGGTTGGTGAGGTTGCCATCTGCATTTTGCCTCCTATGCCTCTCGCTTTAGATGCGGATGAGGTCTGAGATCGGGAGGAAGACACCAGCTTCTTCTTTTCTTTTCTTTTCTTTTCTTTTTTTTAACGGTGACAAGGTTAATTATTATTTGTTGTGATTAAATTATTTGATTTATTATTAATTTTGAGTAGGTTTGAATCCAAGACCACCTTAATTAAGTGACTCACAATTTACCATTGTGTTGTAGGCTCTTGCATGAACACTAGCTATTATTGACTTAGTTAATATTTAAATAAAATAAATAAGATTCTTGGGTTGAAGTTATGTATGAATGATTGGAAAATAAATATTAATCAACTATTTTTTGAGAGATAAAATAAATTAGTTTAGAAATTCTTTTTGTGGAGGCTATTATATCATTTATTAGAATTATTCATTTGTCAAAGTTGGAAGAGACATCATTTGCTCTTATATTTGATTACATATGGATTCATTATGAACTATTAAATTATTTATTTATTTTTAATTATATATATATGGAAAAGATAATATGTAATTATTATTTTTAATTGTGAAAAGTGAAATATGTATGTATGTGTGTATACATACACACATGCATATATACATGTATATATGAGTGTGTATGTTTGTACATGTGCATATGTGTGTAAGTGGATAAGATGGGGGATGAATATAGTTTCTAAACTACTTGAAAAAAAATTAAATTGTGGAGATTAAATGTTACAAAAAAGGGGAGGATACAAAGGGAGTCGACTATCCTAACACAAAAAATGATGTGGTACATGAGGAAAATGAGCAAAAGACATGACTTGACATATGTGGGCATCCATTGGGTGTGGGTCTAATAAAGATTAACAGAAACAAACAATATTTGTTAATAGAAGAGGTTGGGCTCGCAGAAAAGAAGAATAGTTAACTGGTAGAAAATAAAATGTTTCACCATGAGGTTTCAAAGAAAGGGTGAGAATGGTTTACTTTTAACCATGCAGTTTTAGGATGGAATGATTTAATAAGAACAAAAAAGCTCTGACAATTTATCAATGTTAAACTCTAATTTTATGTTGTGTACGTCAAATAAAGATTAACGGAAACAAACAATATTTGTTAATAGAAGAGGCTGGGGTCGCAGAAAAGAAGAATAGTTAACTGGTAGAAAATAAAATGTTTCACCATGAGGTTTCAAAGAAAGGGTGAGAATGGTTTACTTTTAACCATGTAGTTTTAGGATGGAATGATTTACTAAGAACAAAAAAGCTCTGACAATTTATCAATGTTAAATGTAATGACCCTCTCTATAAAGGCCATAGAAATCCTCAAACTGAACTTAGGAATTTTGTCAAACACTTGGCGTGTAACAGTAACAATATTCAGAATATGGTAATTTCAGATTTGATACTTTCAGAATATAATCACAGAATTACAATATATATAAAGCCATTGAACTATATTTCAATTACAATGCAATGAATTCTGAAATTATTTTATTACCAATTCTGGACTGATTATTACAATGACTGTATGACAGCAAATTTACCCAAAAATTGACATATATTTCAGAATGCAAGAACCTGGTTTGAAGAACTATGGAAGAACACCACGTTTTGCTGCAGATCGTTGATGAAGACCTCCAACCGCACCCCCAAACTGTCCTTAATTTGCTGCTGCTGCCCAAACTAGCAGGGCCATACCAGGTCGTACCTGTACGGCTGCTGAAATAAAATAATATTAGGGTTTTGGGACCCCCAAATGCAAAGAAAATGGGCGCCTAGGGTTAGGTAGTAACCCTGTAAAACCATAAAAAATAACTCCAAGGGGTTGAGGAGATATGAGCAATTATGTGGTTCCGAACCCTGCTTTGCCAATTCTGAAAATGCACTTATTCTGTCTTCAAACTCTTGTCAAATGCTTTTCCAATGATAGGGCAAATTTGAAATCTTTATTCCAACCAAAAACAAACCCTAACAACGAATTCTCAATAAGCTCCAATGAGATGGCTGAATACCAACTCCAATTATGCAACAATTCAGGTGATATTTCACACCCTCAAAGTCGCCAATCCAAGGGAGTGATTCGTTCCCAAAGATCGAATAATTTGCAGATCCAAAGTCCACAAATGTCTTCACAATGAAGAAGTAGAAGAGTTCTCCAATCCAAGCATGTCCAAATGAGAGGCCTAGCCCTCTATTTATTCACTTTTCTAAGAAGTTGCTAGAACTTCTAGAAACATCCTTTATAAATTCTCATTATAATGCACTTTTTATAATAAAGTAATTTTATAAAATAAAAAGTGCAACTCAAATTAAAATTATAACATGTGGGCCCCAATATCACATAATGATAAAATATAACCTCTTAACACTTCTTCAAGAGCAAGATATGACTATCTGATCCGCAAAATTGACTCTCTTTCCACACCATTTCCCTACGAGAGTCTGTAATAGGCAAATCCATGATCAATGCCATGTCGAACTAAAGAGGGGACATTACATTAAAACTCTAATTTTATGCTGTGTACGTTATAACGCGTAAAAGCCCTATTATCCGCGTCACATTATGAACTATGTTTCTTCATTTTGAGCCAACAACTTGAGGAAGAAACAGAATAGGAGCTAGAAGAAGAAATTAGGGTAAGAAACACATGGCATTTATTGTTGCATTATTGGATAAAATGTCAGGGGGGGCAAGAGGCTATAAAATAAGACCTATGGAATATAATGTGTGAGAAGCAATATGTTGCATTAATCCTAACAAGGATATTCTTTTTTTTTTACTAGTATGTGTCTTCTTTTTTAATTAAATTGTTTTAATGAATTTTGCACTGTTATTAAGCAATTAGAACCATTCTTTTATTTATTAACCTACATTGTAATTAGTAGAGAGAATTTTGTGTAGAGTAAAACACATAGTTATAGAGGGTTATTGGTGAAATGATAACCACACACATTGAATATCCAACATAACACATTTATCCATCTAGTATACTATTACTTCCTATGAACTATCCTAGTGAATGTGTTACCCACACATCCACTAGGAATGGCTACAATTTGTAGTTCATTCTCATTCCCCCATTCATTGTTTGTTTCATGCAAGAGAGTTGATATCCTTGTCAAATTGAGAAAGCTTCCTTGGGTTCTTGTGCATTTCTAGAGGGGCAATCCCAAGAGAGTGAATCCTCGTATTGCTCCTTATGATGATAGTATGGTCATTGTTGTCATATTTTATGGCCTTTGTAATCTCCAAAGATGCTCCAAAAAACCACCACTAGTACACATTCAAACTATGAATATATTTTAAAAAAATGTCCACTAGAAGAAATATAATTGGATGAACAACAAAAGTGACCAATAGGTCTTGAATCTATACTATAGTTGTGGATTTCAGTAGTTCCTCCATGTGCTAGGCCTTATACAACTTTAGAGAGTTGGACAACATCTCTAAAAAGGAATGACCAAAGGGCATATGAACATTTGGATCAAATATTTCATTAATGCATACTTTTGCACATCTCAATGGGACTCAATAGTTGTGGCACATATCACCCTTCCCACCTCATCCACAACAACTTTTCCTATCACCTTTCTTGTAATGCCTTGCCTAGGGATTCTTGGAACAAGGATTCAATACAAGCCAAGGTATTTTTTTTTAAAACAAGTATGGATGTACATGACAATCAACATACGAGTATCAAGAAGATTGCAACAGAATACTTAACCAATGATTCCAACATACAACAAATCTTCGAATGCCGCTACCAAACTAACATACTCAAATAGAAAATGAAATCCAAAAATGACAACAAAACATAAAATCTCAGATCTGTCATGGCATGGAAATACTAGCATTCCCAATGGGTACTCAAATCACCAAGATGCATTCTCCAAAAAATAGTGGAGATACCCCTAATTTCCACGTGAGAAAACAAAAGGAATAGTTTCACGTAAGGAAGTGCACCAAGATACGTGAGAAATTTCCCTCTTGTGTGAAGGAATGTCTGGCCCAGCCACCAAAACCCACAGAACTGGTGTTAAGGCTCATGCAAGGAAGTACTAAGAACCACATGAGGAAGTGCAATCAACCCCATGAGGAAATGCCAGTTCTCACACCATAGAGTGTACAATCTTGTGCAGGAGAGAATACATTCTCTCGTGAGGATTTGCATTAGCAAGCAAGAAAAACTTAAAATGAGAAGATAGAGAAAATAATCCTCCACACCGAGGAGTATTGGATCCACAAATCAAGGCATAGACACTTGAACACAATAATTGCAAGACGGAAACTACATCTAACCATCTAAAACATAGTGAAGGAAATGTACTAAAAGCAAAATTACAATAAATAAACATAACAAAACTCATGCATGGTTCCTCCCAACCATAATAGCATCATAAGACCTTGAAGGTCCTAGCCAACCTCTACGCATAATATCTAAACTACCAACTGGATAGTCGGAGCTGTCTTATGAGGATGCCACTATTAAAACATAATAACATCATAAGAACAGGAAATCTAACATGTTAATCCAATAAGCAATAGATAATCCAACTAAGCAAATCACACCATCTAATCATATGCTAAACATCATAATAAGTAAATGCATAAACAACTAACATCATCTAAACATGATATCCAAGCATTCCAATGAAAGCATAAATCACAAGGAAGCATACTCTGAAATCCTGAATATACCAAGTGAACATCAAACACTGGTTGAACTAGAATAGTAGATTGTCTTTGTACACTGGTCCCCAATAGTGATATAGGTAGCTACGCCTCCCAACCATGTGAAACCAGTAGGTCCATTCCCTCCATGTTGATGGAGATAATGATCCAACCACAAACACATATAAACCAGATGTCCACGGCTAACACTCATGCCAGACAGTAAAGAGGATTGCAACCAAGATCGTGAGACAATGCAAGTACAATAAGTCCTGGTTAGACACTGTATAGGTCAACTATGTAGGGACTTTGGTGGAGAGTTGGTCAACATGCTAAAAAACTATTCCCCTTTATGCACCCTTGCGAGGCTAACATGATGTGTCCCTGGCTAAACCACAAGGACTATGAATCACTGATTGTTCTCCTTGGCACCACCCTGAGGAGGCTGACACTGTATTTGCAATCATTCCCCTTAGTACACCCTTGGGAGGTTGACAATGTATTTCTTATCTTGTTAATTTTCTATGAATTAATTAGGTTATCACTTATTAGAAACTTCTACGCGTACACCTCGTTGGGGTCATTGCATGACTTACGAGAGAAGCCCTTCCACTGACTTACCTTACATACCCATGCTCATCACTGATGAATGCCCAATAGGCATGCATATTCCACACCCTACCCCAGATGAACATAACTCCACCGAAATACAAATGGGAGATCAGGCCCCACAAATCACCCGACAAATGCATGTGCACGTGCTCACATGTGGGCATATCACCATCACGAAGATCATAACACAACGGCCGAATGACATAAGAAAAATCACACTCAACTGAATACAAGCTCAGGAGTATGAGTGTGCATACATCCCAATGCAACATAAAAGTCAAACAATGATTTGACTTACATCTTATAGATGTTCCAAGTCCACGATCGACAACATGCCAAGAAAACTCAAGAAAATTAGGTGGCACACAAATTGAGGTAAAAACCCCAAAACTTAAAAATTTCAAAAACAAAACCATTTGATCTTTGGGTACAAAAGCCACGAAATCCAATAAAATTCAAGTTCATACATGTATGCAAAAATGGCCAACATAATAGTATGAAACCCCAAACCCTTATCCCAAAAATAGAGAAAATGTTCATACTCATCCAACTAGGTAGAACCAACAATCAGAAACGAAGGGGAACACTAGTTCTCAACCTCCTAACAAAAAACTACTAGAAACAAAAGTAAAAATGGAGTTGAAATACAAAAATGGGAGAGCCCTACCTGACATTCAAAATGGCTAAAATGAAAATTAGTTGGATAAAATAAATATCCTGCGAAAGATGTCAAAAGTCACAACAAAGCAAGGCCTCCCTAAGTGGGATCCAATGAGACCAATCTCACGATGATCCCACGCCTGTAGCTCTCACAATGAATAGAAACACAATCCTACAGAAGAGGATTTTGAAAAAGCTCTCAAATTTCTAATTTGCAAAAGTGAGAAGTGAGGAATTAATCTCCTCTTTGGATACTTATTCACTTTTTGATTGAATAATCGATTAGGTCAAATAACTGGTTAACCTAGTTAAACCTCGAATCAACCCAAACAAAAATAGACTATTCCAAGTAATTTGAATTCATCTATGGCAAAGTTGCCAGAAATAAAAAAATCAATTAAAATAAAGCCCAAAAACCCAAAATCGTAGAATTTCCTTAACAACTTTCGTGACAAATGTGAACCTCAAAATGCACAGACACACTCATATGTCTAATCACATAATGCAAATGAGTTTGGATCAAATCAAATCACTAGAAGGTTTAAATTAAAAACTCAAATAAGATGCATCGCCCATACATGGACGACATTGGTTAAATATGACGGTTGAATCACTACATCCATGTGCCACTGCCATGGATATGAATCTTGCACACTAAAATACATGATCAAGTGCAATTGCATATAATAACATAGTCGAAGCAATAAATAAATAATCCATTTACTCAAATATGTCAAAATAATCCATTTACATCACTCACGTTCACGTAAAGCATAACAAAACAAGAATGAAGTAAATAACCATAACATTAAATCTGCATTTAACAAAATCAAAGATATGTCCAAATACCAGATAACCAGATATCATCATAAACCTACTGTCATCTCAAAATGGCATCATGATGTAAATATAATCAACTGAACAACAGAGTAATCTAACATCTATGATACTGAAATCAAAGTATAACATCTGACCCTCAGGTCATCTCAAATGTAAAAATAACATGAGTACAAGTATCTCTCGGATCAAAATATAACAAGGTATAGACTACAAACATGAGAGAGGCACTACATCCTCCCCCACTAGGCACAAGCTTACTCCTGGAAGCTTGCAAAAAGATAGGGGTACAAATCTCTCAATCGTGTAGCATCTTCCCAAGTAGCAGAATTCTCATCGCTCAGGTCCCACTGGACCCTTACCTGCTCTATGTCCTGACCTCTCAAGATCAATCTCTAATGTTGAAGGATATGTATGGGCTCCAAAGAAAGCTACTCATCCTCCACCTATAAAGCATCTCAATCAAGAACATGGGTCACGTCGAGAATATACTGTCTCAAAACAAAAACATGGAAAACATCATGGATGCATGATGGACTAGGTGGCAATGCTAGTCAATAAGAAACAAGACTGATCCTCTCAAGGATATTAAACGGTTCAACAAAATGTGGCCCCAATTTAAAGCCTTTCCCATAATGGATGGGGATCTTCTTCAAGCACACTCTAAAAAACACCCTATCACCAACAGAAAAGTGATGATCCAACCTATGGGCATCTACATACTTCTTCTCCCTATCCTGAGCACTAACCAAATGCTCTCTAATACGAACAACCTCTTGCTCCATATCCTAAAGCATCTCTGGACCTAGAAGTACTCGGTCCTCCAAATGATCCCAACTCAAACAAGTATGATAGGGTCTACCATACAAGGCCTAAAAGGTTGACATACCAAGAGAACTATGATACCCGTTGTTATATGCAAACTCAAAAAGGTATAAATAATCCTCCCACTTCACCTGCTTGTCCATCACATACATTTAAAGCATATCTTCTAGAATCTAGTTCACTCTCTTAGTTTAACCATCAGACTCTGGGTGATAAGCCTAACTAAAATTGAGTTTCACACCCAAAGCTTGCTAGAGAGACATCCACACTGTTGAAGTAAACACTAGATCTCTATCTGAAATAATCTGACAAGGAATCCCATGCAATTGGACAATATCTTCCAAGAAAACATGTGCTACAAAAGTTACATAGGATGTCCTCATGGGTGGAAAATGTGCTACCTTGGACAATTTTTCCACTATCACCATGATACAATCATATCATTGTGATGACATAGGCAACCCCATGATAAAATCAATAGATATCGTATCCCACTTCCACTCTGGAATGGCATGTAGCTACAAAAGACCTATCAGATGATGCTCCTCTGCCTACAGTCTCTAGCACTTGAGACATTGAGCAACAAAATCAGCAACATCGTGCCTCATACCTACCCAAAAGTACAACTATTTGAGATCAACATGCATATTTTTGACGTCGAGATGTGTGGAATATGGTGCACAATGTGCTTCCAACAAAACCAAGGTATGAAGATCACCTGACATCGGTACATAGATATGCCCCAAGTGTCGTAGTAGTCCATTGGACTCAAGAAAATAACTAGAAAACCTCCCTTACAAGGTATGTCTCGACTTGATCTCTAAACTCACCTTCTGATACCAAGTGTCACTAGGCAAAGCCTCCAAGATACAACTTCACAAATCCACTCCCAATGACAAGACTAATATCTCATGTCACCTCCTACTCAAGGCATCCGTGACAGTATTCTCTTCCCCTTTAATGTAGTGAACATCAAAGTCATATTCACATAGGAACTCCATCCAGTGACACTATCGTGCATTCAGGTTTGGCTGAGTAAAGATATACTGCAATCTCCTATGATCGTTATGCAGCTCAAACCTATGTCCCAAAAGGAAATTTCTCCAATGAATAAGAGCATGCATCATGACCACAAGTTCTAAATCATGAGTGGGGTAGTTAAGCTCATGGTCCTTGAGTTTTCTAGACTTATAGGCAATCACTCAACCATCCTACATCAACACAACACCCATGCCTTCCAAGGAGGCATTTGTGCAAACCATTAAATCACCTACAAGATTAGGCACTACAAGACTGGTGCACTAGTCAAACACTCCTTAAGAGCATTAAATGCTACCTCACATTGGTCTGACCTAACATACTTCTACCCTTTCTGCTAAAGAGAAGTGATGGGCTGAGCTATACGTGAAAAATTCTTCATGAAGCGATGGTAATAACCCCCCAGTCCCATGAAGCTACAAACCTCAGAAATGTTAGTGGGTACTGGTCAATCTATGATAGCTCAAATTTTCTCTAGATCCACTGCAATACCATCACCAGTGATGATATGCCCCAAATAATTTACCTCCAACTAGAAGAATCTACATTTACCCAAGTTGCCATACAATTGATGGTCTCCCAAGCACTATAATAACTGGTGTAAATGGACCTCATGTTCCTCAACAGTCTTCGAATAGATCAATATGTCATCCAAGAATACAATGACATGTTGATCGAGGTACATGTGAAATACTCCATTCATAAAACTCATAAACATCGATGACACATTGGTTAACCCAAAGGGTGCAACCGTGAACTCAGAATGCCCATATTGTGTACAAAAAGTTGTTTGATGAATGTCAGCCTCCTGCATACAAAGCTAATGGTATCCTAACTTAAGATCAATCTTCAAGAACACACGTGCTCCCTTTATTTGATTGAACAAGTCATCTATCCTCGGCAAAGGGTACTAGTTCTTCACCGTCACCTTATTCAATTGTTGGTAGTCAATGCATAAATGCAATGATCCATCTTTCTTCTTCACAAAGATGACTAGTGCACCCCATGGGGATACATTGGGATGAATATGGCCCTTGGCCAACAATTCCTCCAATTGTAATCTAAGCTCACTCAACTCTTGAGTAGTCATGCGATAAGGAGCTCATGAAATCGTCTCTACTCCTGGTATGAGATCAATCCAAAAATTAATGTCACGTTGTGGTGGCATACCTAGTATCTCATTAGGAAACATATCTACATACTCACAAAGGAGTGGGTGATCATCAAGTGTCACCATACAACTCTCGACTTCCTCAAGATCACTAACAAAAACAATGAACATCTAACATCCCTTCTACACACTCCACTTTAGCTAACTAACTAAGATCATCCAAAGTGAGACTGGTCTTTGGACTCCTAACAGCTCCACATACCCACCAATGTCATCAACACATTGTTTCGACTTACATCGATAATCTATATTCACCTGATGGGCAGCTAACCAATCCATGCCCAACACAATGTCATACAACCCTAGAGGTAGGATGTGAAGATCCACTGTGTTTGTGAAGATACCAAAGTTCAAACTACAACCACTTTGGACCCTATGGTTAACTCCACCTGCCAACTATCGACCTAACATGTTGCCACTAGCCCACATTACTAAATAAGAGATGGTGAAATAAAAGGACCTAAAGAACCTGAGTCAAATAATACTAAAGATGAAATGCCATGCAATGTACCTGTAGCCTCGACTATGGTACCTTGATGCTCAACTTGACTGTTATCAACCACCACAAAGACTCGATGGCTCCGTCCTACATCTCTCAAAGTAGGCTCTGATATAGTTGCACCTCTATTGGGTCGTGAAGAAGGTTTAATAGGAAAATTCACTACTTTGTGACCAGGCTAGCCACAAGAGTAACAATCTCCTACAAAGCTAGAACCAAGTCCACGTTCACCTTGGGTAGCACTAGAATGTGGTGCATTACCCCTATTAGAGTTCTACTAATTACCCTGAGAAGGGTGATTCTGTTGAGACTTCAGGCCATGGCCCTGGTCTCATCCCTTCCCTCTTGTGGTACCTAAACTTTGTCCATCATTTTGGGAAAACTTTGGTGTCACCATTCACTATGTTTGCTACCACTTTGTGAGGGTGTTGATTGGGCTTGACTCTTTGTAGAGAATTGTGTAAACTATGCATCCTACCCTGAAGTTTGTGCACTATGGTTCTGAGAACCTAATTTACCACTTAACCCTCTAGCCAAATTACTCTTTCAAATTTGTGCCTTCTCTGCAACAAGAATAAGAGTCCTAGGTTGATGCATTTGAACCTCTCCAATAAGGGCATCCTTAAGGCCTTAGATAAAGTGTTGTATAAGGAGCATCTCATCATGATTATAGCATGAGTACTACCTAAGCTCAAAGAATTTGATCTCATACTGGTCCACTATCATGTTCTCTTATCTAATCTAGTGGAACTCATCAGCACGAGCCTCTTTAAACTGAGGAGATAGAAATCTCTCTCTGAACTGAGGAGATAGGAATCTCTCTCTGAAGCTCTCCTCAAAGATCTCCCAAGTGAGATTTGCAATGTTGATATGAAGTTCCTGCACCTCAATATTCTACTAAATAGACGTGTGGTCCCTCAGTTGCATAACTACACAAATGGGCCCTCAGATTGGTTGGATATGGATACATGGAGAAATAATGTTCCATGTCCAATAACCAAGTCTCTACCCTGAGGCCACCTCCCTTACCATCATAATATGGTCGTTTGGACTATTGAAGAGACTTCATAATATCCAAACAGATGGAATCTTTGCCATCACAATCCCTACCACCCTGATGGTGCCTTCATCCACCGGATGGTGTAAGAGAATGTTCATGCTCACACTCCTCCTCTCTACACTCAAGCATGTGGGAATCTCCATGATGAGATCCCTCTTCTCGGCCATAGTCACATTAATTTTCCTTAACATGAGGCCCTAACCAAGAAAGAATCTCCTATAGCACCAACATCAATGCCCCAATGCCACCTTGATTGTTGTTACCCCATTCTCCCTCCTCATCCTATCGTTCCTCCTCATGGTGTTCTTCTTCATTACCACTCTTTGGTTACCACCCTGACTACTAGGTCTATGTCTAGGAGGCATCTCTACGGAGTGACAAGATAAGATCATAATCACACATCAAAGACATAAGAGTCACAAGAATAAACCACAACAAGATAACAAAATAATAAACATAAGATAACAATACACGCACTAAAAATAAAACATACTGGAAGCATAACACAGAGATCCCAATGTTGCAACATGGGCTCTGATACCAGATGTAATGCCCCGCCTAGAGATCCTTGGAACAAGGATTCAATACAAGCCAAAAAAAAATTTTAAAATCAAGTATGGATGCACATGACAATTAACATACGAGGATCAAGAAGATCACAATGGAAGACTTAACCAACGATCCCTGCATCCAACGAATCTCTAAATGCCACTACCAAAATAACATGTTCAAATAGAAAATGAAATCCAAAGATGAAAATAGAACATAAAATCTCAAATCTGTCAAGGCATGGAAATACTAGCAATCCCAATGGGTACTCAAATCACCAAGATGCATTCTCCGAAAAATAGTGGAGATACCCCCTAGTTTCTGCATGAGAAAATACAATTAATAGTTTCATGCGAGGAAGTGCACCAAGCTATGTGAGAAACTACCCTCTTGCACAAAGGAATGCCTGGCCCAACCACCAAAACCCATAGAACTGGTCTCAAGGCTCGCACGAGGAAATACCAAGAACCATGTGAGGAAGTGCAATGAACCCCATGAGGAAATGCCAGTTCTCACATCGTAGAGTGTACAATCTTGTGTAGGAGAGAGTACATTCTTGTGTGAGGATTTGCATTAGCACGTAAGAAAAACTTAAAATGAGAAGATAAGGAAAACAATCTTCCACACTAGGGAGTACCAGATCCACAAATTGATGCATAGACACTCGAACACAATAACTACAAGATGGAAACTACATCTAACTATCCAAAACATAGTAGTAAAGGAAATGCACTAAAAGAAACATCACAATGAATGAACATAACAAAACTCATGCACGATTCCTCCCAGCCGTAATAACATCATGAGACCTCGAAGGTCCTAGCCATCCCCGCACATAACATCCAAACTGCCAACTAGATAGTGAGAGTTGTCTTATGAGGATGTCACTAATAAAATGTAATAACATCATAAGAACAAGAAATCTAACATGCTAATCCAATAAGCAATAGATAATCCAACTAAGAAAATCACATCATCTAATCATATGATAAACATCATATTAAGGAAATGCATAAACAACTAACATCATCTAAATATGATATCCAAGTATTTCAATGAAAGCATAAATCACAAGGAGGCATACTTTGAAATCCTAAATATACCAAGTGAACATCAAACACCGGTTGAACTGGAATAGTAGACCATTTCTATGCACTGCTCCCCAACAGTGGTATAGGTAGCAACACCTCCCAACCACATGAAACTTGTAGCTCCACTCCTATTGTGATGATGGAGATAATGATCCAACCACAAATACACATAAAACATACGTCCATGGCTAACACTCATGCTAGACAGTAAAGAGGATTGCAACCAAGATCATGAGACAATGCAAGTACAATAGGTCCTGGTTAGACACTCGATGAGTCAACCATGTAGTGATCTGATTAGGATCTAGGACTATTACAGAGGAATGCTAATTTATTACATAGAATTAATTTAAAACTTTTAACGAATCAAATTAACGTAAATGAAATAAGAGAACAACAAGATTAAGCTGATAAAAGAGACAATGAGAGAAAGAAGACGCAAACAATTTGATCTCAGAGTTCATCCGTATGGACTACGTCTTCAGGTCCAGCTCCAATAGGGGGACCGATCCGATTTGCTCCAAAATCAATTACAAGTGTTCAAGATCTTCCCTTCAAGCACAATTGCAACATTACTCTCAAATGTGCAGGAATAATCATCAAGTCTTCAAGATCATAATCTCCTTCTCATCACCTGGATGCCTTTCCAAAGCCTAATACCCCCATTTTATACATCAAATTTAGCCAAAAATGGGCTAAAACAATTAACCAACATAATCTCCCATTTTGATTACATATTTCGAATTTGCCCCTTTTACCATTATTTTGTTATGATCTCACACCAAAATTAAGGGTAATATTTTATATACCATAAATAGCCCATTGGTTGGCCTTAATTTTAGGAGGCCTATGGTTAGGAGTTCAACTCCCATTATCTCATTCCTTTAATTCGAATTAAATAGCTATTTTAATTTTAATTTGAATGTTTTCCCTCTCTTTATGATTTCATGATGTCATGCTGACATCATCAAAGTCCATACTTTTGCTTGAATTTGAAACCATCATAACTTTTATATCCGATCTCCGTTCTTGATGAAACGAACGCCATTGGAAAGCTTTTGACGAGCTCTTTCATTTCGAATCCATTGTCAAATACTTTTGAGATGATTATTTTTTTCACCCTTTTATGACCTTTGGTCCCAGTTTGACCATTTTGACGAGTCATAATTTTTGCACTTGAACTCCAATTTTGATCGTTTGAGTTATGTTGGAGTAAAAATTGTGAACACTTGTAATGATGTTGATTCTTGGAGCATTGGGGACATTTTACTTTTTAGTAATTTTTATCCCCTGGATCAAGCCTCCCCACTGAAGAGCTTTCAGACCTCCGAAAGTTTGGATTACTCAGAAGGTGAGGGTATAGTTCTCTCACTTTACCAATCTCCATCCATCTTGCCTTGCTTGGATACATCCCCTTCAATCCCACTCGGAGGTATTCAACTGGTCCTCTTCGTGAAGTTCTGAAATTCCTGTCAAGGATGACATCTTGTGGCAATTCTGACATGTACTCTGGTGAAAGGTCATCAACTGATGGAACCTGAACACTAATGTCTTCATCCAAGATCATTGGAGGCTCATACAACTTCAGATTCTCAACATTGACAACAGAGTAAATTTGCATGTATGGAGGAAGGTTAAGACGAAAAGCATTGGTACCAATCTTCTCTAAGATTTCAAAAGGACCATACCTGATAGGCTTGAGCTTCCTTCCTTCACCTTGCATTCTTTCCTTACTGATATGTAACCAAACTCTGTCACCAACTTGGAATTGGTGATCAATACGATGCTTATCATGGTGAGCCTTGTATTTTGCTTGGCTCCGCTCTAACTGTGCTTCTACTGCGTGATGGATTTCTTGGACCTTTTGGATGAACTTTAAAGCCTTTTCTGCATCATGGCATCCATCTACAACATCGTCCTTCCCAAAAGCAAAATCCATTGGTGTCTTAGGCAAGTAACCGAAGCAAGTCTCAAAAGGAGACCTCTTTGTAGAAGAGTGTGCTGCATGGTTGTAAGCATGCTGCACATAATGAAGACTTTCATCCCACAGCTTAGGATGTTTGCTGCAGTAGCCTCTAAGTAGATGCACAACTGTCCTGTTCACTACCTCTGTCTGTCCATCGGTCTGCGGATGGAAGGCTGTACTCTTCTTCAACTTGGTGTCCATGAGTTCCCACAAAGATGACCAAAATTCCCCTAAGAATCGAGAATCTCGATCTGATACAATAGAAGTGGGTAACCCAAAATGAACCCATACATTTTGAAAGTACAAATGAGCAGTCAGTTCAGCAGTAACTTACTTTTTACAAGGCATTAAAATACACATTTTGCTGAACCGATCAACTACTACATACAAATAATCATGACCCTTCCTAGACATAGGTAAACCTCCCACAAAGTCCATAGACACACTTTCCCATGGACGAGATGGTACAGGTAATGGTGTGTACAAACCTAATTTCCTATTACTTGGTTTGTTGGTTGTACACATTACACATCCTTTTATATACTTGGTGACAGTTTCTTGCATATGAGGCCAGTAACAATATTTTTGCAATTGAGCTAATGTCTTACTTACCCCGAAATGCCCTGCAATCAAAGAAGTGTGTGCTTCACGGATTACATGTGCATGTTCATCTTTAGGAATGCATAGTTTTCCCAAGTGGTACAACAAATTGTCCTGCACATAGTAATCTTTCTCTTCCACATGTTTACCCTGGATTAAAGCTGCATAGATATCCTTAAAGTTCTCATCATTAGCATATTGTTCTTGAAAACTTTCATGAAGCATAGAACTATTTTGAAGGATTATCAAAGCATTCTGAATAGGAGGTCTAGATAGCATATCTGCTACTTTGTTGTGGGAACCCTTCTTATACTTAATTACCAAATGAAACTGTTGTAGAAAACCCATCCACCTAAAGTGCCTACTTTGTTGCAACTTAGATTGTGAGTGCAAATATTGCAATGGCTGGTGATCAGTGTGGATTACAGTTTCTTTTCCCATTAAGTAATGTTTCCATTTTTTAACACTCTGAACTAAAGCATAAAGTTCTTTATCATATGTAGGATAGTTACTTACTGCTCCTGAAAAAGTTTCAGAGTGGTAGCAGACTGGTTTACCTCCTTGCATGAGTACAACTCCCATGGCAAACCCGCTCGCATCTATCTCAATCTCAAACGGTTGATGTAAATCAGGTAGAGCTAAAATTGGTGCAGTACTCAACTTTTCCTTTAAAGTATCGAAAGCCTTCTGTTGTGGACCTCCCCACTAAAAAGTTGCCTTGGTACTAGTTAATGCATGCAACGGTGATGCAATGAAAGAGAAGTTTGCAATGAACTTCCTCCAGTACTGAACTGCACCTAAGAAACTCCTGACTTCTATACTTGGCTTAGGCCATTTTACAATACATTCGACCTTCACAGGGTCTACTTTCAACTGACCATTCCCTACAACATAGCCTAAGTACACTAAAGATGTCTTTGCAAATTCACATTTTGACATCTTTACATATAGTTTTTCTTTTCTCAGTATATCAAATACTTTCTTTACATGAATTACATGATCATCCCAAGACTTACTAAATACAAGAATATCATCTAAATAGACTATGACAAAGTCATCAATAAAGGGACGAAAGACATCATTCATGACTCTCATGAATGTAGCTGGTGCATTACAAAGCCCAAATGGCATGACCAACCACTCAAAAAGTCCCTATTTTGTCTTAAAAGCAGTTTTCCAAATATCACTTTCTGCAATTCTTATTTGATGATATCCACTACGTAAGTCTAGCTTAGCGAAATAAATTGCATGTTTCAACTGATCAAGTAAATCATCAATTCTAGGAAGAGGGTACCTGTTCTTTACCGTTATCTTGTTCAGAGCTCTGTAGTCAATACACATTCTCCAAGTCCCATCTTTCTTTGGAACCAACACAATAGGAGAACCACACAGAGAAGTACTAGGACAGATAACTCCTTTCTCGACCAACTCTTGAACTTGCTTCTTGATTTCTTCATTCTGCAACACTGATAAGCGGTACATGCCAATATTAGGAAGTGGTGCATCTTGCTGCAACTAAATCTCATGTTGTATCTCTCTCTTAGGAGGCAATCCCTTTGGTTCCTGAAACAAGTCATCGTAAGCAGAAACAACTTTGACCATTTTAGCCTTATGTTTTGGATCACATCCCTTAAATGCCTCAGATGTTTCATCTTCTTTGGCTTTTACAAGCATTAACACAAAATTCTTACTAGAGTTGACTAACCTTTTCATTTGACCAGCATTGACTAATGCCAGATTAGTCTTAACCTTATGTTCCCGTACAATGTATTCAATCTTGTCTTTAAACAAATGATATTTATTTTCCCCCCTATAGAAGATAGCCTGGCGATCATACAAATAGGGACTCCCAAGTACAAGACCACAAATGTCTAAAGGGACTACATCAACTTCTATCTCATCCACAAAGTTTGCAGTGATAGCAAATCTTAATTTGCATTGTTTAGTTACTTGTAACTGTGCATCATTGCAAACCCATCCAAGAGGATATGGTTTTGGATGAGGTGTTGTAGTCAAATTAAGCTTTTTAACAACTTCTTCAGATATCAAATTAACTTGAGAACCAGTATCAAATAATGTATCAACCTTAGTATGCTTGATAACAACTTGGATGTGAAATAATGCATTCCTTTGCTTATCATTCTTAGGAGAAGATTCTTTACTTGTACTTGCACTTATACTAGAAGAATTTGTAGTTGATGTGAGAGATATACCTTTTCCTTTACCTTGAATCCTGGTAGCAACAATCTTTGTCTCATCTCCGTAGTCAGATCCAAGATCTTGTTGAATTACAGCAGCAGTTTTCTGTTTACCTTTGTTTCCACCATATCGCTTTGGCCTCTTTTCAAGATGTAACTTCCAGCACTTAGAATCATCATGCCCTTCTTTCTTGCAATGTGAGCATGTGGGTTTCTCACCCTCTTTCTTTACTGTTGCTATCTTTTTACCCTTTCCTTTTCCTTTGGACTTTTCCTCAGACTTAGATGGATTTTTATCAGACTTATCAATGAAAGTACCCTTACCCCTTGATTCTAAATGTGTTGCCTGGACACATACTTCATCCAAATTACAAGGATTCAGGACGAGAATAGAATGCCTTAGGTAAGAATGAAGACCACCTATATACTTGAGTAAGGTGTCTTGGGTATACAATGGGACATTTAATGAAATAGCCTTTTTGTGAAATTCATGGGTGTAATCCTGGACAGACTGACCTTTCCCTTGCCTAAAATGTTGCCAGTTCATCATTAACTGCTGCATATGGCCTAGGGGGTAGAATTGCTTTTTTAAAGCAGTAACAAATTCTGACCAAGACAAACTAAACTTACCATGTTGTGAAGTTTCATCCCGAGACCTACTCTCCCACCAAGTTAGGGCTACACCACCTAAACGAAGAGTGGCTAATTGAATTCTGTCAACATCATCTACAAGGTTTTGAACTCTATAGTAGACTTCTACTTGTTGAATCCAGTCATCTAGTTTCTCGGCATTTAACTCCCCACAATATTTTGGTAAGTCAAACTTTACATCCAACTTAATTCGAGGCTTATGTCCTCCTTTGAAAATATTAGAAGACTCAGAATGGGTAGAAGAAAGAGAAGAGAAGATGCAAAGACGTGCAGCTCGAAAGGACAAAGGGAAAAAGAAAGGTGCTGATCGTGATCCACCAAAGACACCTCCTTCTTCTCCTTCTTCTCCCTCTTCTCCTTTTAATGGGAGTTGAACTCCTAACCATAGGCTTCCTAAAATTAAGGCCAACCAATGGGCTATTTATGGTATATAGAATATTAAGGGAAGAATTGTTATCTATCCATAACAAATCCGCCCAATCTTACTTAAATAAGGGTATTTGTTGAAAACAAACCCTTAATTTTGGTGTGAGATCATAACAAAATAATGGTAAAAGGGGCAAATTCGAAATATGTAATCAAAATGGGAGATTATGTTGGTTAATTGTTTTAGCCCATTTTTGGCTAAATTTGATGTATAAAATGGGGGTAGTAGGCTTTGGAAAGGCATCCAGGTGATGAGAAGGAGATTATGATCTTGAAGACTTGATGATTATTCCTGCACATTTGAGACTAATGCTGCAATTGTGCTTGAAGGGAAGATCTTGAACACTTGTAATTGATTTTGGAGCAAATCGGATCGGTCCCCCTATTGGAGTTGGACCCGAAGACATAGTCCATACGGATGAACTCCGAGATCAAATTGTTTGCGTCTTCTTTCTCTCATTGTCTCTTTTATCAGCTTAATCTTGTTGTTCTCTTATTTCATTTACGTTAATTTGATTCGTTAAAAGTTTTAAATTAATTCTATGTAATAAATTAGCATTCCTCTGTAATAGTCCTAGATCCTAATCAGATCAAATTTGGTATCAGAGCCTAGTTGGACTAGTATTGCAGATTTGAATGCTAACAAGATCTAGGATTGAGAAAGGCGAAGGAAAGCTTGAGGAATACAATCTTGAGATTGGAAAACGAAGGACTAAACCATCATCACGAATGGCAGATGAAGGTGGACAAGCTTTTCAAGATAAGAGTATTTAGAAGACTCTTCAGAATTTGCAGATAATGGTAGAAGTTTTGGTACGAGAATGAGAGAAAGAAGACGCAAACAATTTGATCTCGGAGTTCATCCGTATGGACTACGTCTCCGGGTCCAGCTCCAATAGGGGGACCGATCCGATTTGCTCCAAAATCAATTACAAGTGTTCAAGATCTTCCCTTCAAGCACAATTACAACATTACTCTCTAATGTGCAAGAATAATCATCAAGTCTTCAAGATCATAATCTCCTTCTCATCACTTGGATGCCTTTCCAAAGCCTACTACCCCCATTTTATACATCAAATCTAGCCAAAAATGGGCTAAAACAATTAACCAACATAATCTCCCATTTTGATTACATATTTCAAATTTGCCCCTTTTACCATTATTTTGTTATGATCTCACACCAAAATTAAGGGTTTGTTTTCAAAAAATACCCTTATTTAAGTAAGATTGGGCGGATTTGTTATGGATAGATAACAACTCTTCCCTTAATATTTTATATACCATAAATAGCCCATTGGTTGGCCTTAATTTTAGGAGGCCTATGGTTAGGAGTTCAACTCCCATTATCTCATTCCTTTAATCCGAATTAAATAGCTATTTTAATTCAAATTTGAATGTTTTCCCTCTCTTTATTATTTTGTGATGTCATGCTAACATCATCAAAGTCCATACTTTTGCTTGAATTTGAAACCATTATAACTTTTATATCCGATCTCCGTTCTTGATGAAACGAACGCCATTGGAAAGCTTTTGACGAGCTCTTTCATTTGGAATTCATTGTCAAATACTTTTGAGATGATTATTTTTTTCACCCTTTTATGACCTTTGGTCCCAGTTTGACCATTTTGATTAGTCATAATTTTTGCACTTGAACTCCAATTTTCATCGTTCGAGTTATGTTGGAGTAAAAATTGTGAACACTTGTAATGATGTTGATTCTTGGAGCATTAGGGACATTTTACTTTTCAGTAATTTTTATCCCCTGGATCATGTAGGGACTCTGGTGGAGAGTTGGTGAACATGCTAACAAACTGTTCCTCTCGGTACACCCTCAAGAGGCTGACATGTTGTGTCCCTGAAAAAACCACAAGGACTATGAATCACTACTCATTCCCCTCGGTACCACCCTTTGGAGGACAATATTGTATTTACAACCATTCCCCCTAGCACATCCTTGGGAGGCTAACAATGTATTTCTTATCATGTTAATTTTCTATGAATTAATTAGGTTATCACTTATTACAAACTTCTACATGTACACCTCGTCGGGGTCACCACATGAGTTATGAGAGAAGCCCCTTTACCAATTTAGCCTACATACCCATGTTCATCACATGATGAGTGCCCATAGGCATGCATACTCCTAACCCAACCCCAAGTGAACATAACTCCACTAAAATACAAATGGGAGATTGAGCCTCGCAAGTCACCCGACAAATGCACGTGCACGTGCTCATGTGTGGGCATACCACCATCACAAAGATCATAACACAAGGGTTGGATGAGAACATAAGAAAAATCACACTCAACCAAATACAAGCTCGGGAGTATGGATGAAACACACATCCCAATGTAACATAAAAGTGTAATAATGATTTGATTGACATCCTATGAATGATCCAAGTCCACGATCGACAACATGCCAAGAAAACCTGAGAAAATTGGCTAACACACAATTCGAGGTAAAAAACCCCAAAACTAAAAAAACTTTGAAAATAAAACCCATTTGGTCTTTGGGCATAAAATCCACAAAAATCCAATAAAATTCAGTTTCAAACATCGTATGCTAAAATGGCCAGCATAACAGTGTGAAACCCCAAACCCTCATCCCCAAAATAGGGAAAACGTTCATACCCACCCAACTGGGCAGAACCAACAATTAGAAATGGAGGGGAACACTAGTTCTCAATCTCTTAACAAAAACTACTAGAAACAAAAGTAAAAGTGGAGCTGAAAAAAAAAAATGGGAGAGCCCTACCTGACATCCAAAAGGACTAAAACAGAAATCAGCTAGATAAAATAAATCTCCCATGGAAGATGTTGAAAGTCACAAAAAAGCAAGGTCTCCCCAAGTTGGATCCAATGAGACCAATCTCATGACAATTGCATGCCCATAGCTCTCACAACGAACATAAACACAATCCTCCAAAAGAGGATTTGGAAAATGCTCTCAAATTTCTAATTTACAAAAGTGAGAAATGAGGAATTAATTTCCTCTTTGGATATTTATTCACTTTTAATGTGAATAATCGATTAGGGCAAATAACCAGGCAAATTAGTTAAAACTCAAATTTGCCCAAATGAAAATTGGCTATTCCAAGTAATTGGAATTGATCTATGGTAAAGCTGTCAAATATTTAAAAGCAATTAAAATAAAGCCAGAAAATCCAAAATTACAAAATTTCCTTAACAACTTTCGTGACAAATGTGAACCTCTAAATGACAGACACGCTCACAGATCTAATCACATAATGCAAATGAGTCTGAGTCAAATCAAATCACCAGAAGGTTTAAATTAAACACTTAAATAAGATACGTCGACCAAAGAGCGATGACATTGGTTAAATATGATGGCTAAATCACTACCTTTGTGTGCCACTGCTAGGGATATGAATCTTGCACACTAAAACACATGATCAAGTGCAATTGCATATAATAACATAGCTAAAACAATAAATGCCTTAAATTCCTAATTTAACCATTTATTCAAATATACTGAAATAATCCATTTACATCACTCATGTTCGCATAAAGCATAACAAAACATTAATGAAGTAAATAACTATAGCATTAAATCCACATTTAACATAATCAGAGATATGTCCAAATATTAGATAAGCAGATATCAGCATAAACCTATTGTCATCTCAAAGTGGCATCATCATGCAAATATGTTCAATGGAACATCATAGTAATCCAACATCTATGGTACTGAAATCAAAGTATAACATCTGACTCTTAGGTCATCTCAAATGTAAAAATTTAACATGAGTACAAGTATCTCTCGGATCAAAATATAACAAGGTATAGACTGTAAACACAAGAGGCACTAAATTTCCATCCACTAGTAAGTCCTTATTATCTCTAGCCACAAAAGCGTGGGCATCCCCATCTATGTGGTCCTCCTCAATGATAGTTACTTGCAATGGTAATGTTAATCCGAGAATCCAAATAGACAATTTGATAATCAAATATAGCCCATAAAATAATGTGGAAAGATGACTATCATACCTTATTATCCTAAACTTTTGATTCCTTAGATGATTTATGAATACAATTCACTTCATCCAAAGTTAGAAGCTTGCCATTAAGTTCTACACTTGTCCAAGTTGCCCCTAAGTTTATGTCATCATACTGCAAAAGATCAAAGCAAGATGACATGTATAAAACCAAATTGGTAAGGAAATTATAAAATGCAATCATGTGTTACATTTTGTAATACAAATCATATAAATGCATCAGACACAACATAAACACAATGGAATCCTCTAATAGATATCTGTCATGTCCCCTTTTCAAATAATTAACAAATAATAATCTTTGCTAAGGCAGGCAGGCCCAAGAAAGTGAAGTTTCGGAAAAAGGGGGTTAATCTTTGGAAACCGTTGGACTAATAAATGAAAATTATTATTAAAATAAGTTTCATTAACCTCTCTTGGACGTGAGTTATAGTTATGCCCTCTTTTAAGGGGTTTGGAGGCATTTTGGGCACATTCCAGAACTTGATTTTTGCTCATTCTTTGTTATTCTTCAGAGGCTGCCAAACCTGTGGAGAAGGAGACCCAAGAACGGGAGTTTGCAGGTTTCCAGGGAGACCCAAGAACGGGAGTTTGCAGGTTTCCAGGAAGGCTAAGGACGGGAGTTTGAAGCCATTCCATGTGCATGCTCATATAGAGTTTGCCTTTGTGCTGAACAGTGCAGATTTGTGAGTTTTCGGGTGTGTTTTTGTATGAGTTTGGTGTTTACAGTTGAGTATTTCATATCAGTTTGGGTTGCTGCTGTATATCAGACTTTTAAATGTTAAAATAGAGCTGAATATATATATTGGGACGTGATTAAACTTCTGAGATAGATTACTAGTTTTTTTGTGGTGTTTCCGGGCATATTTTGTGCTATTTCAAGAGCCCGATGAGCATAGTTTTGGTCCTACATTTTCGAACTGTTGTGTAAAGGCTATACGGATCTGGAAATGTCAATTTGTAGGCTGTTATGCTGCTGAAAGTTCTGTAAAAATTTCCATTTTCAAATTTATTAATAATTTGTGAAGTTGTGAAGCTTTTAGCACTATTTTCAGCATACCCGATTTGGGGTTTCTTGAGAAATTTGGTGGATCTTTGTGATATTAGTTGTTTGATCTTAAAGATCTAATTAAAGGTTGGAAATATCATACAAAAATCAGAAAAGGGACATTTCAGTGGTATCAGAGCCATGATCTTGCCAGCCTGAGGGTTTGTAAAAGTTTGCAGGTCAGTTTTGACAACTACCCAGATCTTGCATTTCAGTTTTGAGAACTACCCAAATCTTGCATGTCATAATTTATGGTTGCATGTTGCTTCTAATCAGATGCATGTCAAAATTTATGGTTTCATGCTACTTCAAATCATTTTCATGTTAGTTCTTGGTGAATTTGGTGGTTGTAGAAGTTTGCATTTCAGTTTTGACAAGTACCCAGATCTTGCATGTCAGTTTTGACAACTACCCAGATCTTGCATGTCATAATTTGGTGGTTGCATGTTGCTTCTAATTAGTTTCATGTCAAAATCTATGGTTTCATGCTACTTCTAATAATTTGCATGTTACTTCTTGGTGAATTTGATGGTTGTAGAAGTTTGCATGTCAATTTTGACAACTACCCAAATCTTGCATGTCAGTTTTGACAACTACCCAGATCTTGCATGCCATAATTTGGTGGTTGCATGTTGCTTCTAATCAGTTGCATGTCCAAATCTATGGTTGGATGCTACTTCTAATCATTTGCATGTTAGTTCTTGGTGTTTGAAGAAGTTATATCCTATTGGGGTTACACTCTACTTTATCCAGAATGGACAGGTATAGTACAGAGTCTCAGAGGAAACGATCTTGGACAATTGATAGCCAGAGTCAAAACAGTAGAAAGGATGGTTATTTAGACATTCGAGATAAACTTATGAAAATAAGCCATGACATGTCTAAACAGTTGGTTGAGCACCACCGTATAATGAATGACATGTTATCTGACCCAGCTAAGGTGGATAAGTTGACTGGATTTCTATTTCGCAAATTTTCTCACAGTACAGATGACACAATTCCCAAGAACTTGCATGAGGAGTTTGAGAAACTAGCTGATAGCCAGGTAGAGGTCTCAGATTCTACTCTGCCACAGGAGGTGGTGGGAAAGGATATCACACAGATTGATAGTAACAGTCAACTTGATACTCAAATTGAGACAATTGTTTACAGGTCGTCAAAGGGTGATGCCACAGGTATTCAGGATGGTATAGTTACAATAGGCAGTGACTACAGTGTAGTGGGTTCAGATGATGATTATGAGGATGTTGTTGTGCAGGATGGTGAGATACCTGGTAGAGATGAGCAGACATTGAGCATTCATGACTTTGTTGAGAAAGAGTACCAGGCACAGTTAGATGCTTCATCACATGAGGTTGAGGCTAGTAGTACTTCACATGATTTGTCCAGCTAGCTGAAGGTGAACAAAGATAGTATTGTGACTTCATTATCTCATCATGACAGGTATGTGGAGTTAGTTGGTATTGGTCATATTACTCAGGTGAGGAGTTTGCTTGAGTTACCAGTTGATTCTAGTTTACGGATATGGACTCGAGATTGTTATATTGGCATTTGGGATTCAGTTGACTGGAGATCTTTAATACTTTTTGGTAGCAGTGTTTGTTTGGGTGCTATCATGGATTTGATTAGCATATTACACGGTGTTGTCTTTTCTTGTGCCAGTATCTTATTTGATGTTGGTATTAGTTTTTATACACCAATGTTGGGCTTTGTTCATATATCCAGTCGACCATACTTGTTGGAATGTGTTGATGATATTTCATATTTGGCAGTGTGTATAGATGAGTCCTAGCATCATATTGGCATTGATGACATCCAGGAGGATGCAGTGGGTAGTTTTGAAGACTTAGTTTCCTTGGGTATAGAGGAGTTGGACAGCAATGCTAATGTTTTTGATACTCCGTATGTTGATATGAGCTTTAGATTTGATTCACAAGATATGGATGGTAATACTCTAGAGACTAGTAACTTTGAGGATACTCCTTTAGATAGTGCATCAGAGGAGGTTTGTAGGAGACAATCAAGCCAGTGCCATCATGTGTCTAATCAGTTGAGAGTTAGTGACCGAGATATTGCTATCACTTGCCAGCATTTCGATGCTGCTCGTTAGTTGTTAGCAGTTTATGGATGGGGTTCTCCTACTAGTGATGAGCAGGGAGGCAGTTATCTTTACTTGATAGAGTTCCACTCTTTATGGGAGGCTATTCAAATTTTGAGACAGAATTATATGCAGTTGGTAGCTGACAGAGATTATCTTATGGAGTGGGGCAGTACAGCATATGATGCATTGTTGGCCAAGGAAGATGAGGTGAGTGAGCTTACTGAGCAGCTTGAGGTGACTTCTAAGATTCTTGAGAGTACACAGTTGGATTTCAAGGAGTCACAGTTTCATTTGGCTAAGGTAACCATGGAGTTAGAGCGACTACAGTCTTTACCTGATTCTATACAGTCACAAGCTGTGGTATTTGGTGATTCGAGGATGTCCATGGCTGAGATTGTTAGAGATAGTGGAGATGGGGATGCATCCATCCTTGATACTAACATTGGCATATCAGGTTCATTCCCACTAGAGTCAGGTTCAATTGAGTTGGGTGTTGTAGCAGATTTTTGTGGTGTGCCTGACATGGTGGTGACCTCTAGTACTAATGGCACGAAGACTAGAGATGTTGTATCAAAGACCATGTGTGATGTTGGTGAGCTGATAGTTGGCATGGTTCCTACTAGTAATACTACTCCCTTCGCAATGTCTTCAGAGGTAGTAGTCAGTTCCAACTTGGTTAATGATCGATTGCAGTTAGTTACATATGGATTGCAGTCTGAGCCACTGACTGAGATTGGTGCATTCTATTGGCATTACACTGTGAGGTATGCTCATCAATCTACCTTTGATGACCATGTTGATGAGATGATGATACAGAGATGTACTTCGGTTCCTAGTGCTTATCATCAATTATGGGATAGTTTGATGCCTCGGGATGAGAGTTGTGATGGGCATGACATGGTGATAGGTCCTGCAGTTGACAGGTTCATAATACATGACTTAGAGCAGGAGTTTTGGAGTGATGCTTTAGCAGGTGTTGTTATTGATTCTACTCCTTTGGCTATGACATCTCCTGACTTAGCTGGTGATCAGTCACAGTGGGTTGTATCACTTCTTCATGGTGAGCTGTTGACTGAGGTTGGTTTTTTTTATCAACATTATATTGCAGGGTATGTACATCAATTAGCATTTGATCCTTGTGATGAGGAGTTGATGGCAGACAAATTTGGTTTGGATTCCATTTCTTACTCTTTATCTTGTAATGTCTTTTCACCATCAGCAGTGCATGGGAGTTATGGTTATGAGATAGTGGTCGATGATTTGCAAAGTTGTGTTGACTGCAGGAGTTGTACAGTGTGTAGATTCTCCATACTTGGTACAGTTTCATTCGAGAGCGTTCACCATTGTTGCAGAGTTGGATTGTACATTCCGTATAGGCTAGTGGGATGTGTTGATGGTATTTACTGTGTTGGTAGTTTGATTTGTCCACTTTACTTGGGTTTTGATGTTCTAAGAGTTTGTGCCTCATGGGTTTTTGATTGTGGTAGTGGTGATTTCAGAGTTTGGTTGAGCTATAATTGTTAGTTTGATTATGGATTCCTCTTGGTCATATTGCAGATGATATCGCAGGAGCCTGTGTTAATTGGTAGTAGTATAGTTCATGACTACATTTGGGATCCAGGTGGATTGATTGGTTTATTGTTCAGCCATTGCTTGAGGACAAGCAATGTTTGGGAGGGGAGGACTTGTCATGTCCCCTTTTCAAATAATTAACAAATAATAATCTTTGCTAAGGCAGGCAGGCCCAAGAAAGTGAAGTTTCGGAAAAAGGGGGTTAATCTTTGGAAACCGTTGGACTAATAAATGAAAATTATTATTAAAATAAGTTTCATTAACCTCTCTTGGACGTGAGTTACAGTTATGCCCTCTTTTAAGGGGTTTGGAGGCATTTTGGGCACATTCCAGAACTTGATTTTTGCTCATTCTTTGTTATTCTTCAGAGGCTGCCAAACCTGTGGAGAAGGAGACCCAAGAACGGGAGTTTGCAGGTTTCCAGGGAGACCCAAGAATGGGAGTTTGCAGGTTTCCAGGAAGGCTAAGGACGGGATTTTGAAGCCATTCCATGTGCATGCTCATACAGAGTTTGCCTTTGTGCTGAACAGTGCAGATTTGTGAGTTTTCGGGTGTGTTTTTGTATGAGTTTGGTGTTTACAGTTGAGTATTTCATATCAGTTTGGGTTGCTGCTGTATATCAGACTTTTAAATGTTAAAATAGAGCTGAATATATATATTGGGACGTGATTAAACTTCTGAGATAGATTACTAGTTTTTTTGTGGTGTTTTCGAGCATATTTTGTGCTATTTCAAGAGCCCGATGAGCATAGTTTTGGTCCTACATTTTCGAGCTGTTGTGTAAAGGCTATACGGATCTGGAAATGTCAATTTGTAGGCTGTTATGCTGCTGAAAGTTCTGTAAAAATTTCCATTTTCAGATTTATTAATAATTTGTGAAGTTGTGAAGCTTTTAGCACTATTTTCAGCATACCCGATTTGGGGTTTCTTGAGAAATTTGGTGGATCTTTGTGATATTAGTTGTTTGATCTTAAAGATCTGATTAAAGGTTGGAAATATCATACAAAAATCAGAAAAGGGACATTTCAATATCATCATCACCTTTGTCATTCCTTCATCTGCACAACCCCTCATTTTTCCCACAAATATGATCATGGGGAAAATGAATATCCCAAAAGAGATATATGCAATATGTCCTCATTCCAAAATAATACTATTTCCCTGAGAAAATAAGCAAAAAGGGATAATAAAAAAACATATCACTTCACCAATCTCTTCCATTTTTGAATTACACTTGACAACTTCACAAGGAATGTCTCCTTAACATGTCCCATGAGATATTTTTATAAATTGGAATTGATATGGATAGATTAGTGAAAAAATTCAACATGTATAGAACACAAACAGTAAGTCCAAGGATGACAACTTAATAGACTTAGAAGATACATGCTACATTGTCTCCCAAAATAGCACTACAATGCTCAATTGTAATACATGTCAGAGGAGATCCACTATTACACTAGAAAATTGTAACTTCCTTCATTTTCTTGCCATGAACAAAATGGTGACCACCCTATTAGACCAATAGGGCACATAAATTATCAAACAAAAAATAATGATAACTTTGAGTGAAGAATACATGTAGAAACAAATTTAGTTTGTGGGCCCAGAGCCTTTGCAGTAGAATGACACCATACCTCCTTTGTTGATTGCCTCCCCTCCTTGAGATAAACTTTTTCATTCTTCCTATCATGTCTTATATATAGATTTTGATAAGACTATCCTGAATGATTCTCCTCTAGCATGCGGTGTTGGAGGTGTTGGCACTAACAATTCCATTATAGCCTATTGAGGCCTACTATGAACTACCAAAGGGTTGTTGGAAATATTATGACAAGCTAAGTTACTAAGAGGGGAGGGGTGAATCAATAACTTCTCAAACTTTTATCCCAATTAGCAATTAATCCTTTATATGAATTTAGATCTAACTTCATGCATGAGAAATTGAAAAATATGAAAGCATACACAACATTTTAACACAAGATTTGGTGACCCAAAAACCTTCAAAATAGAAAGTAAAATTGGGTGGGGATGATACCCACAAGCTTTAGTACTGCAATATAAAGTTGGCTTGTTAAGGCTTACAATGATCACTTCTAATGATCTGCCCTATTAGGAGCGATAAGGACTACTAGGTCCAACTTGCAAAAGGATTTACAAACATACAATGAAGTATGCACTCGGTAAAGAGATTTACATGAGACTGTTAGGTCTACCTTGTTAAAGGATTTGACTAATCCACGTGTTAGGATGAAGCAGTACCTAATCTCTTATCTGTAACTTGGTTTGTTGAATGAGATTTCTCTGAGTGTACAAATCACCTTGCTGTGATAGATGAATCTTTGCTTCTCCTTATACTATTGTAGCCTTTATAATTCACTCTTCTACTCTTCTTTTATGATTACATTACTCATCTATGATGTTTTGTATATGATACAATACATTACATATATATCAATCCAATTACACAATTACAAAGTCAGCCACAATGCAAGTTTACACAAATATTACAAAGTCAGCCAAAGTGTAGAAACTCGGGTTCTGAAGACTGACTTGGTGAGGTTCTGATACTTGACATCCACTATCAATGCTTGGCATCGTCATGCACTTGGTAGACATAGAAGCTTGGTCCACATTGATCACTTCCAAGTAGTCTTCAACTCGATCTACATTGGTGACTAAGCGAATATTATGAAACTCAACATATAAATTGAATCACTTGATTCTTACTATATAGCTCAGTAAACACTATCACCTCGAGCTTTGTATAAACTAAGTCTCTTGGTTAACACTAAGTAGCTTGCTTAACACTAGACTTGCATCACATCAACTACGAACTCAATAAGCACTGCACAACTTGGTTTACATTGATCGTCCTTGTTCCATGACTTTAACTTTGAATGGGGTATTCGATGCTACTCTCACAAAAATGAAGCTTGGTCCTATCCATGTTTTTTCCCTGTACATTTATTATTTCATGTAATAATTCACAATACTATAATATTTGTTATTCATGACAATATTTGTAACCCTAGTACTAATTATTTTCTATTTACTAAATTGTTAATGCAGTTTGATAGTTTTATCAACAGCATTCTACTGTGCAGGTTTTATTTACAAAACTCAAGTTGGGCATCAGCATGGCCTATACGCTTTCCTTCCATAATTTTTCCTTTCTACACTCCAATAAATAGATGAAACAAATACCAAAAGCACTTTAATTTCAACAAAGTAACACTTCAACTTCAACAAAATAACTTATTTGTTCATTGTTCAATTTGAACAAGTAACGACCCTGTGAAATTTGTAACGCCAAACATAGAAGTTCATGAGTTATCTGCCCCTCCCAATGCTTTCACAAATGTAACAAAGCTTTTGCAGCAACAAGCTTCATCTGAGCCTTGTCCACTTCACTTATTTGCTTCGCATTTGCAATCCAGTCTTTGATAGCATTAACTACTTCCCACAGGCTGGCAAATTTGATGCTATGACACCACTTGTAATGTCTTGTTTAGGACATTTACATATTTCTTCTAATTTGTATATATTTCCTTATATTTTCATCTGATATCCTTACCAAGGTTATTAATCCATTTATATATTAATAGAAGGGTCACATCCGTTTGTAATATTAATTATATAGTAATAATTATTATATTAATTATATATGAACTTGATTATATTAATTAATATCATAAGATATATTATATTAATAATTATATTATAACATATATTATTATTTTAATAATATATCAACTATACATATTATATTATATTAATAATAATATAATTATATTAATTAACAAGGTTAGTTATAATAATGTCATAAAGAATATTATTTTAATATATCAAGTATATATTATTATATTGTAATTCATTTATTAATATAGTATTTTTATATCAAAATATATCTTAATCATAATATTATTATTTATTAGATTAGATTATTATTATTATATGGTATATATGATATTATAATATAATATTACTTTAGAAATATTATTATTTTAATATTATTATTAATATTACTTTATATATAGTGCTTATTTATTATATGTCAGAGTGGCGACATCACACATATCATCAGCAAAGATGGAGTTTGGGTAGATCTCGAAAAGATTAGAGTTATTGTTGATTGGCCTACTTCTACGAACCTCACACAGCTTAAGGGGTTCTTTGGTCTCTATGGGTTTTATATGAGATTTGTTAAGGGATTTTCACAAGCCAATGCACCCTTGACAAACCTAATCAGGAAAGAAGCCTTCGTATGGACAGGGGAAGCTCAGAGATGCTTTGATAATTTCAAGAAAGTGATTTCATCATGTTCAATATTAGCTCTACTAGACTTCATGAAGCCATTTAAGCTTCATTGTGATTTGTCAGGTGATGGGATTGGGGTAGTCTTGATGCAGGAGAAGCATCTCATTGCTTTTGAGAGTAGGAAGCTCTGTGGAGTGGAGAGGAGCTATTCCATCTATGATCAGGAGATGTTGGCTATTATGCATGCATTGGCCAAGTTTTGGTCCTACCTAGTTGGGGGGAAGTTTTTTATCAAGACTAATCACAATAGCATCAAATATTCATGAGCCAGTGAGATTTGAATGATAGATAATAAAAGCGCATTACAAAGTTGCAAGCTTATGACTTTGACATTTAGTTTGTCAAAGGGAAGAAGAATGTGGTGGTAGATGCTTTATCCAGGAGACCTCATATTTGTGCTCTAGCTGAGATTATAGGAGATTGGAGAAATAAGATTATAGTAGAGTATGTGAGGGACACTTGAGCTTCTGGAGTGATTACATGCACCATACAAGATGATCATTATGTGGTGATGGACGGATTGATCAAGTTCTAGGGTATGATATATTTGATTCCTTCATCACAGTTTAGGGAGGTAATATTGAAGACATTTCATGATGCACCTATAGCTGGACATCCATGGATCTTTAAGACCTATAGGCAGATTTGTGAGTAACTAGTTCACATGGAAAGGGCTCAAGGATGATGTTCAGAAGCATGTTAAGGAGTGTGTAGTTTGTTAGCAGAATAAGGGAGAGCACACATATTTTGCAAGGTTGTTATAACCCTTGCCCATTCTAAATAGGAAATGGGAAAGTATTTCTATGGATTCATCATCGAGTTACCATGAGTACAGGGGAGAAATTACATCTATGTGGTAGTTGACCGGCTGACGAAGTTTGCTCACTTCTTTTCTATTCCATCTGCTTACACAACATCATAGGTGGCTGATCTTTTCTTTAGAGAGATATTCAAGTTACATGGGCTACCTAGTTTCATTGTCAATGATCAGGATAGTAAATTTATGAGTGTTTTTTGGCAAGAATTGTTTGGGTTGTCTGGTATAGATCTTACACCTAGCAGTAGTTATCATCTACAAATAGATGGGCAGATAGAGATTGTGAATAAATGGGTGAAAGGATATCTGAGAAACTATGTGACTGCACAATAGAGGGCTTGGGTCAAATGGCTACATATGGGAGAGTACTATTATAACACCATTTATCATATGTCCATCAAGATGACTCCATTCATGGCATTGTATGGTTATGAAGCACCTAGTTTCATGGATTTAGTTTTGGGGGATAGTAGAGTGCCTAAAGAAAAAAAATTCTTGCAGGATAGTCAAGATATTTTGAGGGTGCTCAAGGAGAATTTGCAGCAAGCCCAAAATCAGCAAAAATTGTATGTTGATTGGCACCAGATAGAGTGGAGCTTTGAGGTTGGGGATATGGTTTACTTTAGGCTACAACTATATAGACAATTATCACTCAAGAAGAGAGGAGCAAAGAAGTTAAAGCCTAGGTTTTATGGGCCCTACAGAGTGATTTATAGGGTGGGCAAGGTTTTCTATGAGATTGAGCTTCCAGAGGGTAGTCAGGTGCATAATGTATTTCATGTGTCGAGACTTAAGAAAGCCATTGGTCAGAGAGTTGTGCCTTGTGCAAATTTGCCACCATTAGATGAGGAGGGGGAGCTCATATTGATTCCTAAGGCTATTCTAGATACCAAGGAGAGGACTCTATGGAACAGGGTGATTACAGAATATTTAGTTGGATGGAGAGACATGATAGAGGAAGATGCTACTTGGGAGAGTGAGCAGGTGTTATAGCAAACAAGACTGAGATTGCTTAAGGACAAGTAATTTCGAGGGGGGAAAATTGTAATGTCCCCACTTTAGCAGTTTTCCAGTTGTGTGACTATTAGCGTTTTATTTTATTTTATTTATTCCACATTGCTTGTGAAAAGTGGTCAACCCTATGAAGTAGGAATAAAAGGAGAGCTTGTGGCTATTGTTAAGCAAGTTGAATATGATAAGAAAATTGGATGCATGAGTTACAAATCTATTCTTGGCAGTAGAGGATGTCTATCCTCTCTTGTAACATTCTAGATGTGATTCCCTTGGGGTTTGGCCTTTGGAATTCATTTCTATTAGCTTCATGAACAGGCAACTTGGGTGCATTTCTAGCTATAGGTGCTCATACCATTATCATTCCCTGTCTGATACTTATGCTATTGTGGAGGAATGTATTTATGAGGGTCTTGGACTAATTGAAGATAGTATTTACTGTACCAGTACTGTAGTGTGGCACTATTCATATGATTGTAGCAACAAGTTAGGAAATCATGGCTAGAATAACATGTTATAATGCTGCAGGAATTAGTGAGTTGGAAAGTTTGTTATGTATTTGATTTTATTAGCTTGAAAACTAATATTATTTCAATAGTAGTTCAATCTTTAGTTTTGCATAAATTCCTTCTTGTTCAAGTTATGTGGTTTAAAATCTATGCAAAGACATTAAAATCACTATCAACAGTTGGTTCAGTTTTTGGGCATTTCTAAGGTGCCCATTACAATCAACTCTAGTTCAGTAATTTTTCCTTCAATCTCACTATTTTAGATTCTAATAGGATTTCCTATATAGTTTTGTTGTCTGATCTCCCCTTTTCTAAAGTTGTTATGTTGGACTTGTTTGCCCAATTATGAATGTTGCTCCTCTATACTAGTATCCAGGCTTATTTCCTCAAAATCCAAATTGTTTTCTACCACTCTTTTCTCATACTTGAGAAACCTCATATATCTAATTTTCCTTTGATATTTGGAGAAGTTTATTTTATACAATGATCTATTTGTGATAATCTTTATAAATTCTTGTTGATTATATTTAGATTTTAGAGTAACTAATAGTTTAACTGATGAAGATTTGATATGATGAGGCTCATATCCCTTGATTCCTCCTAGTAACTCACCAATTTGTATAAAAATTATAATATCACATAATTCAGTAGGGATGTTTTTTAAACTAATCCATGTTGGAATTTTAGAAATGTTCTTTGAATTATCATTAAAATTAGGTTTCCATTTTAAGAAATTTAGAGTATATCTGCTAATAAAATAGAGAGAGTTTTTAAGAAGAAAAAACCTTAAGCTTAAATCTTTACAATGTAGAAAAACTAGCCCATCTAAAAGAAAAATAATACTTACCTGGTCAAAATCCATGGAGTTGAACCAGTTTACCAGATTTGTTCATTTTGATATTGGTTCAGTCCAAACCGCATACAGACCCCTTTCTTCATAATCGAACCATCTATCTTCAATATTCGTATTACTGATTATGATAGTTGGAGTTGCATTATCTTTTGATTTTTGATTCATGGGTAGAAGAGTTTGATCTTTCTCAAGTTTATGATGGGGAAAACTCCCAAATTGGAAATGTCTTGATTATGTAAAAATAGGTTTTAAAGGACCTGAAACCTTGAACAAAGTAACAAAGACACAAGAGCAGATAAGCTCGAACAACAAAAGACCTCAGAGCCAAAAAAGAATAGACAACACAAGCCAAAACCAAGAGGCCAGAATACAACTATGCATGAAAAGATAGCAAAAGAAAAGCAAAAAGACAACCCCTAAACAAGTACAGAGTCTTCAAAAGGTCTGTTGCTTGATCTGCTAGGATGCTCATATTTTCTGCAAATGCTTTCATGTCATCTAAATTTTTTGTTTTTGCACCTTTATTCTTCTTAGAATTAGCCCTTTTGTACTTTCTTGGAATAAGTCCTCTTTCATAGCATTAGAGTCTTGGCCTTTACTCTTATCCATCTTGTTCGGTAGGGTGTTAAAGTTGTCAGCCACGGTCGTGAAAATAGTGTAGTTCTGATCTACCAATTTCTTGACAATATTATGTAGGTTACCCACTCTAGTATCCAGACCATCCATTATTTTTTGAAGATCTTTACCCAACTGATCTATTTTTTTGTTCTTGGCTTCAATTGGTGGCACACGCTTCATTAAATTCTTTACCTCTTCTATGTTGCCAATAACCTCAGAGAGTCTGTCAACATGTTGACCTAGTGTTCTCTCTTCCCTTGCTATCTTGTTGAGTTGATCAAAATCCCTTGATATGTCTTGCATTTTCTACTCTAGGGTGCCTATATCCTTCATCATTATCCCTAGGTTACCAAGGATTCCCTTTAGAAACCTATGGTCATCATCTTCCCTATTATGCTCAATGAAATCCTCATGCTCCCCCTATTTGTTCCTATCTAGCTCCATCTCCTTAGGTTCTTTCTCAACATCCCCATCCTAAGCAAACACCCTTTTTTTTTCTTTCCACCCTCTTAATTAAGAGTTCATCATCAGAGGGGACAGAATCTCTTTCAACATTCTTGCCCTTGTTCCTGAAACCTTGCCCAAAGTTCCTTTCTTCTCCATACCATTTTCCTACTCCTTTTAGAATCACTATCTTGTTATGATTCCATCTCCTTGGCCTTCCTTTTCTTCCTAGAAGAGCTCCCAAGATCATCTTTCTTCCTTTTCTTCATTTCAACCTCAGTCGTTTCATCCTTTATATCCTCATCAAAATCCTCCTCAGTTTCACTACCCTCTATCTCATAATCTAAAGATCTCTTTCTCTATCAGGGCCTATCCATCTTTTTTGATTTCAAAAGGTTCATTATTAAAACCATTAATCCCTTATGATAGGCATGATCATCCTCAGGATCATTTTGAATGGCTAAAATAGAATTACCCAAAGATTGTCTAAGCTAAAAGGGTAAATTTATCCTAACCCTATGCCTAAAATGGTTAACCAACATGAAATGGTGACCATATCTCTTAGTGAGTTAACCATCTAAAGCAAGATACTTTATCACCACAAATATAAAAAAACTCCATGGGCAGGAAATGGAGCTAGGGCTAAAGTAAGAATTACTAATTTTTACTAGCCTATTATGTTCCTTAGCTTAGTCCGCAAACTCTTCAACTGCTCGATTTGAGAGCTTCCTATCCTGGTAGAAGTTAATACCCTCCATGTCAAGCCCTGTTGCTTCAGCAATGATATCTTCAAAAACCTCCATCCTCTGATTCCCCACTAGAATACTCTCGTCTTTCCATGTTTTGACAAATTATTGGGTAATGGTAGGGTTATTGCCTTTCAATTTCTCCATATACCCTGTAAAATTCCCTTGATCCAGAATGTACCAAATATCACTCTTCTTCTTCCACTCTTTGCAACTTACTGGTTCTATTCTCTATTTCCTTCCTCCCATCTTCTTATCACGATGGCTGAAACTTCTCAAGAAAACCTATTGCAAGAGAAAACCAGAGTCAAAATCATAGCCAAGGATTTTAGTGGGATAAAAGACCCACAATCTATGTGGTATTAAATGATTATGCACTGTTCTTCTCATAATAACCTGTCGCTTTGTCAATCATGCCCATATCATTATTACTCCTTGATGACAAATTCATCATTAATGAAACATTTTTGTTTATTTCTAGCTTTTTCATGCTCAATCAATAAAAAACCATCAATAGGGATAATATCATTGTGATTCCAAATTAGCTTTTCATCATTCTTGCATGCCACATTAGCTACCTAGTTAGCAACTTGATTAGTTTCTCTATAGTTGTGAGTGACAACACAATTTTTAAAGGAATTGATAAGATCAATGACTTTGCCTATAATACTATTAATAGTCCAAGAAGGACTAGCAACATTATTGAGACAATTAATTATATTAAGGGAGTCCCCCTCAAGCCATATCTTATTCAAATTCAAAAATTTTGCATGGCTAAGACCATAGAGGGCCGCACTTGCTTCTGCCACATGGTTAGTTTGAACCCCAATAGGAATGGTCATTCCACCCACTCTATCCCCATTAATATTCCTACTGAAGATAGCATAGCCAGTTATTCCTGGGTTGCCCTTCAATGCTCCATCAAAGTTAATCTTATACCAATCCTTTGGAGGACAATCCCACCTAGCTAGATCCCTGAGGTTAGGACCATTTTGCACTAGACTAAGAGCATTCAAATTCCAATTCTGAAGCACTAGTTCCTCCCAAGCATTCTAAGGTTGGTGCCCTTTTCCATAAGATCGAATATTCTCAAACACCGTATTCTTAATCTTACAAAAAAGTTGATCTGAATTAGTTTCCTTACCCCTAAAAACCCTATCATTTCATTCCTTCCAAACACTCCAGCAAAAGAATGGGAGTGTAAAATCCCACAACCTCATAACCAAAGTATTAGTAGAGGGAGACTTCCAACCATTGAAAAAATCTTGAATAGTAAAGGGGAAAACCCAGGTAACATTTAGCAAGCCACAAACCTTTTCCCATAATCTTCTAGTATAAGAAAAATGAAGTCATATGATTAACTATTTCAATAGCTTCCTTATAGAGATAACATCTGTTGACAATGTTAAACCCTCTCTTCAACAAATTATCCATTGTCAAAATTTTATCCTACAAAAGAATCCCAAAAAATATGTTAACTTTGGGAGTCATACCTTTAAGCTAAGCTTTAGCCCAACAAGGCCCTTGATGCTCATCAAAAGCATTAGCATACACTAAAGACACAAAAAAATTCAATTAGGATTATATTTCCATATCAGAGCATCCTCCTCTTGGCTTAAAAAGACAACATTCAAAATCTTGTTGAGATCATTAAGGTTTTTATGGACTCTATTGAGGTTAAACCAATTATTCTCCTCCCAATAGTCTACTACAAAAATCCCAAAAAGATTCTTGCACTACTCCATAAAGTCATTCCACCTTTGATCAGAACTAAGGGGGTGATCTAGAATCCAAATATCATCCCAAAAAAGGACAGTCCTTCCATTTTCCACCTTCCATTTCATACCTTTATTAATAATTTTCTTATTTCTTTGTGCATGTTACCAAATCATTGAACCCCCTTGTAAAGTCTCATTGTTAAGGAAGTGTCTAAGATCTTGATTCTCCCTATTATACTTATCATTCCAAATATCTCACCATTCTCCTTCCTCTTTATGCCATCTCCATATCAACTTGGCAAGCAAAGAGTCATTCATAGAGGCAACTCTTCTAAGACCGAGGCCATCTTTATTGAAAGGAATGCAAACTTTCTCCCATGCAATCAAGGTTAATCTTTTTTTTTTCCATACCCATCCATAAGAAAATCTTCTAAATTTTTTCAATTGCTAAAGAAAAATTTCTAGGGATCTTAAAAACTCTAAGAGCATACGACGCAACATTCTGTAGGGTGGATTTGAGAATAATAAGCTTACCAGCCTGGCTAAGGAGGGACCCTTTCCACCCTACTATCTTCGAATGGATTTTATCAATCAACAAACTCCAAAAAATCTCAGGTGGGTCCAGACAAAGGGGTAAACCCAAATAAGAGCCTGGTAAAGCACCAATCTCACAACCAATAATTCTTTTAATTTTATTCTGCCTATTATCATTAACATTGATGAAACATATCATAATTTTTTTCTAATTAATAATTTGTCCAGAAGCTTTCCCATAATCCTCTAGAGCTTTCTTCATATTTCTAGCATTCCTAACTGAAGCTTCTCCCATCACTATAGAATCACCCACAAATCGCTGATGAGAACAAGTCGGCTCTTTAGATGAGGGTTTGAGCCCAACAAAATCCCCAACAAGCACCAATGTCTCCTCAAATCTACCTAAGCATTCAACCATAAGAACAAAGAGGATAGGCAAAAGCGGAACCCCTTGCCTCAAACCACGAGAAGCCTAAAATAAAAGAGTTGGAGAGCCATTCACCAAAACAAAGAAGGTGGCAGGAGAAACTAGCATAAGGACTAGCTCCATAATTCTCTTATTAAAACCAAAAGCTTCCAACACTCTTAACAAAAAGATCCAATCCACCTTGTCATAAGCCTAAGACAAATCAAGTTTAAGAAGGAACCCCTCTCTTGGACATGGTAAGGGAATGAATATTCTTGTGGACCACGATGATAGAATCCAAAATCTGCCTGTCCATAACAAAACCATTTTGCTGTCTAGAAATCAGATTAGGAAGAAAAGATAAAATTCTAAGAGTTAGCACTTTAGATATAACTTTATAAAAAGAGTTACAAAGACTGATTGGTCTAAACTAATCCATGCAATTAGCACCCAGCTTTTTAGGAATCTAAGTGAGGAAAGTATAATTCAACTCCTTGATAATTTTCCTAGATCCAAAGAACTCCTTAACCCCATTACAAACATCTTCTTGGATGGTACACCAGTACTTGTGGAAGAATAGGAAAGGGAAACCATCTAGCCCTGTTGCCTTGTCTCCATCAAAGGAGAAAACAACATTGGTAATTTCATCATTAGACAAAATAGCAGTGACAAATTTGTTCTGATCCTCTGATATACAATTTGGGATATAGTCCAGAAACATATTCTGATTATCCTTGTCCAGATTGAGATCACCTTTCAGTAAATTGCTAAAAAAATCCATGGCTTCCGTTTTTTAATCTCCTCGTCCTCAGTAGGAGCCCCATTAGCAATAAGTCTAGAAATTCTATTAGCCATTCTATGCTTCAAGGTAGTCATGTGGAAGTATTTAATATTCCAATCCCCTTCCTTTAAAAAGACTTTTCTAGATCATTGTCTCCGATACATCTCCTCCTTAGTGATAATATCATGTAAATTTGTCAATTTCACACTCTCCTCTTCCTTGGATATAGTTCCATATCCATCCACCTGAATACTATCCTAAATCTCTTTAAGCTCCTCAAAAACCTTCCTTTTATTGTCAAAAGTGTTCCCAAAGGTATCCTTATTCCATCTTTTGATATTCCTTTTAACATTTTTCAGCTTATTTGCAACTTTGAACATGGCATTACCCTCCACTAGAATACTCCACCATTCCAGTCCACATTTTTTCAAACCTAAAAGGATAATTCTTCTTAAAGGTTAAAGGATCAACCATAAGGAAAATGGGATAATGATCCAACCCAACTCAAACCAAAGTAAAAAGAGAGCATTTATACTTTAAAAACTAGTCACCACTAATAAGGGCTCTATCCAATTTGACTTGGATGAGGTCCTTCCCAGATCTTCTATTGCTCTAAGTGTAGTCAACCCCATGCAAATCCATATCATGCAAGAGATGATTGTCAATAAAATCCATTAATTCCAATATGTTGTCCAAGTTAGTCTGACTTTCGCCCATCTTCTCATTTTATTTCAATGGAGTATTAAAATCCCCCATAATAATCCAATTTTCATCCACAAATTTTTTCTTTGATTTTATTCCCCATTTGGAATTGGGAGCATAAACATTAGTAAGCATCCAAGCAGAACCATCCTTAAATTTGGTAAATATAATGTAAATCATATTTCTATTCTAAGAGATAAGTTCCCAATTTATACATTTATCATTCCATTAAACTGTCATCCCACCTAAGGCCCCATTAGAATCATTACCAATAATCTTACCTCCCTAAAGCAATAAAAGACCTTCAACTTTATCCTTTAACATTTATGTTTCTTCAATAAGAACAATATCCAAATTTTTCTCCCTAATCATATTTTTCATTATATCTTGCTTGTGAGATTATTTAGTCCTCTAATATTCCATGATATTAACTTCATTTCTTATGAAAAGATTTTGAGTCTAAGACAGTCCTCTGACTACCATTTGTTATACTCCTATTAGTCTCCATTATTCTTCTCTACACATTGGATGGTCTTCCTATAGAAGAAGGAGATAGACCAACATCTCTAGCTTTGATACCTTTACCCAACGGTGTTGAAGGTAAACAACAATTCCTAGCCTTGTTGCTCTTAAAATCATCTTTTTTAATGCCTTTTCCAAATGGTGTGCTTGGGATATCTCCTTTATTATTACTCCTAGTTTTTAATAGTGCATTCTCTTTATTCTTTTTAGAAGATAAAAACTCCATTTTCTTTTTTGATTTAGTGGTTTTTTTAGCCCTCATTTTCATCTGGTCTACCCTAGAGTCATCATCCTCCCCCTGCAAAGCTTTAGAGATTTCCTCAACATCCCCCCACTTTTGATTACTCTCTATGGTTGTAACATCTGAAAGAGGTCTAACCAGACTTTGAGTTTCCTTTCTGATAATGATACAGTCATGTTCCTCATGGGATTCAGACTCATCTTTGTTAATATCTCCCATCTGAATCTCCCTATTACCTTCTTCATCCCCTTTACTGGAACTATCCACATCTCTTTTATGTGCCAATATAGTATTTCTAGCTTCCCTACTATGATCCAAAGGTACCCATTCCTAGTTCTCTACTTTGGCATTCTCCTTTGTCTGAGTTGATTCCACCTGTTTCGAAACATTAACCACCAAGGTTCCCTTCACCAAACCACTTACCTCTTCAGTATTCTCTTCCTTACAACTACTTTTCTCAACTTCAACTTGATCATTCAATCCTTTTCGAACCTAAAGTTTTTTTAACTTTGTGGGAGCTCCATTCAAAGATGGTTATTTTTTAGCCAAATGGCCAGATTTTTTGCAACAAAAAGAAGCAAAGGGGATTGATTCATACTCTATTTCTATTTCCAAATGCCTAGTTTAGATTTGAGAGAAATAACCTCTGGCATATCTTCTTCTTGACACTGTAACTAGGTCCATAGAAAGAAGTTCACCAAAGGTATTAGCAATACCTTGAAACAAATCCTCCACCCAAAACTCTAGAGGTAACCTGACAGCCTAATCCATATTGGTGCATGAATCCTAGATTCATCATGATAGTTCAAGTTTGGTGCCCATTTTTGCAAAATCAAAGTATGTTTACCCATGACCCAAGGATTGTTGAATAGAATATCTCATTTATCCTCTTCACAAAAAAAACTAAAGGATAAGCAACCTTTCATCATAGCAGCAGTGTCAACCTAGCCCTTTAGAGCCCATTTCCTTCAAACAAAGGCATGAACAACCTCAATGTTGGGCCTGCCTCCTAAAATCCTCCCCACCAATGTCGAATCCATCCTAGAAATATTTCTATCTATGATTTGATCCGAGATTTCTAGTGTTAACATACCTTGCTCATTTGAAGAAATATTCTTTACTAGTGGAAAGGAGGACTTACCTACCGGCTTGATTCCAAATAGACTAGACCACCTTTTTGTCAAAAAGACAGCCTGCCTAAGGACCCCCCCTAGATCCTCTGTTGTCCCACCTTCATCGGGATCCTTCCCCTTTTTAGAGTCCATAATTGTCCCTTCTTGATCTCTAGATCCAAACGATTCTACTCCATTCCCCCCTGAATTTTTGAGTCTGTCCTTCTCGCTCACCACACCCCTCAGCCATCCCACCTCCCTTTTTTTATTATTACCCTAAATTGGAAATGTTAATGTGGGCTTGAGGCACACAATTTTGGCAGATTAGGGTTATGATTAAGACTAGGAAGGTTTCTAAGATTAGGGTTTACAGGTACAATATTTGCTTCTAATACATAAGAGGGCTTAGGTACAACCTGTGTTCCTACATAATTTTCTTTGATTAGGTATTACCTCTCCTCGACGTCACTCTTCCAATTTATATTATTTCTTCTTTCCTTGGATACTTTCTTTTGCCTGGCATATTTCATTTTCGTAAAGAAGCTAGCTTGCTTCTTCTGCCGGTCATTACCAGCTAGACTCTGAATCGAATTACCCTATGCTTCTCTAATATTTTTGCCTTTAATCATATTTTGGTTTCAAATCTCCTACCTAGAACGAACTATTTCCCACCCTTCTTCCTCATGTTTTTGCTTGTTTATAGTTGCCTATATTCAAGGTTTTAACATTACCAATCTTGTTTACTTGCGATTTTACTTAATAATTTCTTTGTTTCATTCCTCGTGTTGTTCTATGAGTGTATTGAACTAGTTACTAAGAGAAATTTGATTAATATTCTATCATGGGCATTCTATTGGATTTTCTTGTAAGCCAATTGTTTTGAATATTTGTTGTCATCGAGGGCTAGGGTTTCCCTTTTCAGGGATTATGAACTTTTTAGAATATTTGATGTACTTCGCCTGCTTTTTTGCATAATTCACTTGTTCTACCATTTTTATTAAAGTTCTAATTTTGATGTAATCATATTTATTTATTTAATATTTAAAAAAAAAAAAATTAGTAAACGGCCGAAGCCTTGTATTATATTGAATAAATTAAATTAAATTTATAGAATTCTCCATTCAAGCGGGCACTGGAAGGAAAGAATGGAACAAGAAAACCTCCAGTCTTACCCAGGACCGAAGTCCTATATTATACAATTTAAAAGGGGCATACCCCATTTTATATGAAACTTCATATAGGTTAATACAAAATTTGATGAAGCAAGTAATAACATATAGACATCCTTTGAAAAGGGAACACAAAACTAGAGAGAGGCAAGGTTCCAAACAAAATTTAGCAAGGATCCTGCCATGAAGAATTAATACATCTACCATTTGCATGACAAAATACAACTATCTTCCAATATAGGATTAGTACCAATTCAATGTGATCATAAAAATGGGAGGATTAAAGAGACCAATCAACATATTGAGAGACTCTTCATACGATAAGAATCCTAAATTGTACCAATAAAGTTAATCAGAAGATTTTATAATATGCTTTATGTGAATCTTTATCTAGAATCTCATCCTATTACCTAATCAATTTACAGTTTATACTTGGAGTGGATTAAATATTCAGGGTCCTCATCTAGTTTGAATTAATAGATTAATCGAGATTATATTAACTAAATTCAATAATTTTAGATGTTCATTGATTGTTCTTATTCTTATTGTATACTTATAAGTTTAAGAGGAGAATAATTAAACCTCACCCCAATTGCCTGGGAGATTGCAAACCTAGAAACATCATCTACCAGGTTAAGGATCTTATTCCACCTCTCCTGTTTGACAACCCCTTTGAATTCTATTGTCCTCACTTCCAAAGCATGAAAGAGGGTAATAACATACTCCATGCTCATAGAGAAACAATAAGATTTAATAAGAAAGAAGAGCCATAAAAAGATTTAGTATTTCGATTCTTAAATAACAGATGGCAACTCATGGGTTGTTAAGCAGTGATTGATGCCTACTCATATATATGTGGAATTATTGAGATACACTAAAAGAGACTATACTTAATGTTTCGTGATTGTTTCTCAGATGTCTTATAAATGTAAGTAGATTTTTTTGCTATGAATGTCTGTCTAATAATTACTTCTAATAAAAGTGCATCATATTTCTACTAAATTGACCTTTGCTCTAATCTTAGTATTCTACTTAACTTAATTCTATTCTGTTAAATATATAAAGTATTCTCCCTCCACTCCTTTATTTGGCAATTTATCAGCTTCTAAATTCCCTTCATGATAAATATGTTGTATTCTAATCTCCTCAAATTGATCTATAAGATTAAGTACACTTTCTAGTTTAGCATTTAATCCAATTTGGTGTTTGTCCCTTTCTAATTTCATTTAGGATAATTTGTGAATCACCTTCAATAATTAACTTTTCAATATTCTTTTTTATTCTTAATTTTAATCCTTCTTTTAATGCTTCCAATTCAGCTATATTATTAGTTACATTACCTAATGGTTTAGCTCATTTTAATATCCAATCTCCATTTTCTGATCTAACTATACAACCCAATCCTGCTTTCCCAGGATTCCCTCTAGAAGCTCCATCAAAGTTTAGTTTCTTCCATCCTATCGAAGGTGCAACCCATTTACATTCCTTCCTAGCTATACTATCCTTTTTAGGATAAACTAAGGGAGGATTAATCAAATGAAGCCAATTTTTCCTCATATTCTCATCCCAGGATGAGAATGTACCTTTCGCCTTGAGTGTGTTCCTGAGATGACAATTCATAACTTATGTGATGGCTTCCTAGATTTTATTGAAAAAAATTATCATACTAACTTCTAAATTTTGAAATATTCATCTATTTCTTTTCTTCCATATTCCCACATAATGATTGCATGTGTAATATTCCATAATTTCTCATAGATACTTAGCCTATTCTTAATTGGCCAACCCCTAAGAAATCCCTCGATGTCCTGAGGTAAAGGGGAAGTCCAATTCAATTTATTCTTAAACCAATACCAACAATGGGGCACTTGAACAAAATATGTTTCATATTTTCAGATTCATTTTTGCATAGGTTACATCTAGATGATCCTTCAAATCCCATTTTAGAGAATCTATCAGCTGTAAGAATTCGATTCTAAATTACCACCCAAAGAAAGATACCAACCTTAGGTAGGCATGTTGAATCCCAGCATGGATACAAGGGTATAGGAATATTATCCCATCTTTTTGAGTTAATTATAAGATCATATCCAAGCTTAACTTTGTATATTCCATCATTAGATGCTCCCCAAATGAGATTATTTGCTCGATTATTGTGATTCATAGATCTACCCTTAAGGATATTTTCAAGGATAGTTTTATCTATACTTGGAATATTAATATTATCCAAAGATTTTCATACCCAAGTCTCAGTCTCATCAATCTTGATAAGTGTTTTGGCATCAAAAACCTCGGGTCTCCAAATATCAGTAATGACATTAATGTTGTTTCTGGATATTCTAGAACTAATAATTAGGAGTTGAACATCCCATGAATCATCCTAGAATAATGTCTCATCACCTCTACCTAAATCCCAAGTAAGATATTTGCTGATTAGAGGCCTACATTTCATCATAAAATTCCAATTTTTTGAACCTCTTGGTGGATTTCTGATTCTAAAGAGAGAGGAAGGATCTAATGGATTAAGATATTTATTATAAAGTACTTTTGCCCATTTTTTATGTTTTTCCTTATATAAGTGCCATACTAGCTTTGCTCTTAATGCCTCATTCTGCCAACTGTGATTTTTTATGCCCAATACTTCTTTATTCTTAGGCCTACATATCTTATCCCATTTTATTAGTGCTTATTTCTTTTTCTCTTCTGTTCCACTCTAGAAAAAAATTCTAAGTTTTTCTTCCAGTTTTTTGTTAATATTTTTGGTAGCAAAAGGCAACATAAAGGATAAGTAGGAATAGCAAACAAAACATATTTAATTTTTGTTACTCTCTCAGCTTTAGTTAGCCATTTTCCTTTCCATGATTCTGTTTGTTTTTCTACTCTTTCTAGTATATTGTCCCAACCTTTTTTTTACTCCTAACTCCTTTTTCTAGGTATATCCCTAAATATTTACATGGAAAGTTACTCTTTTTGCATGCCATATAATTGCATATATATTCCTCCATGTTCCTTGATGTGTTTAAAAAGAAAATTTTTTATTTTTCTTCATTAACATTTTGTCCTAATGCTACCGAATAATCCAATATAATTTATTTAAAAGCTTTGATTTCTTCCTTTGTACTACTTCTTGAAAGAATGGTATCATCAACAAATTGTTGATGGGTAATGTTTGGAACATTCTCAGTGATAGTAATGCCTTTAATTAATCCTACACCTTGTGCCTTTTGAATAGCTCTACCAAATGCTTCTGCCATAATTATAAAAAGAAAAGGTGACATGGGGTCTCCTTGTCGAATACCCCTTGAAATGTCAAAGAAACCTTCAGGAGTACCATTAATAAGTAGTGAGATTTTTGTAGTAGATATACAGTTAAAAATTATATTTATCCATTATTTGGAAAATCCAAACTTTTTTAGGCATTTACATTAAAACCTTCAATCTACTACATCATATGCTTTTTGTATATCTAATTTCATAAACATGCAGGCTTCTTCTTTTTTAACTGTTGGATGTATAGTTTCCTGAATGATGGATATTCCATCGAGAATTGATCTACCAGGTACAAACCCAGTTTCTTCTTCTGAGATAATTTTTGGAAGCAAAGTTTTAATCCTATTTGTTATTGCTTTAATAAATTTATATATTGTATTACATAATGCTATGGGGCAAAAATCTTATGGTGACTTTGTTGCAACTTTTTTTGGTATAAATGCTAAAAAGATATGATTAATTTCAGGTAAGATTGATCCCACATTTCTAGCTACCTCTATTGCTTTCCATAATTCTTCCCCTAAGATTTCCCAATAATTTTTTGAAGAAAAGCTTGGAAACCATTAGGCCTTGGAGATTGATCTTTACTAAGCTTAAAAAGAGATAATTTGATTTCTTCTTCTGTAAAAGGTTTATTGAACTCCTTGTTGTCAAATTTTGTGATAACTTTAGGTTTATTATTTAGCATAATTTTTTGTTTGGTTAAATTAGATGAGTCATAATTGTTTAATCGATTCTCATAATATGTGACGAAAGTTTGAGCAATTTCTATTGAATTATTAATAGTACTACCATTATTATCTTTAATTTGAGCAATAGTTTTAAAAGATATGTTGTGTATTGTACTATTGTGAAAGAATTTTGTGTTTTTGTATCCTTCTACTAACCATTTTTCCTTGACTTTTGTCTCCAAAAGACTTCTTCTTTTACTAAAATATATTCTTGTATGATTAATAGTTCTTTTTCTTTAATGTATTTTTCATTGTCCATACCATTTTTAATGATTTAATTATTTAATTTTTTAAGATCTTCTTCATTATTTAGTTTGTCTTAGAATATATCATTTAACTGTGTTTTATTCCATTTTAGTATGTTTTCTTTGAGCATTTTAAGTTTTGATACAAAACAATACATCTTTGATCCTATAAACTTGCCTTCATCCCACCATTATTTAATATTCTCCATGAATGTTTTATCTAAGAACCACATCTTTTCACATTTGAAAGGATTCCTATTAGGTTTTATAAGTTCTGTTAATTCAATTTTAACAAGATAATGATTTGATCCTGTAATAGGTTGAATTGAGGCAATGATTGTGAAATCTAGTTCTACTAGTTCTCCTTTGAAAATGAATCTATCCATTATTTCTACAATACAACTGAAGTCTTTTCTTTTATTATTCCATGTGAATACTTCGTTACTGGTTGGTATTTCTATTAATTTATTAACTCTGACTCATTCTTTGAATTCTATTGTGTTTCTTGTTAAAATCTAAGAACCTCCAATTTTTTCTTTGAGGTCAAGTATGGCATTGAAGTCACCACCTATGATCATGTTTGTCACAGGATACAACTCCATAAAGGCAGATATATCATCCCAAACTTTTTGTTTGTCTGAAGTTTGTATTAGGCCATAAACATTAATTAGAATGTATTAGAGATTATGCTTAATGCTTGAAACCATACTCCCCATCCAATTGCTTTTTGATATTATATATTTTAATGTTTTTTGTCCTGGTATTCCAAATTATTTCCATTCCACCTGATACTCCATCTGATTCCTTCATCTCCACGTTCCATCTACCTAGTCTTTTTCTTAGTTTTTCCCCTTGTTCTTTGTTAAGCTTAGTTTCTTGTATCATAAATATATTTGATTCAAAGAGTGTTAGGTTACATTTTAACACTCTTTGTTTACTAGGAGCATTCAAGCCCCTTGTGTTCCATGTTATGATCCTCATTGCTCTTCAAGAAGGCAATTCCCCTTCTCAGAGTTAAGAACCTCAAATAGCTTTCTTTGTTCCTTGGCTTGACCATCTGCTTCTCTTAATCCCTTAAGTGATTTTCTTCCTCTTTTCAGTTTTGATTTACCACATTTTGGAGTTCTAAATCCTTCCTGGTTGATTGAAATACCCAAATTATCTATACTTATATGGTTATTATTTTCTTTTATAGTTCCTTCTTTATCTTCTTCCTCATTTATTAAATCTTCTAATATTTGCTTTGTTATTTCATTTTCTTCTATATCTATATTTGTATCCTTTTCTAAATTTTCCTTTTTTGATGTTTTTGGGGTCTTGTTTAATACCCCAAATTCCTCACAGTTCTATGACACTTCAATAAGTTCATTCTCTATGATAGGATCTTCTTGATTATACATTTCAGACTCCTTTAAGAAAGCTTCAATTTTGGGAGGGATACTATATTCCTCTATTTTATCCTTCACCTCTATAGATTTAATTCCAAAGATATATTTTCCATCTATTGGTGTTTGCCAAAATTTATAACTTTTCTTTTTTGACATTTTCCTAATATTTATATTACTCCATTGTTCTAAGTCTGCTGCTGGAACTATATAGTCTTCTTCCTAATCTTTTGTATACTCTATTGGCTTTAAACTTTTTTCTTTTGTGGTTTCCATTGCCAAGTCTATTTGGTGGTTCATATCCTTATTAATCTTCATATCTTCACCATCCCAATGTATCTGACTAGTGTCATCCTTAAAATAGTTTATATCTGATCTGTTTACCATCCTTTTGTCCATATTGATCCCAAATTTTGTCTTAGTATTATAATTCTCCTTCTCTTTTCTCTGGTCTGTAAGTTGTTGTCTTACCTCATGTTCCTGATGAAAATGTTCTCCTAGCATAGTCTGATCTTCAATATCTGCATGTAATAGTTTAATTTCATGTGTCATTTTATATCATTCTTTAATGCATCGTTCTATTTCTTTCAAATTTTCATTCGCCTTGTGACAAATTTTGCATTCTTTCAATGCTACTAATGTTGTCATTTCCTTGTGTATACCTTCGGTTCTTTGTTCTGGTACTTTTGATCATTCCAATTGACTTTGTTCTATACTCTTTTTTACTATAGGTGTATTTTTTGTTTCTGTTCTTTGCTCAATATTTTTCCTTTCATCTAATTTTTCTATCTTCTTATATTTGTCTTTATTATTTGTCTTAATCTTTTGTTCCCTCTTCTTTATTCTAATATTTCTGAAGAATTCCTCTATGGTTGAAATATTATGATCAATTTCTAGATTTGTTTTAATAATGCCTTTAATTTCCCCTTCATATTGCTTATATTCAATCTCATAAATGGATCTATTTGCTATAATATTTTTCTCCTAATCAATTTTTGATTTGGTTCCTCATCTATTAGAAATTTAACATTACCAGTTTTGTCATACTCTAAGTCTATACCTACAAGTTTACCAACTGATTTACCTATTCTAAATAATGTATATAAATGTTTAATTTCTACTAGGATATTATTGCATTCATACCAGGTTGGTAACATATGCTCTTTTTCATCATTCCAATTAGGTATCCAAGTTTGAAATTTAACTAATTGCCCTTTGCAATAGCATTCTGATATAGAAATTATTTTATTTATAATCTCTTTATTTTTGTAATAAGTATAAATTGATGATTTTGAGGAAGTACTGATAAGTTTACCTATTGTTAGCAGATCTTCTCTAATTTCTCTATCAATTTTGACAAATGCTTGTCTAGTCCACTCTAGTGTACATATACTCCTAGCTCTGGACATTCCTTCCACTTTTCTTCTATATACCTATCACTAATGATTAATATATCCGAGCAATTATAGCAATTAGTTTCCTTTACCTTATCTGGTGGTGGAGTTGTCATACTACCTTTTTGTGTTGGCTACTTTGCATTATCTGACATACCCTTCTCCCTTTATGTGGTGGTATATAGATTTTTTGATTTTTCTCAGAAACCCTAAGTACATTTTCTGAGTCTATTTGTTGTTTCTGCCCTAGTGGAATACATTTATCTTTAGAAATTTTGGTAGGTTTATATATTGCTAGCTTACTATTTTTGTCTGCTTTTTTTGGGAATGTAACCAATTTTTCCATTCGTTTTTCTTCCTCAACTGGTTTGATAATTTGGGTAGACTATTTCTAAGGATATTTATTTTCTTCCATCATTGGCCTCTTTTTTTGCAATGCATTTCCTCTTCAATTCTTGTTTGAAATTACAACTTGCAACCCATTGATATTTTCGCATGGATTTTATTTAGCTGTATCATCTTCCTATCCCTGGCTTCATGTTGTTTAACTAGGGCACTAAATGTGTTCAATTTTGAATGATCATTGTTTAAAGCTTCAAATCTGTTGTTGATCGAAATATAAGGGATCACATGTTTTCCTTTCAGCATATCTCCTTATTGCTTATATGTTGACTGGGAAAAAGCCAAACCCTTATTAGGGAAAAATTTATTTGCCATTAATTATTAGTATCGATGTTGTTTGGAAAAGGAATGATTTATGAATCTGGGAAATACTGATTTATTCCCTTGATTAGCTACTTGTGTAATTCTCGCCATTTTTTAGAGTAGTCCCTTAAAGGAAAAAGGAAATATTGATTTTCTCAATATGATTATTGTTTATGATAGTAATATTAGGGCTATTTCCTAGATTGTGAGCACCAACAATTTGAGGATATTTTTTAAAACTTGGACTTTGTGAATTCCTCTTCTATATTAAGATTGGCTTGTTGATACTGATTAGGGTTTTGTCTCCATGGGACAATAGATCTTTGAGTTGCATGAATAGTGATTGAATTTTCCCCAAAGGTTGGGAGGAAACCAAGTTTTAAAATCTATCATGCCTTTTTTCGTTAATGTGAAGTAATTCTCTTGATTTTACTAGAGCAGCTAAAATTTATTCCATGATGAAATTTTGCCTTGCTCTTCAAATGTGGATGATAATTCACTTAATGTATTCGCATTTGCCTCTAAGAGCATACATTTTTGTTCAAAGTTTCCTAAACTCAATTATCCTCAAGTTTGTTTGTACTATGTAATTATCGGTAGGGTCGCATGATATGGTAGAATGCAAAAGAAATCTCTGGTCTATTGAAACAAGAGAATCAAAAGTTTGCTTCAACATGCACATTATACTTCTAGATTTTACTCTGTATATTTACATGCTAGTCCAAGGCATCTTTTGCATTTACAGACTGTGGAGAAATTAGTTGCACTTTCCTGAACAAACGTTGTCTGATCGAAAGAACAAAACTTTTTAATAATAATTTATTTAGGAGTTTCATTTTATGATAAACTTTAAATAATATTATTAGTCAAGTTAATAAATATTTTATCAAAAACATCCCATGAATTAATTAGAGAAAGAAAGAAATTGATTTAATAAGGATGTTTTAATTAAATTACAAAAAAGGTTGCACATGAAAATTAAATTATAATAAAATAAAGGAAAAAAGGGTTTCGCGTAATTGCAAAATCAAAGCCCTAATTTGGGGAAAAACTTTTTATTAGGAAATTAGAGTTCATTTCTCCATACCTAGATTTAGAGGAGCCAATCTCCAAGGAGAGGGTTTTTGGAAGAAGGAGAATTACTTGCGAGCTTCATGCGTTCATTGTTTTAACATTCAATCTAGGTAGGATCTTGTGGGTTTTGCATAGTAGTTTTTGTTCTTTGATTTCTTTATCTTCTTCATATTTGTAGTGGATCTATATCTAGAATTTCAATTGAGTTGAAACACTTGTTGCAAATTTCATTGTCATTTATTACAAGAACATTTGTATATGAATTGAGAATTAGAAACCCTCATTTTGTAAAATTTTAGAGAAGTGTATTTTGATACGAGTAGGGTTTGGAAAATAAATCAAGAATCTTTTATATAGATTCGATTGATTGTTCATATCTCTCCTATCAAATTAATTAGGGAAATTATATATATATATATATATATATATATATATATATATATATATATATATATATATATATATATATATATATATATATATATATATATATATATATATATATATATATATATATATATATATATATATATATATATATATATATATATATATATATATATATATATATCAGAGTAATTAGTAATTACTGTGATTGCTATAAATTTATATATCATATATTTTTAAAAAAAATTGAAAAATTGAAAGGGGGGTTGAATTTGGTTTTGTTTATTTTTAAATAAACAAAAAAAATAATAATAGGTTAGTGGGAGGCGAGCTACCATCCCCACCTCCTCTCCTCTTCCTAACCCCCGGCAACGATTTTTATGGATGTTTGCGGCTGCAGACTACTATGGCAGTCTTTGTGCAAGTCGGTGAGCCTTTAAAAATGTCTTTTATATATATGTTTTGTTTTATTATTTTTTAAAGTATTTTAAATTTAATAAAAAAATATAATTTAATAAAAAATTAATATAGTTTTAAACTGTACTTAAATAATTCAATTAATATTGTTGTATTTATTATTAATTAATTTAATTAATATTAAATGTTATTTAATAAATTTAAATAAATTTTTATTATATTATTAATTACTAATTATGGTTTTTTTTATCGGTAAATGGCCAAGGCCATGATAAATTTTATTAATTAAAAGGATAAATTATAATAGCTTTTCTCCGTTTAAATAGGCACTGGTAGGAAAGAACATAGAAGAAAACCTCTAGTCTTGCCTAGGACAAATGTCCTATATTATTACATTTTAAAAGGGGCATACCCTAGTGAACTGAATACCTAGATTAAATTAAAATCAACATAGGGGCATACCCCTGATTGTTACATCATCTCAGAATATTTTATAACTTCTATTGAATGATGCTTGGACAAGAAATAAATAAACTAGCCTGCTAATTGACAATTCTTCCTTGTTGAAGATAACCAACCAACCAACTAATCAATCAAAGAGGTTAGTAGACATACAAAAATCAGAGCATAGATCATCCAATTGAGTAAATAAGAGTGATTATGATTCCATTCTTGATAATTTTAATAAAATATTATTAACCAAATCCATATGAATTAAACTAAAATGAAAGAAGTCTAAAAATATCCTAAGAAGATCGAAAAAATGCCAACTAATTATAAACTAAAAATCTTTTATTAAAACACTAAAATTCCATCTAGTTAATAATAGGAGCATATATAAATAATTAAACCTACAATCTACATCTAGCTTGTTGATAATGTAAAAACCAAGAAAATGACATCAAACAGTAGAATAAATAGAGTAATATCCTAGAAAATTTGTTCAAACATCACCATACTGTTGTGAAAACTTGAAAATTCCAAAGACGACTCTAAAAAAGTTTTAACTACTAAAAATTGCTCTGCCATGTTGATTAAACTACATCCATATGCTAACTGAACAAAGAGAAAACCTAATAAGTATCAAAATCGTATATCATCAAAATCCCAGTCACGCAGAGATCAATCTTGATCCAAGTATTACTTAAACTCACATAATAGGGAAGCATAAACTAGAACAAATATATACAGAGACCATATTTAATAAAACAAAGAGATTTAAGCACGTCTGTGATAAGATGAAACCGGCCCAAACCACATACACTACTTCCAATCATATCAACTTATAAAAATGCATACTATATATTAAGGCATGAACAATCCGTTCTAAACCATAATCATATAATATTATATTGAGGTGTCATTGAAGCTAGTACAAAGTATGTGAAAATTCAAATTTAAAAAAACTAAAGTATACTTTATCCATCTGATTCTACCTATATTTCAAGTATATAATCAAAATTTACATTTACATCCCCAATATCTTGGATTTAACAGATTAAACTTATACTTAAACTATAGAAAATGAGCAACAGACCAATTACTAATTACAGTTATTAATAACTTTGTATTATTTTTATTAATAATTTGATAATTATTATTTAAATTAATTTATAATATTTTATGAAGGCATTAGTTCTATAGTGGTAAATTGTGTATTATGATTTAAAAGGAAAAAGGGATAAAGTTATAAGGAGAAATTTGTAAACCTTATTAAGTTAGAAACTTAGAACGAAACATAAACTTGAACCCTACCGTTAAATCAAAATTGTATGTTTTCAAACCAAACAAAACTATAAAACTACACTACCAGTTGTATGATTTCTTTTGTGTTGGGTTTGGGGTTGACTTAGAGTGTTGACCAATTTTGGATATTTACTAGAGGTCGAGAGTTACTATTTTGATGATGTCATGTGATGTTATGGTTATATTTTGGTCACAATCTTTTATACTAGACCATGGTGATGTGTCATGTGTTCTCTATGATGAGATTTGATATGTTGTTTGTTAATGCTTTCCAATTGCTTGTATAGAACTGAGGTGAATGGTGTGTTTTCCTGATGTAACCTTTGAGTTTCAATCAGTTGTCTTTTGGATGCTTTCTAGTTGATTGTATAGGACTAAGGTGAATATTGTAATTTGTCTTGTGGTGCTTTCCAGTTGCTTGTAAAGAATTGAGGTAAATGTTATGATTGGTCTATAGGTGCTTTCTAGTTGCTTGTAAAGGATTGAGATGAATATTGTGTTTTATCTATAGGTGCTTTTTGGTTGCTTGTAAAGGACTGAGGTGAAAAATGTGATTCTATGATTTGTACTTTTATGAGCCTAGGGTAGGTAATCTATGTGTATGTCGAGAAGTGGCTTGCAATGGAGGTCAGAGCCCTAAAGAGGTTGCCTGGGTAACCCATTGTACATTGTTTTAATAAGTGACAACATTTCATTAAATGATAGTAAAATTAATTAATACGAGTCATTATTTTTCCTTGCCTATGCCTCGAGTGCTAGTACAAGCTAGGATGGGAGTAGAGAGGATGTTTGGTTACAACCTTGCTTCGTTGGTATGCCTTATCTATATGAAAGGATACTGGTGCCACATAGAGACACTAGGGGGCAGGAGTCCAAAGAGGCTGTCAAGGTAACCTTAGAGTTGGCTCATGTGATGACACTTGCCCAATTACATAGGAGATTTCCTACATGTCACCGTTGCCTCTGAATTTAGATGTCATTTGTGTCTTGGTACCCTTTGAGATAGTTTGCTATTAGAATTTCCTTGACCTAGATGTTGGTTACAACTTATGGATTGATATCTACATGGGACTTGAGACTATCTCCTCAACATGGTGGGAATGGACCATTTAGGTTCTACAAGGTTGGGCGGTAGTGCATTTTTCTTATACCATTGAGGTTCGTCTATTGGATGTTGTTGCTAGATGTACCTATGTAGTTATTCCTTTCTTTTTGATCTTGTATTTCTATTGGATAGTTATACTCTATTGTATTATATTGGATTATCAGAGATCTTATGAGATGATGTATATTCTTTGAGTTTTTTTATACCCCGTGACTTGTACAGTGGATGATTATGCATTTTAATTTTGCCAAGTGACATCTTATGTAATTATATATTATTTAATTGGATTTGTACCTATGGCTATTGCATGATGTGGATTTTGGTTATGTGTTAGATTTAGTATTAATAAAACTTAAATGTGATTCAATGTCATGAGACCCTTAAGAGATGTAATATGTTTATGATGGTTGTATGTATGTGAGTTATTGCTTTCAGTATATTATCTCTTGTTGTTTATTATCTTTCAAAAAAAATGTTAGACAAGCTTAGTGAAACTTTAGGTTAATTTCTTTTGGATTCCCTAGTGGAGCGTTACATCTAGTATCAGAGCCCAATTTTCTACATTGGGAGCTCTAGGTATGGGGTAAAAGCACAAACTTGTGTCACCCTTTTATAAAGGAAAAGGCTAACAAAAGTATATCTGTTCACCTTCAATGACATAAAACTAGTATTATTATTTAGAATTTGACAATGAAATAAACTAATAAAAGGTGTAGAAATGAATGAAATTTAGGTTAATAGTTTTTAAAAATTATTTGGAATAAGAATTGATATATTCTTCTATTTTTTATAGCTAATTTTTCAATTGCTGAAAAATGCTAAAAATTAGGGGTTTAGTTCCCACCACAAAACTATATGGAAATTAAATTATTTATATTTGAACTCAGACTATGTCATAGAAAACATATATAGCTAGAAAAATCAAAAATAAAAATTGACTTTAGACCTGTATTTTCTTTTTTATAATGACTCAAATTTTAACTCACATGAAATTGATAGGTTTCATCTCTCACCACATTTTTCAAAGCAAATATGTTCTAACTAGAAGAAAAAATATACATTCTGAAAGAGGACTCTCTCCTCTAGAACGTGATATAATTTTTAAATTTTTTTGATATGACCTTTTAAAAAAAATCTTTCTCAAAATTGACATATTTTCGAGTGTTAAAATATGTGCTTGTAGAATTTTTTAATTACAATATATTATATCTAATTTAAACACTATAAATTCTATATGAGAATATTCTTGACTTTCAACTCTATAAAATAGTCTTTATATGTTGCTAAAAAAAATCGTAAAAAATAGTAAGAGTTATTGAAACATCAATTTTTAGAAATAATTTTATTTCTTTAGTAATTAGATGCAAACTAGTTTAAAACATGTATTTAATAGAAATTTCAAATTGGAAAAGTGTGAGAACATATATAACTTAGCTCAAATGAATTTATCTAGATCATATGTTTGAGAAAAAATGAATTTTGGAAAGAAATACTCAAATTTAGTTGTTCTAGTAAGTTAGCCTGAAAGGTGACACAACTTTGTGCTTTTACCTTATATTAGAACACCACTAGTTGTCAACTAGTTAAACTAAAACAAAACTTAAACTGTTATATGTATCTATTACAAACTTGAACACTTGAACTTCAAACTAAATTGTAATCTTGTACTGTATTCAAAACATGTTTCTTATGTGTATGCTTTACAGTAGTATGTCCTTATGGATATTATAACATCTCATTGTTCTTGGATATTATTGTAGGATGGTATTTGGGACAAGATCTTCAATGAGAGGTCATAGCTCAGGTCATGGTAGAGGTTGTGGGCGAGGCAAGGATGTCAATGTGCATGAGTCTAGCCTTGAGAGTCTTGTTCAAGAGGGGAATAGGGAGGATCACCATGGAGAGCATCAGGTTGATTCACAGGAGGTTAATTTGAGGCAGATGATGAGGACCATTATGGGGCGCCTACCTCCTCTTCGGGGTGTTGATCATGAGGGGTCACATCATACAGGGAATGAGGAGAGGCATAGGTCTAGGAGTCCTCAAAGGGATCTTTACAGTGACAGATAGAGGTCAGTTAATTATGCTCAGATGAAGGACCTATAAAGGTCCAAGATAAAACCCTTCAATGGGGTTGGTACAAGATATGTGGCAGAGCAATGGTTAATTGAATTAGATAGATGTTTTTATATGTAGGAATTTGACTCTAATAACAAAATGAGGTTTTCCATCACCCACCTAGAGCTCTTCAGGGCTACATGGTGGAACATTGAGGAGAAGAAATTGGGAGTGAACATGAACACCATTACATGGGAGTTATTCCTTGATAACTTCCGTGAACATTTCCTACCAGAAGAATGGCACCAGTAGAGGGCTGATGAGTTTCATGCTCTGAGACAATACACTATGACCGTAGCAGAGTATGAGTAGAAATTCTATGAGCTTATACCTTATGTAGGGATTAGTGATAGTTCACTACTGATGGCACAAAATTTTATTTTAGGCCTTAATAACTATTGCATTGGGGGTGTTAAGGTATTTCAACCCAAAACCCTAAAGAAAGCGATACAACAGGCTATACTTGTAGAGCAAAGTGGCAACTTTAGACATGGTGGTTTTGTGGGAGCACTTGCAACATCAAGGTCCAAATGTAACCAGGGAGTGGGTAGTAGTAGGAAGCCTCCTTCTTTTGGAGGTAATCAACAACAGTAAGGAGGATCTTATCCTCCAACATAGAGTGGTGACGGTGGTTCACACTCTAGGGATTTGTAGTACTCTCAGCATAGTAAGCACAACCAATTTGACCAGCCATCACAAAGTACTCCTTATGCTAGTGGGTATAGTTTTTAGCAGTCGAGTACACCTAGAGTACAGAGGAGTTTTGACAGAGAATATTTTTCATGTAGACAATGTGGACACAAGTCATCCCGTTGTCCTCAATGGAAATCACAATTCTTGGATCATAGACCTGCAACTTCAAAATCCTTGGTTGGAGATATGGGTAGACCTTAGAGGATATTTTCAGTGGAGTTTTATCCTCCTACAAGGAGAAATGGCTCAATGGGACTCACAAAGTAAGTGCTTTAGTTTTATCTTTCTTGTAGACTTCCAGGACTAAGCCTAAGTCTAAGGGGGTGGATGTAATGCCTACCCCTAGTTGAATTTTCATGTTGTGTTGCCAAATTATTTTAGGCTAGTTTTATGATTATGTTTGATGATTAGTGTTGTTTGATTTACCTGATTTGATTGGATTTTATTTTATACTCAGTTGATTATATGATGAGTTACTTTGGTACTAGTTATTTCATGTATTCATGATTATTTCAATGATGATACATGTATGTTCATATAGTTATTTTAGTTATTTCATCATGTTAGTTAGATCAATGATTTATATGCAATTTCTATGGATGCTTACCCCATACTTGCATGTGTATGGTGTACTTGCATGTTTCATTTTATGATTGACATTTCTAATGTGGTTGAGGGAGGGAGTCATAGTCACCTACTAGTCAAGATCTACAGAATGCACCACTCCCTACTATTGCCTATTTAGTTTAGAATATTTGAGTATGTACATGCATGGATTTTATGTAGATTATAGGTACTAGGCATCGACTTACCTAAATTGGCAGGATGAGTGTGCCCATTCAAAGTATCTCAATGGGAAAAGAAGGTGATTAATTCTTAAGTCCTAATCCTAACCCCAAGCCAATTATCCTAAAAAGTAGGACAAGTATCTGAGTTTTACCCTTCAAAATTTGGCAAGTGATGTGAATTCATGATTTTGACCCTTGAGTTTGTTTTAGTATTTTGTACTTTATAATGGGTTTTCATATTTAGTCTTGTGGGTTTGTCGTGATTTTTAGTTATAATTAAATCAAATTAAAAGACAATTTAATAAAAATTCTATAAAGAAAAATTGATATTTAATTATATTTAATTAATTGTGAAATTAATTAAATAAAAGAATTAAATTTAAAGATTTAATTAAAGTTCTAATTTTACCATAATCATATTTATTTAAATTAATAATAGTTTATTTAGGATTTTCATTTAATAATATTTTCAGTTAAATTAATAAATATTTTATCAAAAATGTCACGTGAATTAATTAGAGAGAGAAATAAAATGATTTAATAAAGATATTTTAATTAAATTGCAAAAAGGTTGCACATGAAAATTAAAATAAAATAAAATAAAGGAAAAAGGATTTCACGTGATTTCAAAATCGAAGCATTAATTTGGGGGAAAACTCTTTATTAGGAAATTAGAGTTCATTTCTCCATACCAAGATTTGGAGGAGCCAATTTACAAGAAGAGGGTTTTGGAAGAAGGAGAATTGCTTGTGAGGTTTGTGTGTTCTTTGTTTTATCATCAGATCCAAGTAGGATCTTATGGGTTTTGTGCAGTAGTTTTTGTTCGTTGATTTCTTTGTCTTCTCCATGTTTGTGGTGGATCTATTTTCAAATTTTCAATTGGGTTGAAACCCTTGTTGCAAATTTCATTGTTCTTTGTTTCAAAAACATCTGTATATGAATTGACAATTTGAGACCCTCGTTTTGTAAAATTTTTGAGAACTATATTTTGATACAAGTAGGGTTTGGAAAAGAAATCAAGATTGTTTTATAAAGATTTGACTAATTGTTTGTAGCTCTCTTATCAGATTAAATTGGAGAAATCTTTAATATATATAATTATAATTATCACAGTAAATAGTAATTACTATGATAATTATAAATTTACTTATAATATAATAATTTTTTAAAATGAAAAATTGAAGGGGGGGCTGAATTTGGTTTTGTTTGATTTTTAATAAACAAAAAAACAATTCATTACAAGCCCAACATTAAAAGATTTTCTTACCATCTTTTTCTCTTCTAACCAAAAGGGCTATTCCTTCCTCAATCTTCTTGTCCTCATCAACTCTGTTGCTACCAGCAGAATCTCCACGGGTGCTTGCACTCCTTGTCAAATTAGGTTGAATGATTAGGGTACTAAAGGTTGTTTTGACTCTTACAAGTTCACAGTCTATAGAAAACTTTACACATGCGACTCCAGGTCTTGCACACTCACTGATGTCATCACCTAACTATCCTCTATCATTGGTTGACTATGCATCACCTCATTATATCTTGGCTAAAAGATATAATGCAAACATCAGAAACTGTCAAACAGATGCTCTATTTTTGCGCTGCTCATAGTAAATCAAACACAATTGTCATACATCTTTGATTCTAACTTCACCCTCATAACCACATCATTAGGACACTTTCAAAAATATGTCCTTAATTGCACATTACTTAGTTACTGTGCAACATGAGATCTCTAACCGTTATTCTTCTAGTCTCTAATAAAACCATTGCTATGTTGACATCAATGACAAACACAGTCATGAATGCAACATATCAATATACTCCAATGATTAGGATACTCCTCCAATGTAGTATCATCAGCATTCATGCTAACAAAAACCTCTTACAAACTTCCTATAGTAGGATGCTAACCCATGGAAACTTCTAACATCTCCTATACACTTGGGAGTTGTCCATTCTAAGATAAACTTGACCATATCAGGATCCATCTTGACACATCCATTAGCAATAACAAAACCAAGGTAGACTAGTTTAGTTTTTAGTAACTCACATTTATCTTGATTTATCAATAACTTCTATTGGTGTATTCTCCTCAATACCATCTCCAAGTGCTTCATATGCTCCTCCTTGGACCTGCCAAAGATTAAAATGTGATCTAAATACACAATTAGAAACTTACCAATAAATTCAACTAGCACCTCTTTGATTAGTTTCATAAAGGTACTTGGAGCATTGGATAGGCCAAATGGCATTTCTAGCCACTCATACAACCCTTCATTTATCTTGAAGGTTGTTTTCCACTCATCGCCAGGCCTCATTCTAATTTGATGATATCCTAACTTTAAATCCACCTTGGAAAAGTAGCATGGGCCTCCTGAGTTGTCCAATAGATCCTCAACCCTTGGCATAGGAAACCTATATTTGATTGTGATTTTATTTATTTCTCTAAAGTCCATGCACATCCTCCAATTGACATCTTTCTTGGGTGTAAGGACTATAGATACTACACATGAGCCCTTTCTCCAACAAATCTTGAATTTGTTTTGCTATCTCTACAATTTGGCTTGGTGTCAACTTGTAGGCTGCCTTGTTAGGTAGGTTTGCCCCTGGTATTAGGTCTATTTGATGACTCACTTCCCTCATAGGTGGTAGTGCACTAGGAATCCCATTATCCACTATCTCATGGTGCCTCACCAACAAATGATACACTTCTTGAGGTATACTAACCTTTTCCTTGGTTTCTTCCTTTAGCTTTATAATCATTGCACAACATACCCCTTTCTCCTTCTTTATCACCTTTAAGAACTCTTTTCCACTCAATAATATTAGATTATTTCCAATCTACTTCTCTTTACTAGGTTCTACCAAAGGGTCCATTTGATACTTCCTACCTTATTTGGTTATAACATAACTAATCCTCTCACCATCATAGATAACCTTTACATTATATTGTCATGGATGCTCCAACAAGAGATGGCATGCATCCATAGGCATTATGTCACAGAAGACCTTGTCCTTGTATTTCCCAATCTCAAACTCCATTAGGGCTTGCTCATCCACCATGACTTGTTGATCTTTGTTCAACCATGACACCTTGTATTATATGGTATGGGGTACTCTCCTAAGTTTCAACTTGTCCACCATTTCAGTAGATACTATGTTTTTAGTGGAACATGAATCCATTATTACCTTAAAAATCTTTCCATGTGACCTGCAATTTGTTCTAAACAAACTTTTCCTCTATGGTGGTTCAATCACACTAGGTACCTTCAGCAAGGTCCTCCTTAGCATTAGATTCTCGCCATCTACTACTAGCCTTGCCTTAGAGATAGGTGATGTGACACATTGAGTGTCATCCTCTTGCACTAGTTGATTCCTCCTTTCTCCCATGGATGAAGAAGAGGCCTTCTCTGGATACCTACCCATTGTATGTCCCACTTGATTGTAGTTGTAACATTTGCTAGTAAAAATAGTGCTACCCCTACCTTGTGACTGAAATCTACCTCTTGGTGCTCCCCTTCCTCTGAATCCACCTCTTTGAGATGACCCTTTGTATTGGTTTTTTCTACTATTGTTAGTAAATGGTGTTTCATCAGTCCAATTAGGACTTTTCCCTCTTCCAAAGTTACCTCTACCTCTAAACCCTCTATTTCTATTACCTCTTTACCTTTGATAGGACTCATTTCTCCTTTTAACCTTTTCTTTTGCTCTCAAGACCATTTGGAAGCATTTATGCATACTATCTAGAGCCATAATGGCAATCTCATCTTGGATCCCCTACCTTAAGCCATTAAGGTATCTTGCTACATTTTCCACCTCTTCCTCTTGTCTTCTAGCCCTAAGGGTCAACCTATTAAACTCTTCAATGTAAGCACTTGCTATCATGTCTCTTTGCCTCAGATTTTGTAGCTTTTGATACATTTGAATCTCATAGTTAGTAGGCAAAAATTGGGCTTTAATTCTGATCTTCATTCTCTCCCATGATAATATCTTCTTCTTCCTTGTTGCTACCCTATCATCCCGCATCATGTTCCACCAAACTAATGTTGATCCTTTGAGTCTAGCTTTGGCATAACTAACCCTTTTCTCCTCTTGTACCTCTTTATAGTCAAATTGATTACCAATGGCTTCTAACCAATCTAGTAGTTCATCCCCATTCAAGCTACCACTGTAGTAAGGGATATGCTCCATACTACCCTTGTTAAGAGACTTTAATGCTTCCAAAAACACTTTCTTGTACTGATCCACCTCCTCCTTACTGTCTGTTGTCTCCCTTGTGGGACTTTCATCTTCCTCATCACTTTTATCTCCCCATTCTATGATATTTTTCTTTCTCTTGGTCTCTGCTTGGTTGGCCTTGGCCAGTAGGTCCTTGACCAATTCCACCATGGCACCCTTGCTCATTGCCTTGGGTGGCATACAGTTAGCTTCTCGACTTCCTTGACTTCCTTCTTCATTAGACATGTACCAACCTGAATGTTGGCTTTAATACCACTCTAATGTAGAGGGCTTAAGGTTCCAACTAACAACCTTCAATTAAGGTCCAACCTTGAATCTTCCAAAGATTCTTGTTGTTGTCCTATCACCAATACAAGCCTCCAAGACTTCTCCACCAACTTGCCTCCTAGGTATAGTTGATTTGATGTGGACTCAAGTCCCTTCTAAAGCACTAGTCGAACTAGTCCTCCTCCTATAACCTAACACCTACTTAAGATCTTGACCTTTCACTACCCTAGAGTTTAGTGACCTTGTAGATACTCCCCATAACCTTCTTAACCTCACTTGCCACTTCTGGTTACAACAAAACACCAAGAAGTTCCAAATACTTCACGTAGGCTAGATCGATTGATTGTCTATTAAGTCTGTTGACCTTGTTTTGCTTCCATTCTTCAATTTTCTCCAAACAATACCCAAACCCAACTTAGGAATCTAGTAGCTATCTCCCAGCATAGCAAGAATCTAAAAATGCAAGACTCTATGACACACACAACCCCAATTAGTACCAAGCCCTAGTTTTCAGCCTTAACATTAGGCCTCTAGTCTAGTCAGTAAACAAAAATATCCCTAGCTCCTAAAACTTCACAACAAACCTCCACTCCTTCTATGTATTCAACCTGACATCCTAAGGCTTTTAGGAATGGCACTGGTTCACCTCAACATATTCATGGGTGTGCCTCGTATTGATATTTGTAAAACTGTCCTGGCTCACTGATTCCGAACAGTCAGCCTAGGGCTTTACTTCTTGTCTCATAATTCCATCCAACAAGTGAAAAATAAAAAGGAAACATTATGTACATCTTCTAATCTACCCCCTCCCTCCTCCCTATTTTCATGCATTTTCCACTGTGGGATGACCATGTTAGAGGCATTTTGTGCAAACAACGTTGTGAACTAATACACAAACCAGTCAAAAAACAAAAGCTTGTTACTAGAAAACTCTAGAACTCTAGTACCAAAATGAATATGGAAAAGAACCAGTAAAAACTAATCTACCAAAAACATGAATTGGATCTATTGTGCCAATCTATACAAGGTCATACTACTACATGAAAATATAAAGAAACCTTGCAGAGATGCATGTATGGTATTGTCTCACGTGTGAAACTTGATGGTAATTCTTCAAACCCTTCAAAATATCATCTACCCTACTCATATACCCAAGCACAGGTAGTTACAACCTCCAAAATTGATAAATGGACTTTCTTGCAAAAGAAATGCAAAAGTTGCCCAAGCAACTTTTTGCAACTTTTCAATTTTGGACCAACTTTTTTGCTCACAAGACTTTGTGGCCAAATGGGTCCACCCAGAAACATCCTAAAACCTATTTGGCTAATCAAATACCCTAGTTACTCATCCCTTCCCATATTTTCCCTATTGAGCAACTTTGGCTCAATAAGCAATTTTTTGAGCAATTAAGACCTAGTGAGCATGTTAGCACTTACAATGGAGTAGTTGTCTTCCAAGGACATGTGGAATTTATTAAACACACACTCACACCTAACTAACCCCTAATCACACCAAAAAATCAAGTCTAGGGAGGTGCCTGCACTAGTTGACCAGTTTTGGATGTTTACCAGAGGACGGGAGTTACTGTTTTGATGATGTCATGTGATGTTATGGTTATATTTTGGTCATGATATTTTATACCTAGCCATGGTGATGTGTCACATTTTCTCTATGATGAGATTTGATATGGTGTTTGTTAATGCTTTCTAGTTGCTTGTATAGAACTGAGGTGAATTGTGTGTTTTCCTGATGTAACCTTTGAGTTTTGATCAATTGTCATTTGGATGCTTTTTAATTGCTTGTGTAGGACTGAGGTGATTATTGTGATTTGTCTTGTGGTGCTTTGTAATTGCTTGTAACGAACTACGGTGAATGTTTTGATTGGTCTTTAGGTGCTTTCTAGTTGCTTGTAAAGGATTGAGGTGAATAGTGTGTCTTATCTATAGGTGTTTACCAGTTGCTTGTAAAGGACTGAGGTGAAAACTATGATGCTATGATTTGTTCTTTTTAGGTAATCTATGTGTACGTTGGGAAGTGGCTTTCAATGGAGGTCGAAGCCCTAAAGAGTTTGCCTAGGTATGTTATTTTAATAAGTGAAAACATTTCATTAAATGAGAGTAAAATGAATTAATAAGAGTCATTATTTTTCCTCGCCCATGCCTCAAGTGCTAGTACAGGCTAGGATGTGAGTAGAGAGGATGCTTGGTTGTGACCTTGCTTCATTAGTATGCCTTGTCTATACAGAAGGATCCTGATGCTGCATAGAGACACTAAGGGACTAGAGTCTAAAGATGCTGCCAGGGTAACCTTAGAGTTGGCTCATGCGATGATACTTACCCACTTACATAGTATATTTCCTACGTGTCATTGTTGCCTTTGGGTTTAGATGTCATTTGTGTCTCGGTACCCTTTGAGATTGTTTTCTATCAGGATTTCCTTGACCTAGATGTTGGTTATGACTTGTGGATTAATATTTGTATGGGACTTGAGACTATCTCCTCAACATGGTGGGAGTGGCAAGTTAGGTTCCATGAGGTCAGGTGGTAGTGCATTTTTCTTATACCATCGAGATTTTTTTGTTGGATGTACCTATGCAATTGTTCCTTTCTTTTTTATCTTGTATTTTTGTTGAATGGTTATACTCTATTGTATTGTATTTGATTATCGAAGATCTTACAAGATGATGTATTTTATTGATGGTGTATATTCCTTGAGTTTTTCATACCCTCTAACTTGTACAATGGATGATTATGCATTCTAATTTTGTCAAGTGGCATCTTATGTAATTATATAATATTTAATTAGATTAGTACCTGTGGTTATTCCATGATGTGGATTTTGGTTATGTGTTAGATTTAGTATTAATAAAACTTAAATGTGACTCAACGTCATGGGACCCTTAAGAGATGTAATCTATTTATGATGGTTGTATGTATGTGAGTTATTGCTTCCACTATATTATCTCTTGTTGTTTATTATATTTCAAAAAAAATGTTTGACAAACTTAGTGAAACTTTAGGTTAATTTCTTTTGGGTTCCCTAGCAGGGTGTTACAACTTCACTTTGTTTATACCCTTTAGTAGAAATCGTTTGTCTTATTCATCTCTTGCCTCCATCCATTATCCCATTTCCTATCCCAAATCCCTCCCTTCATCTTGATTATAACTAAGGACAAAAAATGCAAAATATATTTTCAAAAGCCTCTTGACATGTTCCTCCCCATATATCCTATATCATTCAATGTATCATGACATTGCCTACATAGCCACATGTCTGATCCCTTATCTTGTTAAACATGTTATCCCATTATGAGATAGTCAATGCATCCAATTCAACTTTGATTCACCTATCTTTCACCCATTCATTGTCATCCCATCAACTCATTCATCCATTCATAATGTTTTATGCCTTGCAAAGCACTAGGAAAAATAAATGTAATTATATTTGAGAATAAATCGTAACGTATGATTTACCTCATTCAGTGATTTAAAGTGTCCTAAAAAAGGGATAAGAAAATATCCTAAAATCAATTTAAAAAGTTAAAAATACCCTGAAAAATATTTAAATTTTGATGAAATGTCAATAATTAATTTTAAAATATCCTTTAGAAGTCCCTAAAAATAAATCATAAAAATTTAAAATCCAAAAAAAATTGTATTTCTGTTGAGTTTCAATAACATGATCCTTTTGCAATGGAAAACACTTTTAGCACACATAAGAAATACGTCAAGAAAAATATCAGGGTTAACAAAGCATACACCAACAAACAAACCTACCAAGATTTAACAAATCATAGACCAACAAACAAACCTACCAAGATAGTTTACAACCTAATTGTTTAACTCCCTATTAACTTTAATATTCCTGTCAAATGGTGTGCTTTTATGGATACGTTTTTCCTAGAGCACACACCTTGTTAGATATCATGGTTTAACCAATATGTCTTTCCTACATAGGCATCCTATAAAACATTTTCTTATCAAGAAACACTCATCTTTGGAAAGAATAGTTCTAGGTTGAACACACGTTGAGAAGGGAGGGTGAATTAGCACAATAATAAAACTTATAATTAAACTTAAGATCTTCAAAAATAACCAACATGCAATAGTGAAAGTAATGTAGAATACTACAACATCCAAGATGCACACAATTTGACACAAGAAACCACAATTTTGGTATTTCAGAACCTATGGCTGGAGGGAAAAACATGATGGGGATGGAACTCACAATTTTTTACTAAGTTCTATGAAATACAGCCTATCAGGATTGAGTACACCACCTTACTAAAGGCATACCTTGATGAGAGTATCTTAGCTTTGTTAAAAGCTAGAAATTTCTCTTAAAGACTACCTTGCAAAGAGAATTAGAAAACAAGTAAATGTATCCCCTTGTTAAAGGATTTGTCCTTTAGATCCTATTAGGAATCCTTCCCGCATTGTTAGGTATGACCCTAATAAGGGATTTTGACTATTGCAACTATTAAGGTACAACAAGTATGATGATCTAACAAAAAACACTAATACTTTGCTTCAATATATCTAATTAAGTCCACACTCCATCTTATCATCCAAACTAACTCCTATCCTCAATCACACTCCTTTATCAACAATATATCACCATCACACACACAATCTTTCTTCTTTATTTTCTTCTACTCTACACTCTTCCATGCACAAACCATTGTTAATATATTTCCTTAATTAGGGTTTCACACTACCTTAACAATTATTTACCTCCTTACAAGTCCTCCAGACATGTTGGAAATGATCTCCAGATTGCACCAACAATACAATCTAATTGTACATTAATTTGAAAAGAAAGTCAAAATGTATTTACCTTTCCCAAGGTAAAGGCATGCCTTCATGAATCTTTGATCAATTAACCAATAAAAGAGATACCTAGCTTTCCATGTCAACATTGATACATCATCAAGCTTCTTTTAAATATTGATCAATTCCATGAATAAACTTCATATCACTGATCAATAATCTAACCTGTTGTTCTCCACTCTTCTTTACTACTTCCTATAATAATAATCAAAATCTAATAAACTCTTTATTTATTTTTCATAAGTTTTTGGTTGCGACATATACTCACGAACATCCTTAGGTTTTCGCACATACAGTCACACAACTTGATCATATCCAATTACAATGTACTGATTCAATTAGCGTATTTGTTCATGCTCTTGTTCCTTCACTATAAACCTTTTACCCATGTTCACCAAAGTACTCATTAATAATACCATTGTTAAAAGTAGGATCTATGATCGTAGAGTTGGAATACAAGAAATGTCTAATCATCAGTGTTATAATTGTGCACCATAAAATATCAGAGCAAGTATGAATCTTGTTCAATCATGACTTAGTGACCTAAGGACTTAGTCAAATAAGAGTACAATTTTTCTTGATCAACATCCTTCAACTTGGTCTTCTTGGAGTATCGCACGTGTTGTGCAAACATGATCAAAGTCCTTGAAAAATATTGTTTCCATCAATTATAATACCATGCCATACCAAATGTCCCATCATCTTTATCAAATGCAAACAATCTTCCACTTTGGCATTGATCAAAACACTTCAGAGAAAATTTTGTATGCTAAATTGAAAAAGCATTTAAATGCCAAGTATAATGCATAACGCATGACAATACATGACTCATGACTCCCCCTAAGATATCAATCTAATAACCATTACACTCATAAATCAAACAAAAATTTCTTATAGCTAATCCCCTTTTGACAAAAATGAAAATGACTTTACAAAAAAGGATATAATACATTGATATCACATCTAGATTATAATTATTTTCAAGTAGAAGTAAAAAAAGGACATAAAATGTCCAACTTACCACTTGCTTCCTTAACTATCACATCCAGTTGATCAACCGGTCTAGTCATCTTATCATACTATACCTGAGGTAGTAGCTTGGCAAATGTATCCCTTGCTTGCATGATAACCTAGTTATCATATTCTACATTTTATTTATTGGCCTTTCTCTTCAAATATTTTGCAAGATACATAATCTCATATAGAATCATGGATGTTTTCTTTGTCAACCTTTTGATAAGAGCATCATCTTCATCGTACTCATGTTGACCTTTTATGCTTAGTTGGCATTATATTTACATGTGTTCCTTTCCTTTTTCAGCTATACTTCCTGGTCCTTGTCTCTATTGGTGTACATATGTAGATCTTTCTAAATCATCAATTTTCCAACTTCCTTCTCTCTTAATGAATCATGCTTTCTTTTGAATTGGTTGACTGACCCCAAGCTCTATTAAGTAAGAACCTAGTATCTTACTCCTCTTTCCTTTGTGTGTTGTCCACAGTTCTTGCACCTAGAACTCAACCTTCTCCTTTTATTTTACTACAGTTATCGAAGGTCCTTTTACTTTGCCTTTGTCCTTCTCCTTTCTATTTGGTGTTTCTTTAATGATTCTCTTTTGGTGGATGTTCCAAATCTAGTTTTACTATTCTTTGTTCCCATAGACAACATTTTTAATGTATTTAAATCAATTCTACACTCTCAACTTCATAGCTCATTGGTCGTAATCATGTGATCCTTGGTTCTACTACCTTTGTCATGCAATTGTATGTATCTACCATTAAACATATCTCATCCCAAAATTTATTCACTTCATTAACTGTAAGTCTCCATCTATTCTACATTTTCTTTTAGAAATTCTTTAATTGACCCCATAAGATACTTGAAAACCTACTTCCCAATTCACTAATGTATCTCTTATTTTTTATGTATGCAAGATCAACCATGGACCATTTAATATCATTTCTATTGGGAATCATATTCTGAAAGTACAAAAATAAACACATGATCAACTCCCCATAGTAAAAAAGTGTGCCCTTTGTTTCTCTTGGTCCTTTCCAGGTTCTCCATTAATTGTATCATCAATGCTCTTGCCAAATCAAAGTTTTTTCCTTCTTCAATAATCAAGTAAGTAATATGAACTATTATCATTGATACATTGTTAGCTTTATTAGAGTAAAATATTTTATATCCATTCACCATTACATCCAATCTCACTTCTTCATCTTCAATGTCAGTGACAATAATTGCTTGTCCATCCCATCTTGATCTAGTCAATATTGCTACCTCCTCTTTGTGTGTGGTTTTAAAAATGAGTGATTTACCTATTGAGCTAAGAGTGGTTACTTTATGAATAACCTCATTAGTGATTTTGTGAGCTTGTTCACGCCACATGTGATGACCATGAAAAATGCTAAAAATAATCCAAAATTGGTCTTCCTCAAAATCATAAGGAAAATTAGCTAAGTGATAAAACCCTTTCTCAACCATTCTATTATGTTCTACCTTTAGCATCACTTTATCCTCATTACACAATTTCTTAAAATGTTCACGAATTTCATTTGAGCCAATATTTTCAACTTTGAAATCTACGAATGCACTTATATCTTATGTGTGAAACACACCATAAGGTAAAACAAATAGGGCTCCCACAAAATCTTTCCTTCCAATTTTCTAACATATATCCTAGAATCTTGACTATGAACTATGGGTTTTAGAGGATTCAAATGACCTAAGTACAATGATATGAATTCACCAATTTGCAAGACTTTGTAACCACAATATCAAGTTTTCTGATAAATACCTTTAATTTTTTGCAACTAGGATACCTCGACAAAATGTTAACCACTTGTTTGGCCCAGATCCCAATTGGTTCTCTCCTCCCAATCAAAGAAAATACTCACACCATCTAAATTTATTTTTTTGCAAACTACACAACATGCATCTTCTTTTCTTCAATGTGATTTCTTGTTGAGAAAGCCATAGGAAAAGATGTAGAACCATACTTTCATACCAACTTTGTCAAAAGTCATAAATGTATCATTGATAGAGTTATAATTTCCATTAAGTAATCACCTGATATATTAGCACAAGCTTCTTATTCAACTAGATTATTTCATACAAATTTTAATGCCTTGCATCTAGTTATGCAAAATTAATATTGCCTTTCATTTAGAGGGGGTTGTGTGCGAATGATTTATTTCATTTTTCTCCCCCTAAGCCAAGTGTTTTCTTAGTTTAATAAAGAATCACACACATCACTCAGTGATGTGATACCATCTAATGCCTTGCCTTCTTCCCTATGGTCCTCTTTCCTCTTCCATAATATATTCGCCTCCTGTCTAACTTCATCTACATTAATAATCTTATTTTCTTCTTCCTTTCTTGACTAGTTCATTAATTGATGCATGTCTTGTGTAACGCCCCACCAAGGGATCCAAAAGAATTAACCTAAAGTTTTACTAAGTTTGCCAAACTTTTTTTTTTTTAACAAAAAAGATTATCATGCACATCAAACACATAGTAGCGGAAGCAATAACATACAATCAACTAAAAGCATACATAATAGGTTACATTCCTTAAGGATCCCATGACATTGAATTATATTTAATTCTAATATAATACTAAGTCTAACAATTACCATATCCATATGAAAGAATAATCATAAAGTCCAATGTCCATTTAATATACATTTGTTCTTAATGCCTCAAGGCAAATTATTTTGGAATGCTTAATCATCCACTGTACATGTCATAGGGTATGAAAGGCTAAAAGAATATACAAATGTAGAAATAAAGATACATCATCCTCCTCGAATCCATGATACAAAGTACAGTAAAATAAATGAAACCATCCACCATACATGATGCATCCATCCATCATAAAAGATATAAACATCCAACATGAAATACAACTATCCATCATAAAACACAACTAACTAAGTGCGTAGTTCCTCCCAACCGTCAATAACATCATTAGACCATCATGGGCTCTAGCCATCCCCCATGTGTAACATCCCAAGCCACTGAATAGATTGTCGGTACTATCGTAATAGGGATGCCACTACTAAAACATGCTACAACATATGCATAAAGAAGTCTAACATACTAGAATAAAGCATAAGAAGATCCTACATACAGATAACATCACTTATCACATACTAATCATTAATATGAGGAAATGCATCAATAAATAACATCGCCTAATCATGATAAACAAGCATCCCAATAAGCTCCAACCACAGTGACTACGAACGGATCTCAATGGTAAGAGTAAAAAGAACTACCACCTAATCGTGTGGAACCTAAATGGTCCACTCCCACTACATTGAGGAGATAGTCTCAAGTCCCAAATAGGATATCAAATCACAGAACACAAATACTCTCTAAGTCAAGGAAATCCTAAAAGTATTCTAACTCAAGGGTTCTAATAAAGAATGACATCTAATCCCAGAGGCACACAAGACACGCAGGAAACCTACTATATAACTGGGCAAGTGTCATCACATGTATCACGTAGAAGTTACCCTGGCAGTTTGCTTAGGACTCAAGGGTCCCTAGTGATCCCCATGCGGCCACTAGTATCCTCTCATACTGACAAGGCATACTATGGAATACAAGGTCACAACCAAGCATTCTCTCTACTCCCATCCTAGTCTATACTAGGACTTAAGGCATGGGCGAGAACATACAATTATCTTATTAGGTTCATTTTAATCCCCATTTAGTGTAATGTTTTCACTTATTAAAACAAATTACAATGGGTTACCCCCAGGACCACTTAGGGTCCCTGGCCCCCATTGCAAGCCACTTCTCGACACTATAAGTAGATAACCTACCCTAGGCTCATAAAAGCACAAAACCATAATCACATAAGATCACCTTAGTCCTGTACAAGCGATTGGAAAGCATTAAAAGATAATTCACAATAATCACACCAGTTCTCCACGAGCAACTGGAAATCACCAAAAGATAATCATAATGATCACAACAGTTCTCAATGAGCAACTGAAAGACATCAAATGATAAATCACAATATCCATCGATTTGCAATGAGCAACTGAAAAGTATCCCAAAATAATATTGATCGAAGACTCCAAAATGGTCAAGTCAAAACATGTCACAACATGACATCATCAAGAACAAAGCAAACACTTCAGTCCCATCAAGGTGACTGGAAAGTGACCCAAGTATAACTGATTGAGGACTCATAAATGGTTAAGTCAAGAAGGTCATACATTCACCTCAGTGCCACAAAAGATCACTGGAAAGCAATAACGAATAATAAATACAATCATATCATAGAGCATACCATCACACTACCATGGTTGGGTTAAAAAGGATTGAGATCAAAACATCAGCATGACATCACAAGCATATAACTCTCGAGCCTCTGGTAAACGTCCTAAACTGGCCAACATCTAATAAACCCCCAATACCCCAAAACATAAACAGTACATAGAAAACATCATAATCTCATAGTTTGGTTTGATTTGAAAATACAGAGTTGAGTTAAACAATAAAGTTTAAGTTTCCAATTTTACTATAAGTTCTCTAGTTAACCCTTTCAATTAAACCCTTTCTCATTCTTAAATTATAAAAGAAATCGCATCAAGACATAGAGTATCAATAATCATTTATTAAATTATTAAAATAATAATAATTGATTATTAAATACAATACTTCTAATTCCATTAATAATCAAGCTATTAAATATTTAATATAACTAACATTATTAAATGATATTTATTATCAATTCAATCTTACTCTAATAATCATTTACATTAATAATAATTAATTAATTAATAGTCAAAGTTATTGACAAAATTCCTTGATAAATGATATATATATATATATATATATATATATATATATATATATATATATATATATATATATATATATATATATATATATATAGACTGCAGGAATCGGTGCAACACGGCCCCCCTATAAACTGCAGCGCACCTGATAAACTTTTTAACGTGACCGGTAGTGCTGGTGCGACACGCCCACCGGTACCACGAGGACGGGGGAGACTAGAACCCATGACCAACCCCCTGCAACAGGGAAGATTTAGCCAACTGAGCTAGGGCCCCCGCCCCCCTTGATAAATGATATTAATTAATTTAACATTTGATAATTAAACTATGAATTAAATCATTTTTTCTTTTTTTAAATAAAATTTACTAATTAATTAATTAATTAATTAATAATAAAATTATTAATTAAAATTAATAATAATTAATGAATTAATAATAAAATAAATTTAATTAACTAAGTTATATTATTTTTAATGAATTAATATATGTAAAATACTATATTTAATTAATTATATAAAATTAATAATAAACATCTAATAAACTTATTTAACAAACCATATTAAAAATAATTCATATTAAATAACATTTAATCAAAATTTTAAAAATTAATTTCAACATACTTTACACCTCGCAGATTTGATTGAAACTGGCGTTGTTTTAAAACAGTCGCCGACTTTTGTATATGGGCCATGCACTTAGGACTGTTGTCATAGTTGTACTACTACCGTAGTCGCACGTATGGCTGCATACATCAATCAGCCGCCGGTAGAAGGCAAGAAGGGGGGTGGGTAAAACCCCCTCCCCATATATGTATGTATGTATGTATTTATATGTATATCTATATGTATGTATATATATATATGTATATATATGTATATGTATATATATATGTGTGTGTGTGTGTGTGTGTGTGTGTATACATATACATATACATATACATATATACATATATGTATATGCATATACATATACATACATATGTATGCGTATATACATACATACATATATATATGTATGTATGTATATACGCATACATATGTATGTATATGTATATGCATATACATATATGTATATATGTATATGTATATGTATATGTATACACACACACACACACACACACACATATATATGTATGTATATGTGTATATATATATATATGTATATACATATACATATACATATATACATATATGTAGATATACCTATACATAGATATGCATATATATATATACATATACATCGATATACATATACATATATACGTATATGTATATGTATACATATGTATATATATGTATATACATGTATATACATATATATACATATACATAGATATACATATACGTATATGTATATGTATGTATGTATATACATATATATGTATATATATGTGTATATGTATATGTATATATATTATATGTATATGTATATATATACATATACATATAATATATATATATATATATACACATATACATATATAAATTTTAATAAATTTTAAATTTTAAATATAAATATATAAATATATATATATTTAAAATTTAAAATTTATTAAAATTTATAAATCAATTTTCAATTTTATATATATATATATATATATATATATATATATATATATATATATATATATATATATATATATATATATATATATATATATATATAATTTTAATCTGATAGAAAAAAATACGTTCAACCATTCAAATTTCTACTTAACAATTTTTTTTAAAATTTCAAACCCTTCCCGAATAAAATAGTAAATTCTTTAATATACAAAATGGGGTTTCCTTGATTACATTTTCTAATCTCTACGCATGCACAAGACATTGGCTAGCATTTAACAATTTACAACATTGAAATGTTTAAATATTCATCACAGAGAAATTCGAATTCACAATCCACAAGCACGATGAAGACAGGGAGAGAAAATTTGTGTAATAATTAGTGATCCAAAACACAAGACCCTACTTGAACTTGATGCTAATACGCAACCACTCGAAGATTGTGAGAGAATTTGCTTCTATCCAGAAATTTCTCTCTGAAACTTTCATAGAAATTCCCTTCCAAAATTCGCTTCCAATTTTGCTTCCAAATTTTGTGTCCAAATTCCTCGTCCAAAAATGAACCCTTCAATTGTGATAAAGAGTTCTCTCCTTAAATCAGGGCATTGATTGTGCGTTCACCCAGGAGAACTCCTTGCTCACACCCTTAACTCAAAGTTAACTTTTATTTATCTTTTCTTAATCTTTTTCATGTACGTCAAATGAATTATTAAATAACTTTATTTAATTTTCACTTGACTTCACTTTTCAATTAATTGATTAATTTAATCTCATGCGCACTTTATGCAATTTAAATATCTTTATTAAATTCACTTGCTTTTATCTTTTTAGTTAATTTCTCATTTTTTAACCTCATGCATACATCATGCAAACTTAAAACTTTTCATAAATTATTATCTTTTCACTTTTTAATTTATTTTCGAAACTTAATTGATAAAATATTTATTAACTCAAGTAATAATAATATTTAGCGTTTATTTAAAAATGAACTCTAAATATATTATTATTAAATTAAATAAATATTATCACGTTCTAAATTTATCCTTATAACTTTTATCTTTAAATTTAATTATTTTTATTTAATTAATTTCTCAATTGATTAAATATAATTAAATATTAAAATATCATAATAATTTTCCATTAAATTAAATCATTAATTTAATCTTTTGATTTGACTTAATTAATAGAAAATTCACCAAAGACTCATAAAACATCATACGAAAACCCATCAAAGAAAAACACATACAAAATTACACTAAAGGGTTATAATCACGAATTAACGTCATCTGACATATTCAGAGGGTACTCGACTCAAATACTTGTCCTAATTTTCAATTAGCACAAATGGCTTAAGGGTCTAGGATTTGGACTTAAGAATTTATGTCCCCTCTCTTACAATTGAGATAATGTGATAGCGTATGCTCATCCTGGCAATTCAAGGAAGTTGATACCCGGTACCTACAACCTACATAAAATCCACGCATGTACAAGCACAATATTCTAAGCTAAACAGGCAATGGCAAGAAGTGGTGCATTGTGTAGATCTCGACTAGTAGGTGACTATGACTCCCTTAACCACATCAGAAACACCATACATAAAGAAAACAAACACGCACACCATACACATGCAAGTATGGGGTAAGTATCCATAAGAAAACACATATGATAATCCATCTAACTAATCATCATCAATAACTGCAAACACTGTGATAATCATCATGCACATCAAAAATATAAGGTATCAAGTAATCTCATCATATAATCAACTGAATGTAAAACAATATCTAATAATCTGAAAGTAATGTTACTAAACACCAAGCATAAACTGGCCTAAAAGAGTTCGGCAATGATAACAGAAATGCGAACTAGGGGCAAGCACTACATCTTACAATTTATTGCTGGTGACCTAGCTTATGACAATGGTAGCTTATTGTATCAATGGATTTCCAAGACCCCCTCATGTCCCATGTAATCTTCAATTTGTAGTTATTATCCAAGTGACCATGTTCCTCACAAAAAAATTGTATAACTTCTGACCACCTTAACATATAATCAAAATTTACCGATTCATAGGTAACCTTGATTAATAATCCTTGATTTGCATTCTTTAGCCTCATGACCATAGTTGTTGTGAGAAAAACAATACCCCTTAAAAAATTTAGACTTGCATTCCTTTTCAACATGTACAAACTTATTACAATTGAAACAATACCTATTGGAAGTATTTGTCCTACTAACCAATCTGCCTCTGCATACATTTTTAGTGTGATTCACTTTATGACAATTGAAGAAAATAGGTTTGTAAGCTTTCTTACCAAATTTTCTTTGTGTTCCCATTAGTGAGGCTCCCCCCTTTTCCATTTTCTTGGATGATTCACTGACTTCAAGGTTTTCAACAAACCCAAGTCCTTTTGTCTCCCTATTTCTCCTTTGGTCTTTGAGTTGTTCATCAAGATCGGTAGAGCTTTCATTGTACTTATTTAATAGGGCACTTACTTCACTATTTATTTTTAGCTCACTCTCATTTGCCCATTTTCCAATTTCAACCTTTCAAATTCTTTAATCTTTTCATGTAGGTTCTTTTACATGATAAGTGACTCTTCCTCTTTTCCTTTTATCAGTATGTCCTTATCCTTTTGTACATCTTTTATAGATCTGGTAGCTTTAAAATCTCCACCTAATCTGATAACTAGGGCATCCAACTTTTTCTTTAGGTCCTCTTTGTCCTTGATCAATTTCTCCTTCTCCTTCATTAGATTTGCAATTGCCTCCTCATATTTGTTTGATCCATTTTGTTCCAATACTTGTTTAATGTAGTATTGACTTTGAGTTAGTTATTCACACAACTCTTGTCTTTTGACAATTCACATCTTCTTGAGTTTTTTAGTCACACCATTTTCTTCCACAAGTTGCCTTTTGTACTTGTAAACTTCCATGCCTGTCCAAAGGATCTTACCCAATTTGATAGGCTTCTTCTAGGGTACTTGGATCTGTTGCCAATTGCTAGGGTGAGCATGCACTTTGGGGGGGGGGAGTGAATTAATGCAACAACAAAACTTATAATTGAACTTAAGTTCTTTTAAAATAACCAACATGCAAAACTAAAAGTAATGTAGAGCACTACAAAATCCAACATCTGTATAATTTGACACAAGACACCAAAACTTTTCTATTGTGGAGACTTTGGGTTTGAGGGAAAGACCATGGCGAGGATGGAATCCACAATGTTTCATTGAGCTCTACAAAATATGGCCTATTAGGAGTGAGTACATCACCTTGCTCAAGGCATACCTATTAGGAGCTAGAAAGTCTTGTTAAAGACTACTCTGTTAAGAGATTTAGAACACAAGTAAATGTGTCACTCTTTTAAAGGATTTGTCCTTCAAATTTTATTAAAGATCCTACTCATAGTATTAGTTATGACTTTATTAAGGGATTTAGATTACTACAACTATTAGGGTACAAAAAGTACAATGATCATACCAATAGCACCAACACTTTTCTTGAACGGATCCAATTAAGATCACACTCCCTTTTCTTATGTAGATTGACTCTTATCCATAATGACACTCCTTTATTAACAATATATCACTATCTCACACATGATCTCTCTTATTTTTCTTTTTTTGATCCACATTCTTCCATACACAAAGTATTTTTAGTATATTCCCTTAATTAGGGATTTCCACCACCTTAAACATTCAAATTTACCTCCTTACAAGTCCTCCAAATGTGTTAGAAATAATCTCCATCTTGAACTGACAATACAATTCAGTCATGCATCGATTTGACAAAAAAAGTCAAAACATATTACTTTTTCGTAAGTACATGCATGCCTTTGTGAATCTTTGATCAATTCAACCAATACAAGTGACACCTATCTTTCTACACTAGCATTGACACATCATCAAGTATCCAATCAATTCCATGAACAAACATCATATCATTGCTCAACAATCTAGCTGATTATTTTCAACTATTCTTCAGTGCTTCCTCTGAATATCATTAGAATCTAATAGATTCCTTTATTTATTTTCTAGAAGTGTATGGTTACAACATATACTCATAAGCATCCTCAGGAGTCCACACATGTAATCAGTAAAACTTGATCATATCTAACTAGAGTACAGGTCGATTCATTTATCTTCTTAATTTTGACTCCTATTCCCACACAATGAACCATCTACCTATGTTCACCAAATTACTCATAACACATACCATTAATACAAGTAGGATGTGCGATTGTATAGTTGGAATACAAGACATGTCTAGTCATTAATATTATAATCACACACTATAAAACACAAAGACGTGTAAATATTGTTCCATCATGACTTAGTGACCTAAGGACTTAATCAAATAAGAGTACAAATTTTCTTGATCAACATCCTTCCACTTGGTCTTGTTGGAGTATCACACATGTTGTGCAACCTTAAGAAATATCCTTGCATATTCTTGTTGCCAATAATGAATTTACCATGCTATACCAAATATCCCATCATCTTCATCAAATGCCAACAAATATTAGTATGGTTCTTGACTCATTTAGTTAAGTGAGTTTTATATTTTTATTCACTTATATTGAGTAATGTTCGTATGCTTCTGTAGGACATCCACAAGTGATTAGAGAAGCAAGGATGGTTAATGGTTACGTTTTATTTGCTTATTGATTATAGGGTGTTGGCCATGAAGCCTTAAAAGAGCATTTTGGGTGTCTATGAGAAGTACATTCACACATGGGAAAAGTGTCTCCAACACAAAATATTGTTAGAGATAGCAACACTTGTAGGCACCACACATACCTTGGCTCTTGACTCTTGAACTAGATGGATTAGTTAACATTCCTTGACTATTATAAGTATTTGTTAAAATGAAAAGGAATAATCCTACCCTAATCTTTCATATCTTAGTTGGATAACACCCAATTTTATATAATAAAAGTGGCTCAATGGTGAAAAATAATTGCTTAAAATCTAAAGGTTTCAAAGAATGTGGTACTAAAGAATTATAGATTTCAATTATGGCTCAATTTCCCACATTATCTATCTAATCACTTCTTAATCTAGTCATGTCACCAACATCTCTTAAATTAGTCAAATTAGTCAATCAATAAGTCAATCATAGAATTAGTTAATCTTCAGTTAGTCAAATTAGTTAATAAATCTATCAGAGTGGTCAAATTAATTTTTAAATCACTCAAATCAATTAGTTAATCATCCCATCATCATTTAATTTAATAAGACACATCTTTACTATAAATATACACCATCATTTTCCTTTAAAAGGATGTCTTTCTAGAAACCATATATCATCATTCGTCTTATACAAGATGGAACTTTCCAAAAACCAGTCATTGTCACTTTTCTTATATAGGGTATGTCTTCCTTGATTCTAGACATTGTTGTTGGTTTTGAACAAGATGGGTCCTTCTTGAAACCATACATGATTCTTATTAGTAATCTCTCCGTCTAATGTTAATCAAATAGTCATCATAGCCTACCAACATTATTCATTTCTTACTAACTATTATTCAGTTTCATTATTCCATCTAACATTCATCATCTTCGTTTAAGAGATCATTCATGTATTTCTTGCACAATCTCTCAAGGGGACACCTATTACCTCATTGTCACCTAGTTACTACCTCTTTTTTTAGGGGTATACATGGACATAATTTTTATCAATTATTCTTGAAAATATTGTCTAGAAAAATATTGTACCAAAGAGGTGCAAAATGTAGCCACTCAAAATTGATTTGTTATTTGTATGTGATAATTTCACTAATTTCATATTAATTGATTAAATAATCATGATCATTTAATTTACTTGTTTCCCTCTGCTATATTCTAAATTTGAATTCACAATTTCATTTTAATTTTATAATTATGCAATTTAAATCAATTATTTAATTATTAAACATCTAATTAATATTCATCACTTATTCTTCCATAAAGTTAAATAATTATCATTATTTAGTTATTATCTGCATCTTTATAATTAATTAAATAACAATTTAATTTAATTAATATTCCCTCTTTTATTTTATTTTTTATTTTTATTTTTTTTGGTAATAACTTCTTATTCTATTAATAGGGCAAAAAATAAGTACAATAAACAATCCTTAATTTTCAAAAATATCATGAGGACCTGTGGCATAATAAACAACATTTCCTTAACTAGACCCATAAAAACATATCCAATTGCAATGCAAACATTTTTTCACACCGCAATTGCAGGCACTAAAACTACCCATTGAGCCATTATATCATAATTCATTACAAAATTGGTGTTGAAAGAATAAGAATTTTAACCAAAAAAGGTAATCCAACTGCGACTCTAATATAGCATCTCACACATTTATGTGTTTCTCTAAATTTTCATTCATTGGAGTCCAAAACTTCGATTTGCATAACCAGAAAATAGTTCCCACCCCATCTCCACCCATAAATATATAAGAAATATGTAAGCCTTAAAGTCCCTTTACTATTCAAAAAAATTGGTGTACTCCATGAATATAAAGACCATTGTAGCCAAAACTATGTTGCCTAGACCACCCTAGGAACCGTTACCTCCAAACGAAAACCCCAATTGCAATCACAAATTATTAAAAAAAAGGGACTAGAAAGGATCTTATGTACCATTTCTTTTTCTAGGAAACATAAAAAATGATTTATCTAAACTCAAACTTCAAATATTACCCTTGTTATGGTTTCCTTCCAACAATTCCACCAAAAAGACCACATTTCTCCAATTACATCAAAATAGAGTAGCATTTGAACAAGAATTAGAACAAAATATCATAGCAAACAACACACAACCTCATCCACAAACATCCTAAAGTGAATGGTTGAAAATAATTAGTAAATCCTTGCTTTATCTTAAGGCCCTGAGGATAAATCCCCCAATCCTTGCTTGAATCGCTCATTCGCTCTTTCTCCTAGCCATTTGTTATCCCTTTGGTTGGCAGCCTCTCAAGCTCTCAACCTCTCCTCAAGATGGGCTTCATCTTCCTTGGTCCAACCATCCCTAGCTTTCATTTGTTCAATTTCTAGTCGATGATGTGTTGCATTACCACCAACTTTAGTGCCAACCATGCTTTCTTGGCTTCCTTGGAATGTTTATGTCTCTAGCTCTCCATAAATCTCCACACAAATGGGGTGAGTTTTGTGCCATGGATTTTTTCAATGTTTGCGGTCCTTTCCCCCAAATTAATCCCCCTACTAGGAATTAAAGTTGCTAGAATTTCCTCTAGGCCACCCAAGGGTTTCTCTAGAATTAGTTGGTGCATCATAAATCCCACAATGTCCTTTTCTCCCACCTACAATTGCCATGCAGGGATCATGGAATATATTTTGTATTAGTGCAGAAGCGGTTATCCAATCGATAAAACATGCCACCCAATAGAAAAACTACCACGTCCATGAGCCTGGGATGGGTAAACTTGAACATTTTATCAACTCTCATCCTTCCACTATGCCCGTAAAAGGGATTTTGTTACTTCCAACAATGTAGAGTGAATGAGGATGTTGTTACTTGTCACTCAACAAACTCTTTCTGAAAATGTACTTAGACTACCTAAGCTTTCAAGATTGAGAAGGAATACTTAAAAAATGAGCCAAGGGTGGTGAATGATGTCTAAATAAATGCCAATCACATCCACATTAAAGCTAGTTGGAAGTCACACATTTTACTTTAACTTAAATGCATGTTTATTTAATCAGGATGTGGATGTATCCTATTGTGGTAGAAAGCAATTTTTTTTTGTGTAGATTTTAATCATTCCATCAAACATCAATCCAGTCTTCCATTATAATTTTGGACATGTTGAGATTCAATGCCCAATTTGACATTCTATCTATTTCAACCTTATTGGCCCTTTTAATATGCGCGATCCAAAAATCCTATAGGGTGGCTAATTCACGATTAATGTTGTGGTTGTAGTTTTGTAATTGTCATGCCTCCATGTCACCTTTTATGATGGCATTGATAATAATAAGAGACTCACCTTCCACATGTAATTTAGTAACCCCCATCTTCTTTGAAGCTCTAATTGCTAAAATGTCAGCTTCAACTTCTGCAACATTATTAGTGTCATCATGAAGTCTTCCCCCTAGTGAAAGTAGATCACCATTAACATCCCTAATAATAAATTCCCTCTTTTTATTATTACATTTATATAATAGTCAGAATTAATTAATCATTTCCTACTCATAATTAAATAAATGTAATTTTTATTTAATTTACTAATTATTCCTCTCATTAACAAAAAAAATAAATTATTTATTATTCTCCCATGCACAATTTTTTAAATTTCTTTAATTGCATTTATTCTTCTATTTTTGACTAATACTAAGTTTTAGTTCACTAATCAATCCCACTTTTCAACTCCTCAATCACCTTTATTTTTAATTGATTAATCAATTTAGTTATCAAGTCAATCAATTTGGTTATCAATTTAGTCTATTTAACCTTCTATTCTATCTGATTAGTTATCAAACTAATCAATCAAGTCAATTCTTCAACCAATTCACTTCGCTATTCAATCTTCTCTTAATAGATCAATATACTATATTGATAGACCAATCTATTTAGTCAACTCATCAATCAATATAAGTTCTCTCTCCAATCACATATAATCAATCCCATCAATATGGAATCTTGATTGAAATCTAAAATATCTATAAATAGAGAGCTAATTTTCATATTTTGCAACCACATTCACTTACAATTTAAATTCTTATGCTATCACAATTGAGTCAAGAAACTAAGATCCCAACATTGTACCATGGAGGAGAGCAACAAAGGAGGATTACCACTTTTCATATTCATTTGTTTGAAAAAGAGTTCATATTATTGATTGGTTATGCCTTTTGTTTTCATTAACTACTTTTTTTATAGTAGGGAGCTATGATTAACAATTTTTTTTTGTAGTTGAGATTGTGTTCTTATTGCAGGCCTACAGATCCAAATTATCCCTGATTACAAGTATATGAGAGCTACTGATTCATGTAAAGAAGCCATTGGGCTTGAGAGACTTTGCTCATATTAGAATAAAACAAGGTGTAGTGATAATTTATTATGATTGTTAGAGTCTGATATGCCTATCTAAGAACCCAGACATTTCATGTTGGGACCAGTCACATTGATGCTAAATATCATTTTGTTAGAGGTACATCGAGGAATGCAAGGCATAGTTGGTTAAGGTAGGGACTTTGATGATTATTGTTGATTCTTTAACTAAGGCTTCAAGCACAAATAATTTCAAATGGTGTTTTGAGTCTATGGGCATCTTGAACTCTAGTAACTAAAACATGACATTAGAATCCGTTTGGTTGCCCTTGCAAGGTGTTTGACAATTGAGAGATTTGTTAGGAAAATAACATGTCAACCTTACAATAATAAAAAAGTTATTGTTGAAAAGGGGCATGAGCGAGTTTTGGGGGGATTTCTCTCTTAATGAGGATTTGGGAGCTATGCACCTAACCCCTAAAGCCACATTTTATTTGTAATTCATCTTTATAAATCTTGAACATTTATCAAAAGGTTATGGATCTAACAATCGATAAATTTTGTGAGCTTTGTTTGCCATAGAAGGCAACCTTATTTAAAGATAGTGGACATTGTATTCCATCTAGTTATTGTGATGTATTATGAAAATTTGGTAGTTATGGAGTTGCCTTTGAATCTATATTGGTGATACTCTTGTGAAAACTTGCTCTATAAGTATATTGTAATATGTTGTTGATTTTTAAGTAATATATTGGATGCCTTTTGAAGTGTGAATTTTTATTTCCCCCAAAAGGGTTTCCCCACATAAATTACTATGACATGGTAGACATGCTATTTGTGTTTATATATGTTATGTGATTATTGTAAAGATTTGTAAAGTTTTACATAACCCTCCTCTCAAGGTTAGTATAGGAAGTTGTTTTGCTACCTTACCCTGCTTTCACTTGTGTCACATAAATTGGCCTTAACTTTACATCTTTTGAAAGCTTTCTTTATTTGCAATCACTATTAGAAGAATTGAACAATTATTTCATATTTTTGATAAATGTTTTGAATGATTTTTAATCTTAGTTGATCATTTATTAAAAAATAATTTGATTAGCTATTAGTACATTCATCTATAAGATCTTATTAGAGCCTCCTCTTATGATTTCTAGAACTTAAAAGTATAGAAAATAAGGTCCTCTCTCATCATTGAATCTAAATATTCAACAAATTTAACTATAAAAACTTGAATAACTCTTGAATCACATATATCTTAAAAATGATTAAAAAACTATTTTATAATTTTATTAAAAAATATTTAAAATATTTAACATAAGACACCAATAATTTAAATTAAAACAAAATTATATATAAAAACACATTCAACCACTATCATCTATCATAAAAGTACAAAGATTATCTCTTTAAAATCTGATAACATAAATCAAACATTTATCACATGCGAAACCATTAATAAATCTTATAACACATACCAAACATTTATTATTATTATTATTATTTACATCCATATAGAAACCAAACAAACTAAAATACACGATTTAGATACAGTCAGGTCAGTCTTAAGATAGGATTTCTTGTTTCTACTTCTGGTTTTCTTCGAGGTTGAACGAGAAAAGGTTAAAAGGAAATAACAAGAAACAACGTGGACGCTTCTGTAAGAAACAGTGGGACCAGGGCAGCAGACACAATACCAGATAGGGTTCAGATCCTAGGTAGGCCCGTTTCCAAGGGTAAAACGAAGACTGGGGCCCAGCCCACAGCAAGATAGTGGCAGGCCTTAAGCCAGGGGTTTCAAGGTGCACTTTCCGGTTTTGTTTTATATATTTGCTCTTGTTAGCTTTTGTTTCGCCCTTCTTTCTTTTGATCAATGGAAAAACAAATTGAGGATACACAAATGAGAAAACAAACGGTGGATATGCAAACCATGGAAAAACAAATCATCTCATTGGTAAAAAACGGTCAAGAAATTATGGTAAACTTTGAAACTAACCATTTAGGGCAAGTCAAAATGGCATCACTTGGCAAGACAGGAAAATATATCTGGGTCAATGTTAAACAGTTCAAGGGCATTTTAAAACGTAGACTTGCTCATATGAAAGGGTCACATGAAAAGCAGAAACACAGGCAGAGATTGCATAAACAAGTCAAAATGTGCTCTCCTCCACACTTAAGTGGTGACAGTCATCTGTATGGTAGCAATAACTTCGGTGAGTCTGTCAGTTACAGCCCTACCTCCACACCTCTCGCTTGGTGCCCAGATCTTTATGTGCAAGAACTTTTGAGGGCCAAGAGGAGGTTGGAGCTCCTAGAGGCTAAGGAGCAAGAAAGTTACCGCAATATACAGGTGCTAATTGCAGCAAATAAAACTCTTGCAGACGATAACAACACTTTAAAAGCTCAAATCTCAACGCTGCAAGAAACACTTTTAGCCGGGAAGCTTGAATGGCAGAATATGAAGGATGAATGGAAAAACCTGAATGTGACATTGGAAACAAACAAGGTCACAGCAAATACCGAGTCATCTCATAATAAGGAGAAAACGATTCTTCACACTAGTTTGCCAGGAAAGGCAGATGGTGAAGAGAAGAGAAGGAGTTTTGCAGAAGTCACCAAAACTTGGGACAAAAACAACAAACACCCTGATATGGCAAGAGAAGAGGCAAAGATTCGTGTGAACACGCAAGACAAAGAGGTCAAGGAAAGGCAACTTAGGGCATCCAATATAATTATCAAGGGGATAAAAGACTATGGGGAAGGCGAACATACCCTTGACCTAACGAGGGATTTCCTACAAGATGTGCTGTTGTGGCAAGGACAAATCTGCCAAGCTTGGAGGGTTGGCAAACCACACGCTGAGAGAAATAGGCCAATCAAAGTAGTCATGCTCAGCATTAGCGACAAACAAAATCTACTTAACAAAAAATAGCTCTTGTGGGGTTCTTGCTTCGTTTTAGAGGAGGATTTAACTATGAGACAACAAGTAGAAAGAAGGATGGAAATGGAAAAAATCAGAACAGCTAGAAATGAAGGCAAAAGAGCTTGGATGTTCAAGGGAAAAGCAGTTATTGCTCATTTTGGCCACCGCTACAATGAAGGGCAGCAAGAAGGCAACAAAGGTGCAACAACAAACACCTTAACAAGCAGCGATACAACAAGATCCATAATCACACCTAGCGATAATAACTCAACTTTGAGTCTTTCGCATCAAAATAAATAGCAATCAAGCTTAACCCAGGCGTCCTTAAGTTTAGTTTGTTGGAATTGCAGAGGTTATCCGTGGAGATGTGGGCCTGGGTTAGGGCCTATTGCGGAAGGCAAAGACATTATTTGTCTCATAGAGACACATGAGCATGAGGGATGTAAGACCCCATTGTTTGAAGGCTACTGGAAGATGGCAGTGTGGAATGAGGCAGCGGGAAATGGTAAAGGTTATGGAGGTATAATGGTTCTAGTAAAAGAAAAAGAAGGTCGTGTCATTCAACTGGAAAAGACTGATTCTAACAAACAATTTATATGGCTCAAAATCGTGGAAAATAACACTCTTCTCAGGATTGCAGCTTGTTACTTTGCTCCACAAGTATCTAAAATTTATAAAAAGTGTGGTTTAGATCACAATGACCCTTATGCTACGTTAAAGAAAGATGTTGCTGTTTTTTCACAACGTGGGGATGTCTTTCTCGTTGGAGATTTCAATGCTAGGACAGCAAATTGGCAAGCAAGTATTTTCAGCTCCGAAGTAAATGATAACCCTATTTGGCTCACAGAAGAGAGAAATCATCCATGGGATAGAATATCCGAAGATGCTAAAGGCTGCAATCATTTTGGGGAAGAATTGATCACTTTGTGTGGCACATTTGATCTAATAATCTGTAATGGTTTGGCTAGATGGGCTAAGTCGGGCAATTTCACTTGCAACACATACAACGGGGCAAGTGTGGTAGATTATGTAATTTGTTCGCAGCATTTGTATAACAATATTGAAGAAGTTGAAATTGGAGAGCACATTTGGGATCTCAAATCAGATCATAGACCACTGTACGTAAATTTGTATTGGGCAAAGGATAGACGGATTGGGGCAAAAATCCAAGGCCCTCAACACCCACCTTCTCAGGGCAGAATTTTGTTAACTTCAGAAAATAGTAACACTTTCAAGGCTACTCTTGAGGAACTTTGTATGGGACACCCTATGTATAAGCATGGTGTTAATAGTCATGATTTATCAAATCTGATTCACAAGGCTCTTTCAAAATGCAAGAGAGCAAAAAATAGAAAATCTGAAACTAATTGTTTTCCAGCCAATGCATGGTTTGATAAGGAATGCAAGAGGGCTAGGAGAAATCTAAGGGAGTCAAATAAAACTAACCTTGACATTAAGACCTATAAACAGATCCTAAAGAAGAAAAAAATTGATTTTATGTCCACAAGGAGAGAGGAGCTAATTTTCTTGGGCAGAAATAACCCCAAACGTTTTTGGAAAGAACTCCAACCAAGGAGGAAGCAAACTGAAAATAATATTACTGCCACCCAATGGTTTGATTATGCTAAGAAACTTTATGAACAAGAGGGTGGAGTGGGACAGCCACCTTTGGTCAATGATACCACAAATATTTTTACTGTGCAAGAGATAGAGACAGGGATTAAGAAGTTGGGTGGAGGCAAAGCAAAAGACCTTGTTGCGCTTCAAGCTGAATATTTGAAGTGGGGTATGAAAACTCTTGCACCGCACATCACTGAAATCTTCAACAAAATCTGCCAGGAAGGGTTTCTGAAAGATTGGACAATCAGCCTTGCAATACCGCTTTTTAAGAGTGGTGATGTTAACAATCCCTCCAACTACAGGACTATAATGATCAATCCCCTCTTTGCTAAACTTTTTGACAGTATGATAGAAACTAGGATCAACAAATGGGCAGAAGAAAATCATAAACGTGCTAAAGGGCAAGCTGGTTTTAGGCCAAAGCACTCGACAGTGGATCACTGTGTCACTCTAAGACACATTATTGAAAAAGAGTGGGAGAAAAAGGAAGAGGTTTTTTGTTGCTTTGTTGACTTCAAAAAGGCTTTTGATACCGTTCCGAGAGACAAGCTTTGGTTGAGGATGGAAGAATTGGGGATTCCTAGGCATCTCAGAGCTGCGCTCATAGGATGTACGAAGAGGTGAAAGTCAAAATCAGAACTTCAGATGGCATTTCAGAATGTTTTAAGAGCGATATCGGGGTCAAACATGGCTGCCCTTTATCCCCTACTTTATTTGGTTTATATATTGACAAACTGGAAGAGTGGTTAAACACGCAAGCGCGTGAAGGCATTCAGCTAGGGGAATTTGTTATAAAGCTACTCCTATATGCGGACGACCTCATTTTAATTGCCAAATCTGCTTGTGGTTTGCAAGACCATCTATCTTCTCTTGAGCGCTTTTGTAGAATGGTGGGGATGCAGGTCAATATCAGCAAAACCAAGGTTATGATTTTCTCTAATAATAAAAAACAACATCAACATGAATTTTATTACAATGGAAGTGTTCTCGAAGAAGTTGCGGAATATAAATACCTTGGCATCGATTTCAACAAAAAACTAAGCTGGTCTAGCTGCAGGTATAAAAGGACATTAGGTGGATGGAAGGCTTTCTACGCTCTTCAGAATAGGTGCCGTGAAGCGGAGTTGTGGGATTGAAAAACTATTCAAACCTTGTTCGGTCTTCTTGTGCTGCCAGTTGCTCTTTATGGGTGTGAATTATGGGCCAGCAGCACTACTATAGCACAATGGAAACAAATCGAAGGAATCCAAAAGCGCTTGATTACAAGCAAGTTTAAAATTAAAAGCACTGTTCCATATGACATCATGCTAAGTGAAATGGGGGTTGCGCCTATCGAGGCACTTGCTATGGTTCGCCTTTTAAGCTATCTAAAAAGAATCGAAAAAATGGAAGAGGATAGATGGCCGAAAGTTGTCTTTAGGGACACACTATGTAAGCGAAAAAGGACATGGATGCAACAAAACATCAAGTGGATGAGTAAATGGAATATTCATTTCAATATGTGCCCCACAAATAATAAAGAAATAAAGGTCTTTGTTATGGAGAAATTCTACAAGAGAAATTGGGGAAGCGAGATTGGGAGGAAGAAACTATATTATATAAATGAGTTCAACCCCACTTGTGATCAACTCGAAAAAGTGTACATAGGAGCCAACATTTCTTAGAGAGCTAAAATTCTTATTGCTCAGCTGAGAACCAACTCTCACCAACTTCGTTGTGAGACCGGGCGTTGGAAGAGGCCAAAGGAGGCTTGGGAAGAGAGAATTTGCAGATTTTGCAATTCTGGGAAAGTGGAAACTGAACAACACTTTATTCTAGAATGTGAGGCCTACAAGGATAGCAGGGATAAGTTTGCGGATACTATATGTGACAGTTCTTGGCATAACCTGTTCAACGAAGAGTACATTGAGCAATTGGGGGGGCTCATCATTAGTCTACACAAGAGGCGAACAGCGCTACTTAAGTCCGCTTGAGTTGTCTTGCTGTCCCATAAGCTATTTTTAGCCTCGTGGACGTTAAATTTTTATCTATCTATCTATCTACACTGTAAAAAAAATGTTTGGAGAGAGAAATAATTCTACCTATGTAACTTTCCCATACCCAAAAAGGTAACGAAAAATTTCTGCATCTACGTCTACTTGCAGGCGTGAGTGACAAACGCAAAATGTGGGCAGCGGGCAATGGTCGGGCGAGATGTGGTTGTCCGAGCATTTGATGTAAGTTGCATACATTATCACTTGGAGTTCGAGCACGAAACAGAAAGATATTGTTGATTGCGAGAAAGATGGAAGAAGAGGGAGGAGGAGGAGAAAGCAGGTGGGTGGGGCAAGCGAAGAGAGAAGAGGAATCATCAGAAGAAGAGAAAGAAGAAGAGGGGGAAGACGAAGAGGAACAAACGCATTCGTGGTGCAATGGAGGAGCGGGGGACTCAGATAGCGGAGAGAGTGGAATTGAGCAGCGTCTCATCAGAACGGAACCCATTTTGGATTCTTTCGACGTCGAAGCGATGGAGGTGCCTGGCGCACACAGGTTCAATGCTAAGGTACTCTTGTTACCAAACTTTCTTTATGCTATATACTTTTTTATATTTCCTAAAGTTTCAGGATTTAAAACCTAGATCCCCCAAATTGATCAGCACTCAAGCAAAAGTCCCATAGTTATTGGGATGACAAGTTGGAATTTGGCTTTGGAGAACTTCTCCAACATGACAAATCAAGGTGCCATTGTTTTTACCTGCTGATGGTGAAAGGCCGATACTATCAACTCTGCTCTCTGCAATCTGCAAGAGGGTTTTGCTGGGTTCTTACACCAGATAGAATGCTTACTGTAACCATGGTTCCTGCTCGCAATCTGTCGGGCTCTTCCATCCTGTTATAATGTTGAAAGTGCAAATCATCTATAGCATTTCAGTACTCCCATGAAGTGAATCATGTAAGCGTCTTCCAATTTCAACATTGGAAGTGTAGGCTTCTCTTGCTAAGTGGACTGTAATTATTATCTTTCTACGAGCACAACCTTCCCAAGCCACAAAATAGGCAGTAGAGCCTTTAGTTTTGACATTAATTTTTATTTTTTAAAGGGCGAACTTTTCTATTTGGAGTGGGCCTCCTTTACGTTGCAGATTTTTGCTTCTGGCTTTCATTCGCTATCCTAGAGCTCACCTGCCAGAGGTTGGTGCCTGGCTCTTTTTCGTGGCAAATACCGGAACTTGTCTCTAGACCAGGGCTCAATTAGTGCGGTCTTGATCATTACTTGCTGTAGTAAAAAGATGTCACTCATACAAATCAATAATTTTAGGTTCATATTGCATGGCTGCTTCTGGCGAAGAATATAAGTAATTGATTCCATGGAGGTTTCTACCCTCAAAAAATTCTCAGCGGACTCATGTGGGGTTTTTTTGAACCTTTTGCTATAAATTGTCCACTGGATATCATATCTCTGCTCTACAATATCTTTTTAGGAACACTGTTCACTGCAGTTAAATTTATGTATTCCCTCAGAAGAATTCTCAAGTGCTTCCTTCTGGCAATAAGACTCCTAGGTGGCATTGCAAACACTCTGCTCCACTGACGGCCAAAGATCCTTATTTTAAACAGCAGCCGCAACATTTTTTTTTGGAAGATAACAAAGTTTGCATGTACTGAATAAATCACTAAAAAATTGAGGCAATAGAACCTTTTGTGTAACTAAACAATTTTCCACATGTTCACTTTGAGGAGAAAAACAAGAATATGTGAAGTGGTGCGCATAACAGTATAGTAACAAATAGATCATGTTTTTTGGCGTTAAGGTAAACATGTATAATTACATTGATAAAAATAAAGGAGTAGAATCTGATTTAGTGCTGTCGCCCTAGATTTCTAAAAAATAATTAAATCTACCACTCAAAATCCTGAGTTTTACAGGGTAAAAGTGACCTAAATTAGTAATTACATGTTCAACCGACTAGTATGCTCTATAAAACACAGAAGATGAGGTATATAACAAAGAGCATTCATCAGCAGTCATCAGGATGGATAAGGTTGCATGTGCAGCATGATTAACAAATCAGCCTATGGATCTGCTTATGCAAGGTTGCTTGCTGCCTGCACTCTGTCTGCTGCCTCCTCAATTGCAATACCCATGTGATGCTCTGTGGTTTCCAGATTGCTTCGGAAACCTAGCCTCAGTAGCTAAGCATTACTTAGAGATAGCATTGACAAGCTGACCTTCTGCATTGCCATTCAGGGCTCTGAAGTCCATGTTAATGCTTCCAGTTAGAGGCAATCCTCCATATTTCTAGTAGTGTGGGCATTGCTCTGTGCAGCCTTCTTGATCATATTTGCAGTCATGTGATTGCATTGTGTGCTCATCTGTATATTTCGCTAGAGTTCTTTTGTGATTCTTAACACTACTCCCTGCTGCTTGTTGCATCAAAATTTGTATTCTTTGCTATGATATCTCCGTCAAAATAAGATCTATATAGTTAAAATATAAATGAATTGATAAATAATAAATAAATAAAGTAGTAATAATAATATAATATTAATAATGGTATAGTTATAATTTATTATAATCATATTATAATATTGCATAATATATTAATATTGTAATATGAGAATTAAATATTATTATAAAACGATAAAATATAATATTTAGATCAATAATCATAATAGATAAAGTGAAGTATATATATTATTCATTATATATATAATAATAATAATAATAATAATAATAATAATAATAATAATAAATAATAACATAAAAGCAATATTGATGTTAATAAATAAAATAATTAATTTTTAAGAAAAGATACACCTTTTCTCATATCAAGTGTATTAAGAAATATTAATTACCCAAAAAGATATACAAGAGAAAATTAGATATATGGAATTGGTTTGCAAAAAGTTGAGTATGAGGAATCTAAGTAAATTATGTAAGGTCCCAATAAGGGACATTACAAATAGTATCAAAGCATTTTCCTGCTGTTAATGTTTGCTAGCTTTAGTCGAATAAACTTATATATAATTATATATGAGATATAATTTATATATATGTGTTCATTATATTTGAGATATAAGTTTATTGTCATATGAGAGAAATTAATATAATAATGATATATATATATATATATATATATATGATTAAATTTGTTATTATATTAATTATCTGATTAACGACTATACATGTCCCTTCATGGGACATGTCTCTTCATGGCTTATTCTCAATATAAGTAAGAGATTGCTGTCATTTGAAAAACACATACCAAATAGGGAGTGCTTAGTACAATTGCTGCGATCCTGAAAAACAACATGGTATCAGAGCAAGGCTGTGAATATAAGAGAATAAGAATCAACAATAGCAACAATGCAAAATCAAGTTGATCTGGTTGTGATTGATATATGTCAATTTGGGTTTAATTCGAAGGGAGGGGAAGGATTTAATGACCTTCGAGATCATCTCGTGCTGGTGGCAGTAACCAGTGCCTGGAAAGAATAGAGATTTTTCCTTATTGTGAATCATGGAGTTTCAATGGATCTGCTCCAACAAGTTGAGTCTCTAGCACAAGAATTATGTTCTTTACCTGCAAAGATTAAAGAAAAGGCTGCCACCACCAACCCTGCAGAAAGCTACTCTAGTAGAGAGTGTACAGAGAGCTTTGCCTTCATCAATATGCCTCACTTTGATTCTTTGGACAAATTGTGTGAGAGGACATGACTTGACGAAGGCAACCCAAAGTTCTGTGAGACATTTCGAATGTATACCTTATGTATGGTCAATCTTGCATGCAAGATAACTATTATTTATTCTTTCAAGCCTGTGTTGCATGTAAAAAGTTTCAACCATGGTGATTTCAATGAATGTGCAACCACCATGTGTGTAAACTATTACTCCCCTCATGGAAAATCAATGGAAGAAGAGATTCTCACATCTCATAGAGACATTGGGTGTTGTACCATCCTCAACCAAGACACTGAAGGAGGGCTCCAGACAATCAATGATGGATCTTAAATCACAAACGGAGGAAAAGATGAACATCCAAAGAATGTTCATTGGATGACTCACATTTGAAATCACCACTATTGAGCATTAGATACTCAAGGATAATCTTTGATAAAGGAAGGTGAAATAAAGTACAGGAACCCCTTTGAATGATACATAGATTTGGCCCATGTGATATGGGTACCGAAAATAAAGATTAAAAAAATCGTATTTAAAAGGAAGCATTTTCAACACGATCCATGAGAATATGCTTGGAGAGGATAATACGATTTTGCATTGCTAGGATAATGAATAAATCCTGAATGAGAGGTGGAAATGAATATGTGGAGACAACACAGTATAGCACCATTTTCAGGGGTCTACAAGGGCCTGACCTGGCAATTAGTTGCACAAATGGGGGTTGAAGATGGAGATTGTTGGAAATAATCAAGACTAACAAGGTTACTGAGAGGGGAGGGGTGAATCAATAACTCTAAAACTTCAAGTCAATAACATATTCACCATTCATCCATCTAATCTACTGTATGCATGAAAAGATAAACATTCATAACACATGAACATACTGATTTGATGACCCAAAAACCTTCCAATTAGAAAGTAAAATTGGGGTGGGGATGATGCCCACAAAACTTCAATACTGCAGTATAAAGTTGGCCTGTTAAGGCTTACAATGATCACTTCTGGTGATCTGCCCTGTTAGGAGCAAGTAGTTGCTAGATCCACCTTGTTAGAGGATTTACAAACATACAATAAAGTATGCACTCTGTTAGGAGATTTACAAAAGACTGTTAAGTCTACCTTGTTAAAGGATTTACAAACTGATTCACCTGTTAGGATGAAGCAGTGGATCTGGTTACAACTGATTGCTGATAAGATCCTTTATGCATTGATCACCTGATGTGATAGATATAACTTTTCTGCATCTATGTTGACCTTGCTGTATTCCTCTGTTCTGCTGCTGATTCGCTTTTATTCTTCTCAAAATATTGCAATACAACACCATACAATGATACATAACATTTTCTCTCATCTTTTAGAAATGACATAATACATTACATATATACCATTCTAATATTTACACTGGCAAGGTCGGCCAAACACAAGTGAACAAAACATTACTGAGTTGGCCAGATAGTAGAAAACTTGGGTTCCTCAAGTTGACTCGATGACCTTCTGATATTCGGCATCCACTACAATACACTGCATCGTCATGCACTCGGTAAGAGTAGAGGCACGGTCCATACTAATCACTCTAAGTAGTTTGGAACTCGGTAACCATTGGTGAATCGGTGAATATTGTGTTACTCGGTAAAAACTGAATCCATTGATAACCTTCTTCATTTGGTAAACACTAATTCCTTCGTTTACCTTGATCACTCAGTAAACACTAAGTCCTTTGTTTACCTTGATCACTCGATAAACACTAAGTTCTTTGTTTACCTTGATCACTCGGTAAACACTAAGTCCTTCGGTTACCTTGATCACTCGGTAAACACTGATTTCAACTGATGACTCGGTGAACACTGAGAACTTGGTAAACACTGCGAAGCTCGGTGACCACTAACTGCTTGGAGAACACTGTTCTGCTCGGTAACCATTATGAACTTGGTAAACACTGCTGAACTGCCCATATGCTCGGTTTCCAAAGGAATGCTCGGTATAAACTGTAGATCGAGTGATGAGCTCGGTAAGCATTCAGAATCATGTTCTGGATATCTAACAGTGTAGACCGAATCCTTCCTTCTTCTCTAAGCAACTTTGCCTGCTTCTCTGACAAAAATTTGATTCTGAGGTGATGAGATGAGCTTGAACTGGGGTCAAGCTTCAGCTTTTGTGCACATGCTTTTAGATCCTCATCTATCTTATTCAATTTCTCTCTTATCTCCTTAGTATACTCGGTAACATCACAAAGCTTAGCAAAAAGAGATGTTACATTATTAAAAGAATTTTCAATGTTGGCCAAAACTGTGGTTAATTCAACCTGTTTTATTGCTATATGTTGAGCAATGTGCTCAAGCACCTTATTATCAAACTTCTTTTCTGCCTTCTCCATCAACTTTTCTTGACCAAAGATATCCTCATTGAATTTATTAACTGCCTCTTCTAATTGTAACAAAATGTGTTGAGAAGTATCAACATCAACACCTATAGCCTCAGTAATAATATTCTTTGCTCCTTTAATAATATTAAACTCTCTATCTCTCTCATTCCTTAGTTGTTTCTGCTTTGCCTTTAGTTCTATGCGCTGACTGAGCAGTCTTAGTTCATCAACTGAAGCAGTATCCGTATCTATCTTGGGAATGACAATTTCTTTATCCAAGTCTACATCCTCATCCACTGTCTTGCCTGTAAGCAGAAATTTTAATGGAGTCTTTGGTTTTTTTGCTGTGCTAACATCTTTTCCTTTGAAAACAGAGACAATGGTTGATGAGGCTGGACTGGCTGTCAAAACTGGAATAGGACCAACTAAAGGAAGACTGAGAGAAGTGCTGACTGTATCCAAAATTGATATACCTCCCAAAATTGATGTGCATACCGAAATATTCACAATTGGAGAACTTACTGGTGCAAAAATTTGTGCTAATGTAGCTGATGTTGACATAATTGGAGAGCAAACTGGAAAACTTACTGTACATACTGCAGGAGGATTTGATATACCTTGTGTGCTTGTTGTTGCAGTGCATGACTCGGTAATTGAAGAAGTTGCCTGCAGCTCGGTAGATGAAGTGCTTGGCACTTGCATTGGGAATACCTGGAGCTGGGAGGAGACTGGTGAAGATTGAGCAATTGATGTGGTTGTAGTGGTCACAATCTCACTAGTGGAAGCTGTCTCTATAGTAACAGATTTTGGTGGAGTGTGAGGAAGAGATGCAATGACTGCTGCTGCAATTTTCACTGGGTCATCCTCCACCTCAACTGCTTCTTCCTCCTTTTCTTCTTCTTCCTTCTCCTTCAATAATTGCTGGAGATCTTCATCAGTTACATCCATGGAGATGGAATCATTACCTTGCTCATCATCCATATCATCACTGTCATCATCCTTGATTTCAACAGGTTCATCACTTGGCTTATGCAGTTTATAAGTATCATTCCAAACATCAGTTGCATTCTTAACAACTGGTTCTATATTCTTTAACAATATGAGACATGTATTGAATCTCATATTCATTCTTCCTTCCCGATCCTTCATTGCCTTTTTGATTTCTGCATCTGTCAAGCTAGGTACCAATTCTCTCAATTTCTGTTCAAAAATGTCTCTAACAGTTTGCTCGGTGATCTCCCATCTTACCTTTATTTTATCAAACAATATTGCAGGAATTTGGGAGACAAATTGGTTTGGGGAGAATTTCCAAGTTCCCAACTTCTCCATTACCAGATCTTCAATTTCCTTTTGCTTAGCAGGAGTCCTTGATTCATACTTTAAGGCTTTAAAGTTGCTGATTCTTGCACCAATCCTAAGTTGTTTTAGCCTATCTTCAAATGTGAGAGGAGGCTTGTTAAACACAACTTCACTTTCCTTATTGCCTTTCCTTGTTCTCCTTGAAAATACTGCGTGAGGTTTGGTAATGATTAACCCACCTTTCTTCTTCACAGGCTCTGCCTCCTTTTCTGATTCCTCTCTTTCAGATTCTTCTTCTTCTACATCTTCATCTTTTCCTTCGGTAAGCATAAGAGGGCCGGTATCAGTTTTTAACTTAGCAATTTTCCTCTTTCCTTTGTTAATTGCTTGAGGCAACTTGATTTCAAGTTCAATTCTTGCTTTTGCCTCATCATAGGTACTGAACGCTGGAATATTGGGAATAGCTGGCTCATTCATCAGTGCCTCAATTACATCTCTTGCTTCATCAATATTCAGCTCATAAGGCAATGGTTTTACCCATGCCACTCGGGGTATGACTGCCTGTATATACACTTTGTCACAGTCAACCATGAAGCATACATCATCTTTGTAGTCCTCAACAAGCTTAGGGGGAATTCTAAACCTGTTGTTCATTCTCTCTTTGAAATCTTCAAAATAGATATCCATTACTTTATCAAAATTTTCGCCCATTTCTGCAATGAATTCATTAATCTGATACAAAATTGGAACATCCTTTCTCCATACTACTGTACCTTTAGAAGGGAAAAACTTTTGCACATAGAAAAATAAACAGGTTAACAAAGAATCAAATTTACAAGGGTTGCTCTTTGAAGTCCTTATGCTATCCATATTTTTGTTGAATTGTTTCAACTGTACATCTGCCAGGTCGAATTCCATATTCTTCTTCACAACCTTATATGCTAAGTCCACAGCTTCACAAGGCACACTATTCAATCTGCTGGAACTATACATCTTATATGCAATTAAATGAATTCCAAATCTTAGCTCTATATTTGATACATTGTTAAGTTTTAGTCCTCTGCCATCCCATTCAGCTAGGGTTAACTTCTGAAGTTCATCCCGACTTAGGGTTTTAGTGGTTTTGGATTTGCTTAACATAGGTAAACCCGTGATCTTATGAATCATCTTTTTCGTTATCATGACGGGTTGCTCTAACCACAATTGACCATTATGCACACGGCTTAAAATGTATCTTATCCATTTCATTTGAAAGTTCCTTGGCAAGTGCGGGATATGGGTCAAACCTTTGGTTTCCAGATGCTTGTGCTCGGGTTTGAGAGTTCCATCCACACATAACTCGGCTAAGGCACTATCCATTTCTAATGTACCAATTTCCTGAATATTGCACATAAAATGAGTACGAATATCGTTAACAAGGAGTACTTTTGGTGGAATTCGTGATTGAGCTCCATGCGGGTCGAGCGATTCAGCTATGGCGGGAACGAGCTTGAAGCTAGGTGCTTTCCATTCGACTCCCTTCACAAGCATTTCAGAGCCCCTCTTCGCCTTGCTGCTGCTGGTGCTCGTGGATGCCATTGCTGTTCGGTGAGTGAACGATTTCGTAAAACAAATTCTTCGTTTGAAAATCACTTCAAATCGCTTGAACTCACTTGCGTGCTCTTGGAAATCTCTTCGCTCTGTATATTCTAAATTCGTGGTGAAAAATGAGATCAAATTTTGCCCTTTTGATGAAAGGTAAGGTAAGGTAAGGTGGTTTTATAGTCCACGACACTATGCCATAGTTTTTGGGTTTACATATGGTGACAGTGATATGGGACTACCTTGTACTCTTTTTCGAGAGGCGCTTGGCACTACAAACGAGGCGTACATACCCTACCCCCCAGTGGGATTTGAACTTGTGACCTCTTTTTCAAGAGTACAAGTTCTCCACCACTAGGCCAACTTAGGCTGTTAATGCTCGGGTACGAAGGTAGTTGAGATGACCTAGGGTTTGTCAGACAGTCACTGATTTACTTGGTAAACCTTGAAACTTGGTGAACAAACAAAACCTTTCATAGTCCTGACCTAGCTCGGTTAAGTCTGAGACCAACCTTGCTCGGTAGATGCATCACAGTGAACTATGTCTTGTATCTGAAATACTAATTTGTCATTTGCACTCCTTCATTCTGGAACTGCTTAGGATATAGCTTGAAGATGTAGTCCCTGATCCTTCTTGATGGGTCTAATTAGAAATGGTGGAGTCACCCACTTCTTGAGTGACATTGCCATCATTTGAACTTTTTGGTTCGGTAGATTTAGGAATCCACTGTTGTCTCATCTGTTTTCGAATGTTGTCAGCTCTGGCTTTCTTTTCATCTTCAACTCTTCCTATGTTCATGCAATTCTTGGATATATGACCAAGTTCGATACATGTATAACATCTTATGGTAGTATCTTTCTTCCTTAGGTGATGCCTTGTACAGTTTACTCCGATGTGTCCATATTCTCCACAATAGTGACATCTGCACCAAGTATTGTAGTCCCAACCAAATAATGCTTTGACAATTTGTTCTGTTGGATTGAATGATTTAGATCTGCACTCAGATGCATTGTGACCTTGTTTCTTGCATTTGTGACATTTGCCTTCAAATGTTGGTTTCTCTTTGCATTCATTGGCTTTGTGACTATGCTGATTGCAATTGTAGCATTTACCATTGAATTTCCCTTTACCATTGCTCCAACATCTGTTAGATGTATGACCTATCTTGCCACAGTGATTGCAAGTGGATCTTTGATTCCTTTGGGCACCTTGTTTGGAAGATTCACCTTCTTCATTGTATCCAAGGCCTGCTTTACCTTTTTGTCTATGAAGATTCTGCTCATTTTGCTGATTCAATTGATCCACATCTGTTTGAGATTTTATCATCCTTTCATTGACTTGCTTTTCAATATTTAAGTCATTTTCCAAACTTTCATTGATTTGTCTTTTAGATCTTAGATCACTTTGTAAGCTTGCATTGATTTGTCCTTCAGTGATTAAATCATTTCTCAAACTTTCATTCTTAGATCTTAAATTCACAATTTCTTCATTTGCATTAGATAGTTGACTTATAAGATTTTCATGCTGAAGGGATTGATTATTTCTTACCTCTAAGTCTTCATTTGCCTTGTTTCTCTGTTCCAGAACTTCACATAGCCTGATGGATTGGATTTCTTGTTCTCTTTTAAGCTTTCTTACTTCTTTCTGTAGAGAACCATTCTTTGCTAGGAGTTCCTTGATTGCTTCATTAGCTTCATTTGAGCTGCTTGATGGTAAAAGGTCTTCAATCTTTTCTTCAACATACTGATGATCATTCATTCGTCTTGCAAGTTCCTTTCTTCTTTTTAGAGATTGAGAAAGATGCTCCTTTGCTTCTTTGAGTTGAGCCATGGCCATTTCCAAATCTAGCTTTTCATTCTCAATAGATTTGTCAAGTCTGAATATCTCCATTGTCCTTGATCTTTGCTCAAGCTGTCAAACTTTATCCTGAGAACCACAATGCTCTGATACCAATTGTTGGAAATAATCAAGACGAACAAGGTTACTGAGAGGGGAGGGGTGAATCAGTAACTCTAAAACTTCAAGTCAATAACATATTCACCATTCATCCATCTAATCTACTGTATGCATGAAAAGATAAACATTCATAACACATGAACATACTGATTTGATGATCCAGAAACCTTCCAATTAGAAAGTAAAACTGGGGTGGAGATGATGCCCACAAAACTTCAATACTGTAGTATAAAGTTGGCCTGTTAAGGCTTACAATGATTACTTCTGGTGATCTGCCCTGTTAGGAGCAAGTAGGATTGCTAGATCCACCTTGTTAGAGGATTTACAAACATACAATAAAGTATGCACTTTGTTAGGAGATTTACAAAAGACTGTTAAGTCTACCCTGTTAAAGGATTTACAAACTGATTCACCTGTTAGGATGAAGCAGTGGATCTGGTTACAACTGATTGCTGATAAGATCCTTTATGCACTGATCACTTGATGTGATAGATACAACTTTTCTACATCTATGTTGACCTTGCTGTATTCCTCTGTTCTGCTGCTGATTCGCTTTTATTCTTCTCAAAATATTGCAATACAACACCATACAACGATACACAACATTTTCTCTCATCTTTTAGAAATGACATAATATATTACATATATACCATTCTAATATTTACACTGGCAAGGTCGGCCAAACACAAGTGAACAAAACATTACTGAGTCGGCCAGATAGTAGAAAACTCGGGTTCCTCAAGCTGACTCGGTGACCTTCTGATACTCAACATCCACTACAATACATTGCATCGTCATGCACTCGGTAAGAGTAGAGGCACGGTCCATACTAATCACTCTAAGTAGTTTGGAACTCGGTAACCATTGGTGACTCGGTGAATATTGTGTTACTCGGTAAAAACTGAATCCATTGATAACCTTCTTCACTTGGTAAACACTGATTCCTTCGTTTACTTTGATCACTCGGTAAACACTAAGTCCTTTGTTTACCTTGATCACTCGGTAAACACTAAGTCCTTCATTTACCTTGATCACTCGATAAACACTAAGTCCTTCGTTTACCTTGATCACTCGGTAAACACTGATTTCAACTGATGACTCGGTGAACACTGAGAACTTGGTAAACATTGCGAAGCTCAGTGACCACCAACTGCTTGGAGAACACTGTTCTGCTTTGTAACCATTATGAACTTGGTAAACACTGCTGAACTGCCCATATGCTCGGTTTCCAAAGGAATGCTCGGTATAAACTGTAGACTGAGTGATGAGCTCGGTAAGCATTCAAAATCGAATAAGTGTTGTAACTAATGACAAATATATTATAATTCCAACAGGAGATAGTGTCTATGTTTGTAGTGGATTGTTGTCAATTCTATAGGGAACACACTATTAAAATTCTAAGTAATTTAGGTGGTGGTCAGGAAATTCCACTAAAAGACAAGTCTCTTTGGATTATTGAACACATTAAATTTATACAATATAGAGGAGTCATCGAGGATAAGAAGTGACATTTCTTTTGGTTGGACCTGCAGAGTGGAATAAATTGAAGTCACAAGCGATGGAGCGGAGTATGAAGATGATATTAAATCTTCTAACTCAACTGCCATAACCAATATGGACCCACCCAATGTACTGAATGGAGGAGATAGGTAAAGGCAAGTGGATGCCACCAATAACCTTCTGTGGGAGGTAAGTACATAGGTAAGAGTGTCCTGATTGTTTAGGATTAAATGTTATTATTATAATTATATAGGTATGAGTGAATGGTAAATTAATATAAGAAAATAATCAATGTGATTATATATATGGATAATAATAACTAGAATGAAATTAGTTCATCATGATTAAGTATACAATCAAAATTCTAATGTTCTTATAATTAAATATAATAATAATAATTATTAAGAATAATTATTAAAGGTGATTCTTATTTTTTATTTTCTATAAGAGGTATGTGCCTTGATCTTTGCCTTTGAGAAAGTTCTTGCAAGAAAAGGAGGATTGATATCAGATTCAGAGGGAGTCTGCCTTTTCTTCAAAAGTAAAGGAGCTCAGGAGATTGATGGTGAGAGGTAGTTTGACACATCCGTTTGAAGGAGTGGATAGAGGATATGTTTCAGTTGATCTTTGAAGATCTTGATCATATCAGAATCAGAGGGAGTTTTGACTTCATGTAAAGTTTTGGTATCATGTGTGTGACCGCATGATTTAATGGGCCTGCCCCTTGTGCACATCATGAGGAAGCGGCGACTCCAAATGATCATCACTTGTATTTGCAAAAGTTATTGGAAGGTGATGATCTTACAATAATTTAATTCATGAGATACATTTTATGTAAATATTGAAACAAATCATGCTGAACTATATCTTGTAAATCAACAACTGAGTGTTAGATGTCATTCACTTGACGGTCTATGAGTATATTGTATAGATATATAATAGGTATTTAGTGAATATCATATGTTGATATTCTGTAGTCCATTATCCTATTGAGTACTGGGTGAATATGATGGGTTGATTTTCTAGAGACCAATACTCATGATATCAGATGTGATATTAGATCTTATTTGAGTACTTGATGAATATCATATGTTGATATTCTGCAAGCCATTACTTAGAGTATTTGGTAAATATCATATGTTGATATTTTGGAGGCCAATACTCATGATATCAAAATGTTGCTCAGAGTATTTGGTGAATATTATATGTTGATATTCTGGATGCCAATGGAGGATATCTTTTGATCAAAGATATTTTTAAAATTTGCCATTCCCAATATTACTAGTGGTGTAATATCTGTCTTGTGCTTATCCTCCCTAGCTAAGAGGGAGTGTTGATGTTTGATAGCTTTATATATATATATATATATATGTTCATTATATTTGAGATATAAATTTATTGTTATATGAGAGAAATTAATGTAATAATGACACACACACACACACACACACACACACACACACACACACACACACCATTAAATTTGTTTATATATTAATTATCTGATTAAAGAATAGACTTGTCTCATGAAGGGACATGTCTCTTCATGGCTTATTCTCAATATGAATAAGAGATCGCTATCATTTGAAAAACACATATCAAATAGGTAGTGCTTAGTATAGTTGCAGCGATCTTGAAAAACAACACCTGCTCACATACAATGATCCAATGGACACAATCTCACATAAGAATAACAAGAAGTGTTCAAGCAAACCACGCGAATAGAGACAGGTCACGAGTTAACAGAATTATGATTAATGATTACGTTATGCTAAGATTGATATTCAATCGAAAGAATGATATGAACCATCATAGTTGATTTATTATCAAATATGAAGATTTAGAATTGTCGCAAGCTGAGGCAAACAATATAAGGTGTTGAGAGGTAAAGAATCCTAATAGGAAGTCGTTTATGAAGAATATTATCAAGCCTTCTGTTTTATCGATGAGAATATATTTGAAGATCGATAAGAATAAGCCAACTACTATACTAATTATCCAACTTAGATAGTCAATATTATATTATGATTTAGTTATGAATAGGCACATGGTGACGATAGCACTTTGAAGATAAAAAGATGTGATTAGTATACGAGCTTAATCAACAATCATATAATCACTTGAGCAATAATAGCTATTATGGAAGGGTGCAATTACTTGAGTAGCATTACGAAGTGAAGATCACGTCTTTTGAGTTTTGATGGATGCGACCATCCAATAAATCAAGATATATAAGGAGTTGAAAATTGATCATTTAATCATCAGATTACAACTTATTCTTATTTAACCTATTTGGATCTACTCGATTGAGCACTTGCCTTCTTGGCATAAAGATGGTTACAAGCAATTGCATATCAATCTGAGACAGTACCATAGTTGCAAGAATAAATACTCATATCATAAACAATAACACACCAATATAATCAACTCCTTGGCATACAAAATATAAGCTTCATAAGATCATATTATCATTATCAGATTTGAGATACTGAGTGACCAGTATAGAAATCAATATAGTTAAGGTTTGGGACAATTACAGAGTTTTGGAAGAAAGTGGTTATATATGCTATAATAATAAATCAAGAATGTGATGATAAATATACCTATGCTTGGCTATAGTTATCAATGAAAAATAGATACACATTATTAATCATCAACAACAAAGTCAAAGACAGAGAAATATAAAAAAGAAAATTAATAAGTAATTGGCGCGTAGAATTGTATATTACATACAGTGAGATCTCTTACACTACTAGCATCATCAGGCAAAACAGAGAAGACATTCAGATCATAAGACACAACTTTGTATCTCTATGGCCGATATGTAAATTATTGCCTACCTTCTTAGTTAAACATAATAGTAAATTGATAAGTAAGAATACCAAAACATTATCGTTAATTAACACACATGCTCAAACTGGTTATTAATTCTAAGTTGGGAAGAAGAGTAGAAAAGCAATAAGGGAGAGGCATGTGCAAATCCAGCCAATTGGTTATTCCAAGATAGGGTAGAGATTAGCGACCCCGAGCACCTTGTGGACATGTCTAAGAAAGGCTTAAGGGCTTGGATCTGTAAACCCTTGAGGGAAACCTTTGAGTTTGGCGCCTAAGCAACCTATTGCATCTCAACATTCTCACAAGACTGGAATAATAACCAATAGAATGATCTTTTTAGTTCACACATCGCGTATTGCTAATTTACCTATAGAGGTAGTTTGAGGAGAGAAAACAAAGGTGTATTCAAGGAGAGGCTTGTGTAAATCAAGCCAATTGGTTATTTCCAAGATAGGGTAGGGATCAGCATCCATGAGCACCTTGCAGACATGTCCAAGAAAGGCTTCAACGCTTGGATCCGTAAAACCTTGAGGGAAACCGTTGAGTTTGGTGCCTAAGCAATCTGTTACAGCCTAAGTGTTCTTGACTAAGAACAATAATAAGAGCAAAACAAAACAAGCATCCTGCTAACTAGGGCACCTCATGTGGATGCTTAACACCTGCCACTGAGGCCAAGGGGATCAAAGTTATGCTCTTGGGCTTAGTATGGGATTGGCTTGGTCTAAATTATGAATTACATTTTTTGAGACTTATATATGCACATATGTACTAATGATCATTTGTGGTTGCAAGAATCTATTGAAGTAAATTTTGTAAATCTTTTCTTAAGCCGAGCTCATAAAAAATTGTAAAGCATTAATCAAGAATGCATGCATTATGTCTTCATGCATTCATGTGTCTACTTCGTGTTTTCATGCACTCGTGTGTCTACTTCGTGTTTTCATGCACTTACGTGTTTACTTTGTGTATGCTTCGCGTTTTCATGCATACTCCATGAATCCCTTATGCTTTCTTGCATTGAATTATTTGCTCTACAAGAAAAGCTATGATTATATCTTTTTTGCTTGAGGACATGCAAAATTTGGGAGGGGAGGATTGTGATATCCCCGTCAAAATAAGATCTATATAATTAAAATATAAATGAATAGATAAATAATAAATAAATAAAATAGTAATAATAATGTAATATTAATAATGGTATCATTATAATTTATTATAATCATATTATAATATTGCATAATATATTAATATTAAAGTATGAGAATTAAACGTAGTAACACGGGGATGCATCTCGCCTTTTTGCCCCACGTCCCAGAGATGGGGACGCACTGGGGACTTGGGACTCCGTCCCCTTGTCCCCAGCGACACCACCAAATTCCACCACCTTTGTTGAGGCTGGGGGACGTCTTGGTGTTGACTGTTTGCTGATTCGACTATTTATTTACAATGTTAAATGTTCTAATTCAATGCAATTTTCAACTATTTACTCTTTTACATCTTTATATCTTATTTTGCAATAGATCTTTCCATAACTAGAATTTTAAGTACCATATGTATAGCATATACAACACCCCTTGTACCCCACCACCGTCCCCCCGCCATCCCTCTACCATCCCCAAATTAAGGCCCCTTTGTCCCTGCGTCTTGGAAACTTGTCCACCCGTTCCAACGTCCCCCCATCCCCTAGGGCGGTGCAACTATGGAATTAAATATTTTATAAAACGATAAAATATAATATTAAAATTTTAGATTAATAATTATAATATATAAAGTGAAGTATATATATTATGTATTATATATAAAATAATATTAATAATAAATAATAACATAACAACAATATTAATGTTAATAAATAAAATAATTAATCAAATGAAAAGCCACACCCTTTCTCATATCTAGATATATAAAGAAATATTAGTCATCCAAAAAGATATACGAGAGAAAATTAGATATATGAAATTGGTCTGCAAAAAGTTCAGTATGAGAAAATTAGATATATGGAAGTGGTCCATCCTTCGGTGGTGGTGCTTAGAGCTTCTATGCTTGAGTTCAAGTGATGAAGGGATTGACCAAACATAGAATTGCTATCAAGGGGGTACTTAGCATTTACACCAATTGCTTATTTGATGCTTATTTGAGAACTTCAAAGGAATTGTATTGGTAAAGAGGTTGCTGTATTGGTCAATTCATTAATTCTATATGTTATCCTAGAGATCTGTTTTGTGTAACAGTTCTAAAGCAATTTGGGCAGTGAGTTCAGTTGTGTTCTTTGTGCTCCTAACAGGGTTAGAATCTTTTGACAGGGATTCAAATTCTCCTAACAGGGACTCATATGTACTGATTGTATTGAATTGGCTCCTAATAGGGTCATTTCCTCTTACAAGGAACTTTTATATTATTTTATCATATTGTATGTTTCCTCCCCATCGAGGTTTTCCCTTTGATCAAGGGTTTCCTCCCCACCAAGGTTTTCCCTAGTTAACAAATCATTGTGTCATTGTTTGTATTGGTGGACTTTACTTTCTAACATTTAGTATGCATGCGAGAATTTGTATAATGTGGCAAGTGGTCCATCCATTATGAGAAATGGTGGAACTTATTACAAGGGATGGGGTTTGGAGACAGCAGATTGAAGTGGAAGAGTCTATGGAGTCATGCCTGGAGTGTAAGGGAGGTGAACATCAAAATGGGTTGTGCCCAACAAAGGACAAAGGAAAAGATTCATTAGAGGTGACATTTTCTAAGTTAATTGCTGAAAATGAAGGGGAGCTCTGGAAAGAAAATGATGCCTTCCTAAGAGCAACAAAAGGTCAGCTTGAATGTACCTTGGAACTAGAGGCAAATGTGAGTTTCCTGAAACCTGAAGAGGCCCCAGTAGGTGTGGAAGATTCTGTGCCTGTCAATGACTTAAGCATGAGTAGGACAAGGGTCAATGAGACAACAAGGGACTTTACTTTGTCGATGACACATGCTACTTTAGAGGTCAACCCGAGTCTGCACTCTAGTGGGTCCTTAGAAGGATGCAAGGCAAAGATGCTGGGCTCACAGTTGGTAATGACAATGCCAACTACATCGTTGTACTTGCCCAAGTCTGACATTGCTGCCCCTTTACAAGGATCTGTGGGTCAAAAGGTGGTAGAGGACATAAACACAAGGATAGTTGTTGGTTTGGGTGCTGAGGCACTGGAGAAAGATTGACAGATAGAGAGGGATTGTAGGGCGAATCGTCAAGAAATAGAAGGAGATGCTGAGTAGAAGGTAAAGAGGTAATAGTGTTCAAGGACCATCCCAGTGTCCCCAGCTAGGAACTTGGAGAAGTTGTAGGAGGAGGCAGGTTTCAGTGAAAGTATCAAATATGATTAAGAGTTCACAACAAATCAGGAATGGGGTGGTGGGAAAGCTTTAAGCTTGGACACTTCATTGGGAATTTTTAGAAAAAGTACCATTGCTCAAATGACATCAAAAAACAAGAGCAAAGGGGGGGAAGGTAGAAGGTGAGGAAGATTGTTAATCACAACTCAACTTGAGAAAGCGGGATGTGCAGTGGGTCAAACCAAACAGATATTCAGAAAAGGGTATTCCTTTTCCTAGGAGCAATGAAGGTCCTTTTGTGGAATGTCAGCTTGACAAGATCCATCAGATAGCGTTGTCTTTATCAAACTAGGCAATAAATTGTTATGTTATAGGAGTTAAAACTTAGTGATGTGGAGGTTTCTTCTTTTATGAATCAATGTAGAAATTGAAAATGTGCTATAGTGGAAGCTCAAGGTGCTTTGGGTGGTACATGGTTGCTTTGGAATCAAGAGATGTTAGACATCAGAGTGGTTCAGTTAAAGAACTCATGGCAATGGGCCCATGTGTAGCTGAAACAACTAAATGATGGTTTCAAACTGATTAATGTATATGGCCGCAACTCTACTGAGGGTCTTCTAGATGTGTGGAGGGCTCTGTCAGAGGTCATTCATTAGGAGAAGGATAACGTGTTTGTACTTGGGGCTGATTTCAACTCCATTCTTAGGTCTGCAGATAGAATGGGTGGCTTGGGATGGGCTAGTGCAAAACAGAAAAAACTTCAGTAACTTTGTGGTAAAAAATGGAATAATGGAGCTCTTCTTTAAAATTGGAGATCTTCTTGGAATAACAAAAGACTAAGCCTTTCTGGATATAGCTGAGAATTTAGATTGATTTCTTGTAGCTTGTAGTTGGGCATTGAAAGAGTGGGACCTACATGCAAACATTTTTCCTATGACAGGTTCCAAGCACTTCCCACTAAGCCTTAGAATTCAAGAATGATTGTCTTTTTGAAAGGTGTATGTTTAAGTTTGAGAAAATGTGGTTAAGATTTGAAGGCTTTAAAGATGTTATTTAGGACTGGCGGTATCATGCACCATGAAAGGGAGCAAAGCCTTTATTTTCTTCAAAAAACTCTAGCTTCTGAAAGAACAACTTTAGAGATGCAATAGGGAGGTGTTTAAAAACAATCTTCTCAGAAAGTTTAGGTTGGGACAAGAACTCAAAGATTTGAATGATAAGGTTATCATAGACGTTATCATAGATGTGACGGGGGAGACAAATTTTGAATCAGAAAAATTATTGAAGGCAGAGTATGTAAGTTTTCTGCAAATTCTGATGTAAAAATACTGATATATTACCTTCAACCTTGCTGGGAATGGTCCTTAGATATTCTGGACAGAATATTAATTGTTCTTGGAGAATGGTGTATAATTCTGGAAATCAGTTTTAATCCTGATATAAAATCGCTCAAGGTAGTAATGTTAGAAGAGCAGACTTGTTTTTGTTTAATGTGTGCCTTCTATCCACATACTTGCCTCTTCTTTATAGTAAACTCAAGGGGCATGTCCTTAGAAAGGACATGACCCTTTCTAGGTCGGCCCTTTCTAAAACATTTTTAATTTATCCAAATCGGTGTCCTTGAGAGATGTCTAAAAGTTAGTTAAACTAACTATATTTAAGCAGTGAAGACATTAGGAAAATGTTCCCAAATGGAATGTTGATCTGCAAGATAGTAATCTAAAGGCTAATTCATTAAATGCATTACCAGATCTATTCAATCTAAAGAAGAAAATCATTACGTTATCAGAGTTGCTCATAGAATTAACACTCCCTCTTAACTTGATAATCATAATGAGAGATAACATATCTAGCACCATCAATATTGATGACTAAGCATAGATTGATACTCTATATCTATCTGATAGAATACAAATGTATTATAATTCAACCATACCAAGTCTTTTTCTGAAGTGATCTATCTTCACTCGAGAGAGAGGTTTGGTAAGAATATCGGCTGTTTGGTACTCTATATCTATCTGAACCTTCTAAGCTTGATGGAACTCTGATTATCACAGTGAATAATAGTGGGATTCATGGGTTGATCAAATAATCCCACAAGTAACTTTCTAAGCCAAGCTGCTTCCTGAGAAGCCATTGCGGTTGCAATTTATTCAGCCTCTGTGGAACTCTGTGCTACTGATGACTGCTTTTTGCATATCCATGATATCATTGCTGAGCCTAAACTGAAACATCATCCTGAAGTGCTTTTCCTATCAGTAACATTTCCACCCCAATCTGAGTCTATGAATCCATGTAAGTTTAAGTCAACTTTCTTATACTCAAGCCCAAGGTTAAGAGTGCCTTGTAAGTATCTAATAATGTGTTTGACTGCAACCAGGGGAATCTCCTTTGACTCACACATAAACTGACTTAAGGCATTAACAACATAGCAAATATCAGGTCTTGTATTTACCAAGTACATAAGAGACCCAATCATCTGTCTGTAAAGAGTAAAATCTATGGAGGTGATTCTGCTACTGCTTCCTTAAGTTTGTGTAGATTAGTCTCCATTGGAGAAGACATAGATCTGCAGTTCCACATTCCAAATCTCTTCAAGATGTCTAACGTATACTATCCTTGATTAAGTGTGATGTTGTCAGAGTTCTGCCATACTTCCAATCCTAGGAAGTTATAAAGGAGTCCTCAATCTTTCATATCAAATTGTTTGATTAGATCTTTCTTGCTTTGACCTATAAGATGTTAGTAAATCATCAACATATAGTATCAAAATTATCATATCATCTTTATCCCTTTTATAATAGAGATTTGGATCAGCTTCATTCTTAGAGAACCCTAAACTGGTGAGATATGTATCGATTCTTTCATACCATGCCCTTAAAGCCTGTTTAAGTCCATAGAGAGTTTTCTTGAGTCTGCACACAAAGATTTTTGGATTATGAGTTTCAAATCCTTCAGATTGTTTCAAATATACCTCTTCTGTAATCTTTCCATTCAGAAATGTTGTTTTAACATCCATCTGATGTACTTTCTATCCCTTCAATGCTGCAATAGCTAGGACTGCTCTTATAGAGGTGTATCTGGCAACTGGAGCGAATGTTTCTTCATAATCAATTCGCTCCTTTGTAGAGAATCCTTTGGCTACGAATCTGGCCTTATATTTTTCAGTGCTACCATCAGCAGCATGTTTGATCTTAAATATCCACTTAGAAGAGACAACATATTTTCCCTCAGGCCTTTGCTTATGTCTTAACCAATGCCTATGCTCTTGGTTCTTTATAATGGATTGGTATTCTTCTGTCATGGCATCCTTTTGAGCTGTATGTTTGATAGCATCTGAAACATTTGTTGGTTCTGATTTAGATAAGTCACTCATGTTTGTTGCATAGCTAGAAAATCTTTTGGGTCTTTTGCTCTCTTTGAAGGTTCCAAATGGTGCAACAAAGTCTTGTGCTTCCTCTACAGTCTTAATAGCCCAAAGTGGTATTTTCTTAGGATTTTGAGTTTCCTCAAGATTAAGATTTTTAATTTCACCTTCAATTTCTTCAGTGTTCTCCCTTTGAAACTCGGGTTCATGATTTTCTTTAGAACTAGGTATATGTGAAGGATCTTCAAAACTTAGGGCATTTTTGAATGCTAGATCTTCAAATATTACATCCCTACTAAGTTCATTTTTTTTTGACCAGGTATGTAAACTCTATATGCTTTGGATATTTGACTGTATCCAATAAAAATACCTGTTCTGTTTGAAGGTTCAAGTTTAGTTCTTTTCTCTTTAGGAATATGAATGTAAACAGGACACCCAAATATTCTAAGATGATTGATATTTGGTTTAAAATTAGAGAAGACTTCCTTAGGAGTTTTATCTCCGAGGTGGGAGTGAGGGCATCTGTTTTGAATATAGATAGTGTTAGATGTGACTTCTGCCCAAAGATAGGATCCTAAATTTTGGTCAAGTAGCATAGCTCATGCAGCTTCCACAATTGTCCTATTCTTTATTTTTGCTACCCCATTTTGCTGAGAATTGTGAGGAATAGTACACTCCCTTTTAATCCCTACTTCTTTATGAAAATCCTTAAACAAATCTGAAGTATATTCCCCTCCATTATCAGTCCTAAGAGTTTTAATTTTGTGCCCTGATAAATTTTCAGTCAAAGATTTGAATTCTTTAAATCTTTTAAGGATTTCTTCTAATTCTTTACATTTCAAGAAGTAAATCCATATCTTCCTAGAGAAATCATCCATAAAGAGTACATAGTACAAAAATCCTCCGAGAGAAGGAACATGCATAGGTCCACATAAATCTGAGTGGACTAATTCTAAAACATTGTTAGTTTTTCTAGTGTTATTTTGAAATGGACTCTTGGTGTTTTTACCTAGTGTACATCCTTTACATATGCTTGAATGATCTTTATTTAATTTAGGTAGACCAATAACCATCTTTTTCATAGTTGATAAGGCTTTGAAGTTTAGGTGCCCTAACCTTCTATGCCATACTTCGTTTATATCAGCAACTTCATGGATTAAGGCTTGAATAGGTTCTATATTTAATTCATACAAGTATCCCTTTCTTTGACCAATCAACTTTGATTTCTTAAATGAAGAGTTCTTAGACTAGGTCATTACTTTACTGTCCATGAATGCAACCTTATGTCCATCATCTTCAAGTGTTGTAACAGATATTAGATTCCTCTTGATTCCTAGTCCGTAAAGTACTCTTTTGAGATGAAGAGAACCCGACTTCAGTTTCAAGGTGCAGTTCCCAATTCCTTTGACAAAATGAGTAGAATTATCACCTATGGTAACTTGTCATTAACTTTTTCTGATATCGAGTTTAGTACTTCTTTGTATCCTGTAATGTGTCGAGATGATCCACTATTAACTACCCGTGCTTTTCTTGATACCTCATTTGATAGCATTGAATACAATACATAATTTTCAGGATCATAGCCTTCTTTTGTCTTAGTTACCTCTGTGAAATTTACTTGCTGTTTTGTATTCTCTTGCAGTCTGACTTATAATGTCCAAGTTTCTCACATTTGAAGCATTTGACTTTAGATATGTTCCTCTTGAATTTGTTGTTGCCTTGAGGGGTCTTCTTCTTAAAGTGTTTCTTCTTTCTTTTGTAGGAATTTGTATTGAGAACATGAAGTTCTTAATCTTCAGTTTTCGATTTGAGTCCTTTCTTAAGTTGCCTAGATTCTTCTTGAAGGTAGTCTCCTTTAAGTTTGTTGAAGTCTAGGAGCTTGCCTCTAGCACTTAATCCTTGTGAGAAGTCCTTCATCTCCAGTTTTCGATTTCAGTCCTTTCTTAAGTTGCCTAGATTCTTCTTGAAGGCAGTCTCCTTTAATGAAGTTTGGGAGCTTGTCTCTAGTACTTACTCCTTGTGAGAATGTTTCCCATGAATCCGGCAACCCATCTATAGCCATAAGTGACAGCTCTTTGACTTCAATTATGGTCCCTATACCTGCAAGTTCATCTCTTAGACTAGCCACCCTTAGGAAGTATGAATTCATAGATTCTCCCTTCCTTATTTTTATAGGATTACGTTGCCTTTTTAGTGCAAGGGTTCTAGTTGCATTGTTAACCTCATATGCATTTAATAATGCACTCATCATATTAAATGCTGTTTGATGTTTCATTAGCATAGGTACTAATTCATCTTTAACTCCATCTAATATGATTTTCATGGCTTTCTTGTTTCCTTTAATTCAGATAGTTTTATGAGGATCAACATCAGGTTGCTTGGATTCCTTATCAACAAACTGTATTACATCATTGTCTTCAAGAGTCATCATAATTCTGAATTTCCATGCAACAAAGTGTTTGTTTCCATCAAACCTGTCTTCGGGTCTGATTGCGTTGGCCATTGAAGGTAGAAGGATGTTTGCTAGATATGTTTTAAATCTCATTATCAATTTGCAGAGCCAAGGTTCGACTGCCAGAGCTCTGATACCATGTAAGTTTTTTGCAAATTCTGATATAAAAATACTGATATATTACCTTCAACCTTGCTGGGAAATGGTCCTTAGATATTCTGGACAGAATATTAATTGTTCTTGGAGGATGGTGTATAATTTTGGAAATCAATTTTAATCCTGATATAAAATTGCTCAAGGTAGTAATGCTAGAAGAGCAGACTTGTTTCTGTTAAATGTGTGCTTTATATCCACATACTTGCCTCTCCTTTATAGTAAACCCAAGGGGCATGTCCGTAGAAAGGACATGACCCTTTCTAGGTTGGCCCTTTCTAAAACTTATTTAATTTATCCAAATTGGCATCCTTGAGAGATGTCTAATAGTTAGTTAAACTAACTATATTCAAGGAATTAAGACATTAGGAAAATGTTCCCAAATGGAATGCTGATCTGCAAGATAAAGTAAATGTCTTCTAAAGGCTAATTCATTAAATGCATTACCGGATCTATTTGATCTGAAGAAGTAGATCATTATATCCTTAGAGTTACTCATAGAATTAACAGAGTATGTAGAGGTTCTCTAATGAGAGGAAACATTCTAGAGGCAAAAGTCGAGAGGAACTTGGTTAAAGGAAGGAGATAGAAATGCAAAATTCTTCAACAATTCTCCAAAAGCTAGAAGGGTTGTTAATAGCATCTTCTCAATACAAATAAAGAGGATAATATGTTGACAGAGAAAGCAGCTATTCACAAGAAGGGGGTCTGTTTTTTCATGGATGCATACAAGTCAGGCTTGAGTAGTATGGATGATATTGAGGAAGTTTTGAATAACATTCTTGTGTGTAAGTGAAGCTCAGAATAAAATGTTGATGGACCCGATTGTCGAGGAGGAAGTCAAGAATGAATCCCATGTCTAAGCAAATTCCTAACTATCTTCTTTCAAAATTTGTGGGACTTTTTGGTAAACAATTTATGTGAGATATTGGAAGAGGCTCAAACTAGTGGTAGAACAGCCTCAGACCTCAGATATTGTGAATAATGGGAGATGCTTAGTTAAATTAGGTTATCATTTTTTCGATAGAGTGCAAGTTGAGGAAAATTGGCTTGCATAACTCGTATGGGGGAAAGAATGCTTGTCCAAGGCAGGTTCTTTTGCATGGCTAGCTATGAAGGGTAGAACCTTAATGGTGAGATGAGGAAAAGGTTGGGTTTGCAAGGACCGATCAAATGCGTGTTATGTAATGAGGCAGAGGAGGATGTAAACCATCTTTTACAGTTATGTAAATTTGTAGCAGAATGTTGGAGTATGGTGTTGGGAAAACTAGGTTGGTATGGCCTGTTATCAAACTCATTGAAGAAAGTTTATGAGGAGTGGCTGATGAAGATTGACAAATCAACACTTTTATGTATTTGGACACTAAGCCCTTCATCAATCATTTGGAAAATTTGGATGGAAAGGAACAAGCGCATTTTCTAGGGCAAAGAGGAGAATCTTGAGTGATTAAAATTGAGAATCAACAACACTATTCAAGAAGTGATGGGAGTAGTAGTGTCGAAATTTTACAATCCAAAAGTCCTATACACGCTAAAAGATAAGCATGTCTAGCGTGAATGGCCAAGAATCAAAATTAGGCTTGTAAATAGGCAAGGATGGGTGAATCAATCTTTTTCAAAGGAAGGGGTTGAATGGAAAACAACCAAGGAGGGTTGGTGGAAAGTCAATTTTGATGGTGCCTTTAAAAGTAATCAAGGTACCTTAGGTAGTGGAGTAATAATCATAGACTTGAATGGTAACTTAATTACATGTGGGGGTAAGAGGTTGGTTAATAGGACCATAGTTGGCATAATCGTCGAATAATCAGCGAGTTTATACTAATCGCCGAGTTTTTGGGACTGGCGAGTTTTTCCCAAATTTAATCGCAAGGAAAAATCGCCGACAAATCGCCGAGGAAGAGGAAAATGTGATTGTAATGATGTTTTTACTTCTAGTTTGACACAAATTATTTACTATTATGCTTCCCGCCATCAACATTCAGCATGAGAATGTGATTTTGTACCGACTATGCATTTATATATATCTAAACTCCTGCTTCTTTCTTTTGTGTTCTCTATAATGAACTCATTAGATGCATCTTCTCATTGAAATTTGCAAAAAAATGTATTTTGAATTAAATTTTAGCGGTTTATTTAGGTTCCCGAGTTTTCCCGAGTTTTTTTTTTAAATGGCCGAGTTTTTCCCGATTAAACTTTTGGGGGGCTTGGCGAGTTTTTGGATTTGGCGAGTTTTCCAACTATGAATAGGACCAATAATGTTGTAGAAGGTGAAGCAACAATGTTAGCAATTAGAATAGCGAAGGAGCTTGGAGTTAAAAATCTTCATGTTGAAGGTGATTCACAATTTATTGTGAATGTGATTACTAGAGATAGCATGCAAGCATAGGAGCTTCAAATTACATAGACTTATTTATTGGAGGCCTTCTTTCACTTGAAGATTTTAAGGTTACACACATTAGATGACAGGGTAATAAGGAGGCTGACATACTATCTAATTGCGCAATCAGACCTAAAGATGATGAAGTGGTAATTGAAGATTGTAGGGATATACGTAGTGATGCCTTTAATTAATTTAGATGCACTAATGTTTTTGAAATAAGGTGGTGAGGTGTTTGATAGGTTGGCGGCCTAGAATGTACGTGGGCATTTAATGAGGTGCTCTAATCGAAGAGCTAGTGGATGGTATGGAAGAATAAGTATTTGTATGGAAGAATAAGTATTTGTGTGGGACTTATTTCCAAAATTACACAACATTGTAATGTTCTCCTTTTTGTGATCACAACGAATGGTGTTGGGAATGTGGGTGAGTAACAATATTGGAGACTTTGTTCACCCTGTTGTCAAGGAAAAGCAAAACCCATTCCATGGCCCAATGAGCATGCGAAGATTGAAGGATCGTTTCAATTTTGAGGACTGAAAACTATTTCAGAGTGTGATTGTGCTATTAGGAGGAACTTTTAATAAGTTGAAGAATTGGCTCCGAACAATCTCAGACATTTACTCGATGATTGTGGGGGCTTCAGTTGGGGGCATCTGTGTCCATGGTAATGCTAGTTATGATTGCAATTGTACCAATAGATTTCGTAGGGGATTTAGATCCCTTGCTGGCAAGGACATGACTAGGGGTTGGAATGAATTTTGTAGACGACTCAATCCACATAGAAATGATAGAGGTCACAAAGTATACACCCTTTATTTGGTGGTTTGAGGAAGGGAAACAACGTAACAGATTCAAGGAGGCAAGAAAGGTTTGGGTAGGGATTCTTTATGTTGTGGCCATCAGAGAATTGGATGAAGAAATTGAACGAGTAAAACAAATTGAAAGTCTAAACACTGCGGAAGCCCCTAGGAGACGGAGGGCACCAAAGAGGAAACAAGTACTTATTAGGCCTAGTGAGAAGGATTACGTGGATTGCTAGGCTAGTCGGGAAGGTGTTGTAGAGGTTGCAATGAGAGTGAATGATGAGGCGTTAACAGGTGTGGATGGTGATGCAGATGCAAATGATTGGGGAGCGAACTTGTGAATGACAACCAACACAATGAGGGTTGCAATTACAGGCGTGAGGTTAGGGTTTACACGTGTACAAACTTTTTGATGTTGTTGGTTGGATGTTTGGGAGCGCTTTTCTTGGTATGAATGCAAAAACTCTTTTGAAGTTGTAATTTTTAGTAGACTAATAAAATGATACTATTTTGTTTTTGGCTGGTAATAGATAATTATATTAATCAAAAGAGAACGTTACATCATTGAAACTTGCCTTCCATCTACAACAACTATCAATTTTTTTAAGTGGACCTTTTGATCACACCGACAGACCCATTATCACTATTTCCGAGAAAAAAATGATATCATATCCATAAAACACAACACAAAGTTACAAGAGATTTATATTGATAACGTAAAAAGTAGTTACATTTAATTTTGAAAAAAAATTGACTGGAGGTTATCGATTTTGTAAAACAATAGATTGCGCCATACAACACCAAAACAATGCCATCCCCTTGCAAAAGAGGACCTATGTTATCCTAACAACCAAGAGCTTTAAAAGAGGGACAATTACATGAAAATAAGATCTAGGCCTAGACCCAGAACATAAAGTACCCAAAAAAAAGACTCTTGCCTAAGCCTCTATAGCCCAACCCAACACCCAACATTGAGATTGTAGCAAGATACCACATCAGCCAAAACACCAAAGCAAAACTAGAACTCTAAATTAGTTCTCCTCATAGAATGCATCTTAGCACAACACCTTCGTGAACCTTTCCAACCATTGAAGATTGTTTTCCACCTCAATTCTAATTCTCTTCCTTAAGAATTCTCTTCGCACAACTACCTACTATTGATGAACAACCAATTCATCTGCATCCAGATTTAACATAAAGGGTTGCTTGACCACCATTTTACCTCTTTGTACAAGCTTTGGGATGCCAACAAGCCACAAAATGTTGACCCACAACTCTGAATACCACTATGTCAATGTACTTAACAGAGTGACAACTAAATGTCCACTTTTGCACCACTCACATCAAGGAGAGAAGCCAAAAATGCAGTGTTACTCAGGGTGCATATCTGGTCTGGAAACCAATGTCCCTTTTGGGGACATTTTGGGGATGGGATGACTAGGGGACTTCCCCACCCTGCCCCCAATTTAATAAAAAAGACAGGGTACAATTCGAAAACTCAGGGATGTTACCATAAATCAGAGGGGAGGGGTAACCGTACATCACAGGGATGGCTAGGGATGCCTTGGAAGGCCCTGGGATGGATAGATGTACCTGACAAGATAGGCTGCATCTGCACTTAAAAAACACTTTTTGCTTTTATAAAACTCTTTCTTTTATGATATTAAAGTGGGCCTTTCCTTCCAAGTTTGTCCTATTATGCACATTACTATTTGGTAGTTAATTCCTGCTATTTGGGGTCCTTTGATTAGTATTTAGCAACATTATATTAAGAATCATGAAATTAAGAATGCTGTTACAGTCATGCTACATGCTCAAAATCATACGGCAGACTGTTTGCAAGGTTTTGGGAAAGTATGAAAAATGCATTGCAGAACTGGAACATGCATCTTTATGTCATTTTGTGGCAATATAGCAGTGTCAGGTTGGTTTTGTGTTATTTGGTCCTTTGTGGAAGATTTGGTGAATATTGGAGGTTGCATCAAGCTGCCATCTTGCTGTAACAAACCTATATCATGTTCGGAACTGTATAGAATTCTTGTTTGTCTTAATATCAGTCCTCTTACTATGAATTAGAGGTGTAGTTTCAGGGGTTTAATGATGTAATTCCAATTTAGATCATTGGTGAATGTGATCTATAGTGAGGCATTGGGAGACACGTACCTGATCCACTATTTGTAGCAGCCCTTTCTAGAATTAATGTCAAATCTGCAACAGTTGACTCTGACACAGTTTCCAAGGTTTTTCATGTTTAGTATTTTATAGGAATTTTATTTCATGTATAGGCAGTAATGTGCAAATTCTCTGAAAGCAATTGTAATGCTATGCTTATAATGTGTACACCATCATTAATATTAGGCTTAGATGATAGTAGTGCGCTTCAATTTGGAAGGCGAGTTATTGTTCTTGTTCTATTGACAATGAATTCTGAATTATGTTCTTGGGTGTATTTCAATTTTCTATGTTATTATTTTAATACTACATGCATATTGACAATGAATTCCAAATTATGAATGGATATTATTGAGCTTTGAGTGTGACTATTGAAGTGTTGTATGTTAAGGTTCTATTATGTTAAATAGCATGCTTTATCCATGCTTTCATATGACTGTAATGTATATATGCAAATTTTCCTATATTCATATGGACATCACCTTTGCCGTCCCCAAATCTGGCAAAAAAAATTGCTATCCAAATAACTTGTTTCCTTGTCCCTGTCCCAAAAACTTGGGATAACACAAAGAAAATGTAAAGAGATATAAGCATTTATCTGATACCTATTAACCAAAATGAGGAATTCTCGGCCCAAGACCATCCTAGTAGACTCCATGGAAAGAAGCCTCGATAGTTTGCATACCGATTTCAATTTTAGGTCAAAGATGAAAACCAAGGAAGGTCATTTGTTGTTTTTTGCATCTAAGACAAATTTGGGAGTTCATAGCGACAAACAATGAAGTTGTCCAAGGGATGGGGAAAATTTGAATGTGGCTGATAGAAAACCCACACACAAGCATTTAGGCGACATTGAAAGTGCTTATTAACTAGGATAGCTTAGCTGAACGAAAAGATGCCATACCATCCAAAATCAAGCTAGGGATCTAGCATGAAGTCATGGCAGTTTTTAAGTTTCTTAAATGCATGTTCATTTGCGGTAGCATGCGACGAACGAGACGTCCCATTAATAATGATTTTGAATACAAATGACCATTTTCGATGATGGACGGTAGGTGGAAGGGGATCTTTTTGAGTCAAAATCCCTTAAAAAGTACACCTATTTTAAATAATGTTGAAGAATTGGGCTTAAATAAGGGGAGCTTGAACTGCTGGGTTTAATCAACCATTTAGAGCTGCCACCAAATTGTCACTGATAGAGATTTTGTCATATCCATTTGCCTTGTCATTTGTTAGTTTGTTCGCATTAGAGTTCCCTTCTTTATAAATGTGGTTAAACAAAACAGTGTCAACGCATCTTAGCAATTCTTGAGCTTGCACTATTAGCATGCATAGTTTTTAACTAGGCGTTGAACCAATGCCTAGAGCATTGATGATCAACGTGGAGTCGCTTTCAATCTTCAATATTCACATTCCTAACTCTTTACTAAGAGTAAGCCCATGGATGACAACAAGGATTTTGGCCTCATTGTCTCCATTGGGGATTGATTTTGAAGAGCTTTCAATGGTTAGACCTTGCCAATTTTTGATAACATATCTAGTTCCCAATCTTCCATGATTACCCCTTGAGGAGCAATCAAAATTTAATTTGAACTGACCATCCTGAGGTGGCATCCAAATCCCACATTCCTTGGCAGAGTGTAATATCTCCTTCTGGAGAAAAATTCAATGATAATAAAAATTAAAACATAAGATTAAATGATTAAAGAACATATAATTATAATTATAATGAGATTGATTAATTCAAATGAGTAATAATACAAAATTATCTAAACACTATATGAGATGTTAAAATTAAATAATAGAATAAACAAATGATTACTAATATTATATATAATATTATTATAATAAATGAATATAAAAATAGAATAAATAAGTAATGAAATATAATATAATAATATGGAATAAACTATACATGTCATCAACCAATGGCATATTATATGATTCACGGAAATCCAACGTGGTCTACAAAATCAACGTTGGGAGGATGATACCCTTCGCAGCAACCTTACGGAAAGGTTTGATGGAAAATGGGAAGAGAATGGTGCAACCTGCGGTGTGTGTTGGTAATCCTCCCTAGCAGCACACAAAGAAGATACATCAGGTTGATCTGTTTATAATAGGCAAACCACTTTCTTAGCAATGACAAATGTGCGTAGGAACTAGTACCAAAGACCATTTATTGAAAGAGCAGGACTATTATCAGAAATAGCGATTCCTAATTACACAATGGTACTAGATGAGGGATTCCTTAACAGGAGCAAAAAGCGATTTAATATTGACCAACAGGCATTACTAACGGGAAAGTACGCTAGGAGGCATTGTTACAAGCGAGCAGATTAACATTAATAAAGGAGGTATGTGATTAGTTTGACTGAACCGATTTGTGGTGAAGAGGCATGACTCAAAGAGATATCCTCATTTATCTTTATTTATAGATATCTCTGAAGAAAGGAGAGGAATAGGAACAGATTTATATGTATAAGACTGAGGAATATCAAATATCTGATTTATTCAGGCAGATCGATCAAGGGAATAATAACCTGAATTATAAGAGGGAAAGTATAGTATCTAAAAGGAGTTATGAATCAAGAGGAGCTTCAGTTCAAAGGGGAATAATCTAGAGTTAAGTGATTAGCTGATTACTACAGTTCAAGACTATAATCTACATGTTTAACTAAAAGGTCAATATCATTCAAAGATTAAGACAGAACTTCCATATCTATGGGCATTGGCAATTCTTACGTTGAAGAAAATATTTGAGAAGTTTATCAAGGAGAGTATCACAGATAGTCATCTTTATCTGAGAGCACAGCCAATGATTACAGGAGGATAAAATATTAATTGTTTGAATCATCGAATAGGAGGAGAGTATATATACATCATTCAACTAAACAAATTCAAAATTGACATATTTTAGAATGGCACAAGTGTGGATCTGAAGGCATATCAACACTGGATGGGATACGAGTCTTTAATCTACAACATAACAGATCAGGAAGCATTTACCTAACTGATCAACCAAGATCCATCAGCATTGCTCCTTTGCATAATATTGCTAATATAAAAACATCTTTATCCTTTCCATTATATGATTTAAACATTTAAATAGGTATTGTAGATTGTCATAATTAAGATCTCAAAGAAGGGAGTCTCCAGCCGTAAATTTTTCAGATTAATCATCATAAACTCAGAAGTCAATCTAGGAGGGGACATTACACAAAGTGAGGAACGAGGCTCCCTGATTCAATCCAAAGCAGAATCTTTAGTCCTTGCCAATTGGCTCTCATTTTGGCATCCTAGTCCATAAATGATATGTTCTTCGAATTAAGTTGGGAGAGCATTATTTATCAACTCTACTATATGTTTATGAGTGTTTTGTGACACTTTACATACAATAAAATACCAAGTTAGAATAAAATACCAATTATTCTATCCTCTCTTGAACATGGAAACCTCAAATGATGAGCAATATGATAATGTGTGATTAAATAAGGCAACCACAAACTTTACACTGTGAAGTAGTAACTTTGTGTTGATGTGATCTTGCTGGTAACACACAAAGGGACTTACGTAATTGTTGCTAGTTTTAGTCAATTCATTTCCCTTGAAGCAGCTAAATCTTGAATTGACTTGAACTTCTTAAAAAACAAAAGGAAAAGATTTAAGAGAAATCTAATCTAACTCAACTTAATATCTAAGGACAATGATAACAATGAATGATGCTTGGATGTTAGAATTCCTAAGTTTTGCTTCACCATGAGGAAACAATTACAGAAATCTGATGTAATCTTCAAAGGTAACAAAGAATTTTAATAGTTTAACATTCATCCAAATACCCAATATTGGCACAATCCAAATGACCATCTACAATCAAGCTTGTGCTTAATGAGTTTTAGACTAATCATATACTTGACTCTGCAATCAACAAATTACAAATGGCACGAATCAAGGAATTTTATTACATATTGCCACACTTAACCATTAAAAAATCAATGAACTTTAACTAAACTTTGAGAAGTGGAAACAATGCAAAATGTTGAAACATCACACGAGGATCTACCATATCTTCAATAAATATTGTATATTAACTACAACATTGTTTGGCAGCAATTTCCGATTTCCTCCTGCTACTGAAAGATCCCTGATGGATCTCTTCCGCTGATCTGCTGTAATTTTATATTTTTAAATTTGTTTTCCTTGTTTATCAAAATTTTCTTGCAGAGCTAGATAGAAGTTGCAGAAGGGTTTGATTGTTTTATATTTTTGATGATTTTTCAATAAGCAATAACAGAAGTACAATAACATGAACTAATTCTGAAAACGTATTCCAAATACATTTAAAGCAAAGTTGCTTCAAGCAGATTTTTTTTTGAATATATGCCTAATATGTAACCAGATGAAGATTTACAATAATATCCAGATGATTACAACCAAGAATAAAACCAACCTGAAGGCGTGAAGTTGAAATATGAGCCTAGAAGGAAGCTATGGCTAGAATCCAGCTCTCAAATGCTGTACGTGGAAAAGTAGATGGTTGCCAGGCGCGGCCGTACAACTGCAAAGTGCCCACACGTGGGTAAAATACCCAAACCCCAGCTAAAACTCTGACTCAGTATTGCGTTCCCCGGATGAAACAATGCACAATCTCCAAGATGCTTCTGACTGCAAGACTCCAAACCACTGTTTTGGGGGCTACGTCCCAAATAGGCAAAGCAAGTGGGTTTGGCGTGCCAAATGCTGAAAGCTCAATCAGAGCCCAAAAACAAATCCAAGATGTAATATGTCAATAATGCCTTCGAACTTTGTCTTTACATCCTTATAACCCACCAAACTTAGCTCGAACCCTAAAAGTGTCCCCATGTGGCGTTGGGTTATAAAATAATATATTTCTCATTTTTAAAGTGGTCAAGTATCTAGAAAATGACCTTTTCCCCAATAGAAAGAAATCCGTTCACCAAATTGCTCTGAGTCAAAAGAGAAATATTTAGAAAAGTTCAAGAGCTTTCCAATGAGCTATTACACCAAGGGAAATTCACCCAGATGAGGCCAAAAAACCCCTTATTACTCCAAAATGGCTATAACTTAGCCTTATTTAAATTATTAAAATTCTAAATTAGGAGAATATTTAAATATATTAAAATATTTCCCAAATAGCGAACTGATAGCCAAAACACCTCTACAAGGTGAATTGAACTCGTCACCTCCTGTGATTGATGCTAGATAATTTGAAATAACTGATAGTCTCATCCCTCAAAATTAGGGATACTCCTAAAAAATAGGAATGTCTTTGAATCTCCCGAAACTGAATCCATAGAATGATCTCGTAGAGAATCAAGACTATAACCCATCTCCACCTCCTAAAATGTAGGAAACTCCTCCTACATTTAAGGAACTGCTCACAACTGCCCTCCTACTGTCTGAAACTCTAGATCTGAACACTGTATACCCTAACTGAGTCTCTAAACACCACTGCCAGCCTACAAGAGTCCCTGATAAGCTAACTCCCACGTCCTGCTAGATAGAGCTAAAAGAGGGGATGTGACAGCTACTTCTAACATCTACTCTTCTAATGAGTTTAGGAATGAGAAGGCCCCAATGCTTTTATGGACCTCTCAATTACAATGGAAGGTACAAATTGTTATTGGACATCTAATATCATCCAATGAGACGATTACAAATCTTTGAATGAATATCCTTTCAACGATGAACCAACGAGAAAATTGATTGTAGAACACATTAAATGCCTTCCACATGTCCCCTTATGATGTGTTAGGTTGGATGAACTTGGACATGTCAAGTCGGACTTGCTTGATTTGTTGAAGTGATTGGATGCCACATTAACTTGCATAGTCCTTAAAGTGTTTTCCTTTCTTCATCTTTGTTTTAATTTTACTTCTTGATCATAGAGAAGAATCTACATCTCTAGCTATATCTCTTGATACTCAACATTATTCAACCTTTGATTGATTTTGATCGCATATGTTCCCAAATTGCTTTGCCTTCAGAAATAATCTTCTTCATCTTCATAGTAATTTTTCGCTGTTTTGGAATTCTTCCTTCGATGACTCGATATCTTCTTGATGTCTTTATGTCTTTTTTCGATCTTCGTCTCTCATGTTGATATTGGGTTTCAGAGTTTCCTTCTGTTGATCTTGGATTTCGTTTCAAAATCCAAAATTGTGATAGCATTTATCATTTGTAGAACTTATTTCCCTCCTTAATCATTTTGGAACCTTTAAGGATCTTCTTGGCCTTGATGTCTTGAATTGGATCTCCCATGTTTTGAGTCTTGTACTTCTTCCTTCGTTCACTTGTATGATCATTGTTCCATGAAATAAATTGCTGCCAAAAGGAAGAGAAAACACTTTAGATGGAACAAGAAGTTTATGTATTTTCCTGAAAAACACTTATTTAAAGAATAGAATTTTGACCATGAACCGAATTTGAATTTGGATATTTAAAACCTGGAAATATATTTCTTGCTCATGAATTTTGCATCTGATCTTAAATTATCTTTGATTTCATATCTTTGCTGAAGTTCACCTCTTCATTTAATTCAAATCTGTACCTTTCTTAGAAATTTTGCTTTTGACGATTGAATTCTGCCTCAAAATTGCTGGCTTATGAGATGAGTTTGCTTTTGATCAATTGGAAATTTTATTCGCAAATTTGCACCTCAGGTCTGCTCTTTAATTTCACTGCCTTACTCTGATTTCTGTCTTGAATCAGTATTGAATGATGTTGGAAATGTTCTATTTTTCACCTCCTATTTATAGCGCTTATGAGGCTTGATTGAGTGTTGCAATCCAATTCAAGGAGCCGGCCTTGTTGTTACTTCTTTCAAATTTTACTTAGAAATTGTTCATATTCATCTTAGGCAGGTTTTTGACATTTAGGTGGGAAATGAAGGCTTGAAATTTGGGTGCAAATGAGAAGGTAAGCTGGAAATGCAAGCATGCTTGGGCGGGTTGTTCACCTTTTAGATGGAAATGCATGATGGAAGGAGGTCGTGGTTTTGAAGCTTAGGTGGAAATTCAAATAATTACTCAAAGGTTGAGCGTATTTGCAAAATTTAGGTGGAAATGATGACTAGAGGTGGGTGCAACTAAGCAAATAAGATGGAAATGGCAACTAGAGGTGGTTTTGAAGCTTATGTGGAAATTCAAATAATTACTCAAAGGTTGAGTGCATTTGCAAAATTTAGGTGGAAATGATGACTAGAGGTGGGTGCAACTAAGCAAATAAGATGGAAATGGCAACTAGAGGTGGGTGCGTTTGAGAAGACAAGCTGGAAATGCCAAAGTCTTTGAGTGCAAACCCTTAGTTGGGCGCGTATCAAGTGGAAATCCTTTTTGAGCCCAAATCCATGTTTTGGGTGGAAATGATTAGGATTTTATCACTTGAGTTCTTTGCATTCTTGAGTACGGATTTGGAATTTTCATTTATCTTGGCAACTTGACTTCAATTTTCATTTCCATTTAGCATTTTATTTCAGATTTCACTCCCAAGACATTGATTCCCAACCTTGATAAGATCTAAACAACTTTGATGACATCTCACTACATTTTGACAACTTTTTACGCAGTGAAAATTTCACAACTTTACCTTCTTTTGATTCGGATCTGCACTTTCAAGGAAATTTGCCCTTACGCTTGATGGAATTTGCACTTTATTAATGGTATTCACACCCCAGGGTTTCAAATTCTGATTTGTTTGACCTCCCCTTTGATTTTTGCCTTTCAGTCTGATAAAATCTCCTTTAACTTGATCAAATTTTTACATCTTTACAGATTGGCATCTTTGCTTGTTTACCGCATAGGTTAATTAAGAATTGCACACAGATAATGAACATGAACAGCAAACAGTAGAACTCTTATTATTATTCGCATATGCCCACAGTACATTATTCTTGTACAATATGATATCCTCTTTACAATGCTTCCTGAAGGGGTTATAAATACTTTCCGAAGAACTTTCCCGAAGGAGTCCGTCGGCCAGATACATTATGTCCGCTACAAACTATTTACCCGTCAGCTACATAACAAGAACTTTTCCGAAGGGACCCGTCGGCTGATACACAATTTCCTTTCCGAAGGGACCCGTCGGCTGATACACAATTTCCTTTCCGAAGGGACCCGTCGGCTGATACACAATTTCCTTTCTGAAGGGACCCATCGGCTGATACACAATTTCTTTTCGGAAGGGACCCATTGGCTGATACACAATTTCCTTTCCGAAGGGACCCATCGGCTGATACACAAATTTACCGACGACATCATCCCCCCCAAAAAGAAAAGCCGTCTCCTAACGACTATTACAAAATCTCTGAGAGAAATCAACAACCAAAATACATTGACTGACTAACTGGTCTTCAACACTGTCACCTTAGCCAATCTGACATTTGACCCTGATAGCCACGTGTGCCGCTTTCGACCTTCCAATTCCGAGTACACTGAACCAAGTGTCGCTGCACTGCCTCCAACTGGATGATTAGCTCCTCCCGAGCTCTCTACGCATCCACCAAGACAGCCTCACGGCCAACACCTACTCCCAGTGCCTCTGGTACACAAACACTCCATGCCTGCAGCAGCTCCAAGTCTTCTCAACTGGTCAGACTCCCACGACTAATATCCGCAACGACTGGGGGTCCAGGGGGCAACGCCCCCGGCGGGGTCGACGGGCAGCGCCCCCGCAGGGTCTTGGGGTAGCGCCCCGGGTGCGCTCCCTGTTGCAGTACAGGGCGGGGTCGAGACCAAATTAGCACTTTGAAACCTACACAAAACTGCACGGAACACACCATTTTTGTCATTTTCTGCCGATTCTACACTCTTTCTGGCAATCGCTGATGCTTCCCCTTCCCTATGGCATCATCTGATACTCATTCTGAACACTCTCGATTTGTCGACGTTTTTTTATTTAGAAAACCTCCTGTCACCCTTCTGTGCTACAAATGTACAGCTACACCATACATCCTGCCATTGTATCGACTCCTTCCTTATGCAATATCTTGTAACGTCCTCCAAAGTCTGAATGCAATAGCAAGTAGAAGCCGTACGCCAAAACCCCACTCTTCAAAATTTGTAATCTCGCAATCCATATTCGTACACATGATATGCTTGAAAAATCCGTACAATCACCTCGCATTCCAAATTGCAATTTCCGTACGCTGTCTTTACTTCCAAATTCTGTGCACCATACGGCCAAAATTCGCAGTGTCAATGGCTTTCCTCAAAAATCCGTACAGGGATACCGTACGGTGATTTTACATGGTTAAAATAGCTAAAAATCCGTACGCTCCAAGTTTTCATAAAATCTGTACGGTGAGTAGTGAAATCCACACAGTGAAAAAGTCCGTACTTTCTCAGGCTATTAAAATCCGTACGGTGGTCTCAGTGTTACAATATGCAACTCTTAAAAAAATCGTACACTGTAAGAAAAAGCCGTACTACAGCAAAATCGTACACCGACCTTCGAAATGAAAGCTGTACGGTATTCTTCCCTTCGACTATGAAATCCGTATGACACTATTTTCTTCAATATGAAAACCGTACGACACTTTTCATCGGCTATGAATTCTGTATGGTACTGTTTTCTTCAATATGGAAATCGTACGGTACTTTCCTTGAATTATGAAAACCGTACGCCACTTAAATTATGAACATTTTCCTCCAACCATGAAAACTGTACGACACTTAAATTATGAAATTTTTTCTCCAATCCCGAAAACCGTACGACACTTTTTTTTCTCTTATTTTTTATTTATTTATTTTTTAATAACAAAGTCAGTTTTCCCTCCGACCGTTGGCATCGTCGGTCTGCAATGACCAAGAGGTCTCCCAAAGGCCATTCTCTGATGTAGAAGTCTTCCGGCCATGGTATACCTTCAACTTCGAGCCATTCACCGCCTGAGGCACTTCCTGTCCATCCAAAGTCCATAATTCTATTGCTCCATAGTCCCCTACTTCCCGGATTCGATACGGCTCGACCCACTTAACTTTGAACTTGCCTGGTTTGATCTCATTCCGGTCATCGTACTTCAACACCCACTGTCTGAGTTGAAACCTTCTACGCCTGTTTTGTGTCATCTCCATATCGCCCAGTTTGTTCCCAAAGCTCGCTACCATGGACTCTGTCAACTGCCCCTTCTGTCCGTCAATAACACATTCCCTCTGTACTACTACAACTTTTATTGAACCCTTCCTCTTTGTTGTCTGTGCAGACCGTATCGTGTGTCTTCTTTGCTGCCGGTACCTTTCTGCTATATCTGTGGTTCGACGTAATACTTTCTTCCTGCGCAATCGTACAGTAGAATCTTTCCTTCTTTTGGGTTCGTACTGTATGTTCTGTCCTTCAGCTTCAGTTATACCCGCGTTTCCTTCTTCGGCTTCTCTGTGTTGCTTCGAACATTCATTTTCTCCTTCGGCTTGTCCATGTTCCTTCAGACATTCATTTCCTCCGTCGGCTTCTCTGTGTTCCTTCGGACATTCATTTCCTCCTTCAGTTTCTTTGTGTTCCTTAGGACATTCATTTCCTCCTTCGGCTTCTCTGTGTTCCTTCGGACATTCATTTCCTTCTTTCTTACCTTCGTCGATCCTTAGCATATTACAACTTGGAAAGAGCTCGTAATCCTCTATCTGTTAGTGGTAAAGACCATTTACTGAATCCAGATCATCATCTCCTTCTAATCGTAGGACTCCCTCTTGATCGGGTTCCATACTCTGCCTCCTCTCATCATCTTCTCCTTCGGAATCCGACGATAGAGCTTCTTCTCCAACCATCTGAGTGTGTAGATCGATGACATACTTCCGGCCTTTGCTTTCAAGTGATAAAGTATTTTTCTTCCAATCGTGTTTTGCGTTGGCTTGTATCAACCACCCTCGGCCCAGAATGGCATCATATCCTCTCCGCTTCAGTGGGATCACGACAAAATCCAACAAGAATGGTTGTGTTCCAATCGTCACTGGTTGTGTTGTCAGGACTCCCAATGGCTTGATTCCATGTTGATCGGCTGTTAACAGTTGGAATGTAGGCGGCCATAATGTTGGTTGTCCCAATCTTTTCCAGGTGTCTTCAGGCAACACATTGACACCGGACCCTCCGTCCACAATCGTTTCTGTCAATACAGTCCCGAGAATGCCCATTTCAACAACCGTCGGATAGCGTCCGGATGAAAGAGCTAATAGCATCGAATCTTCTGCACTTGCGCCACTTTCCTTCTCCTTTTTGTCCGCTGCACTTGCTCCACTTTCCTGCTTCCTTCCATGTTCTCCTGGTAGTTGAGCAGTGGGAACGATGTTTGTGAGTGCCGATCGGAGCTGAGGCATAGTGAGCAAAAGATCACTTATCCTGATGGGTATCTCAGCTTGCAATATTTGCCGTACAATGTTCTGTTCTGCACAGTTCCGGACGGAGGTACTTGGCGGGTCCTTCAAGTGTGCGTTTCTGCCTGTGTTGCTTTCTGGATCTCTACCCGTGCTTCCTCCAGTCTCTTTTTTTCTTTCGCCGGATCAGGGTAGAGCTTCGCCTGCTTCTGTGTGATAGCCAAAACTTCTTCCTCGTCCGTCCCGACGGCAATCAAGTTTACTTCGGACTTCGGGCACTTAATTACATCATGATCGCCAGGTCCACACCATCGGCATAGCAACTTCGGTGTGTTCGTCGTTGTGCACTCTCGGGCGAAGTGACCCCATAGATTGCATGCGCGGCATTGAACAATTGGCCGACCATTCGCATCGTACTGAATTCAACTCCTTCCGCCATTATTGTTGTTGCCGCCATTGTTGTTATTGCTGTTGTTGTTTTGACCGCGCCGGTTGTTTTTGTATCCACCTGATGTGGCACCTTCTGTACTGGTGTTCCCGTTCTCTCCTGACGGGGATGTCTCTTGTGACAGGAACACTTGCTGCGGTGTCCTTGTTTTTAAATTGAAAGGGCATTCCTTTACCGAGTGTCCCAGAATCTGGCAAATCTCACAAAATTGATCTTTCGGGCAGGATCCCTTCGTATAGCCTTCTTTCTTACACTCTGTGCACCATAGGTCATTACCCTTAGTCTCCTTGTTCGTGTTTTTGAATTCCTTCATCATCCGCATCATATCCTTCTGGAGGGCACGAACCTTCCTGTTGCTTCCTTCGTCATCGCTGCTATCCTCTCTTGAAGATGCATCGTCTTCTGAATCGGACGAGTTGTTTTTCTTCTTCTTCTTTGTCTTCTAGTCACTTTCGAGGTTCATTGCCCGATTGTACGCTTCATTGTATGTTGATGGTGGCACGATCTTCATCTTTTTCCGCAGCTTCGGGTGAAGGCCTTCAATGAACCATCTTTTCTGGAGCCCATCTGCCGGTTTATTCTCCATTTTACTAATTAAGTCCTTCAATCTCCTAGCAAAGACGCGTACTGTTTCATTCTTCTTTTGCTTGGTATTGAATATCTCGGCTACAATTTCATTATCATCACGCAAAAGTTGAAATTCTGCGATAAACTCCTTAATGTTATCCCAACTATTTAATTTCTGTGGATTAGCATCAGTAAACCAGTCAATCGCAACACCCCATAGGGTAGCGGGAAATTGTCAGATCCATTCGTTTGTATCTGTTATGCCATTTGCCCTCCAGATCGTTTCACATGTTTTACAATGTCGAATGGGATCAGCTGCTTCATCACCATCAAATTTAGGCAATTTTTCCTTCGGACCTACCATTATCATTGTATGTTGAGGGTTTTGTTGTGTACCTGTGCTGTTTTGCACTCCTGCACTGTTTTGAGCACCCGTGCTGTTCTGAGCTCCCGCGCTGTTATGAACACCCGCGCTGTTCTGCACACCCGCGCTGTTTTCAACACCCGCATTGTTTACTGCTTCCGCGCTGTTTTCAACACTCGCGCTGTTTGGTGAAGAAAAGGGTTCGTCAACCGAAGTTGTTCATTCCAGAAGTATATCTCGGACGAAGAGGTCACTCCACGCTCGTGCTCCCTCGGCACTCCGAGCCGTGTGAGTCAATCTCCTTCCGTCAGGATTCTCTTTCCGTGGCGTATGCAGGTTCAGAAACTCCTCCCTCGCTTCTTCCACCAACTCAAGCCGTTGTTGAGTCTCCTTCAACAATCCTTCTGCGCTCTTGTTTCCGTCGGCAATTTTTTGAAATCTCTTTCGACTCTCTGTCTGCTGAGCCAGAATTAAATTTTCTTGCGCAACACGTATGTCATCTTTTTCTTTCAGCTTATTCTTATCTTTATTCAACTGATTCGGCATTTAATTCATATCCGCCTGCCTGCGTACCAGGTCCATCGGGCAACGGTGCCAAATGTTTACCGTACAGGTTAATTAATAATTGCACACAGATAATGAACATGAACAGCAAACAGCAGAACTCTTATTATTATTCACATATGCCCACAGTACATTATTCTTGTATGATATGATATCCTCTTTACAATGCTTCCTGAAGGGGTTATAAATACTTTCCGAAGAACTTTCCCGAAGGAGTCTGTCGGCCAGATACATTATGTCCGCTACAAACTATTTACCCGTCGGCTACATAACAAGAACTTTTCCGAAGGGACCCATCGGCTGATACACAATTTCCTTTCCGAAGGGACGCGTTGGCTGATACACAATTTCCTTTCCGAAGGGACCCATCGGCTGATACACAATTTCTTTTCCGAAGGGACCCATCGGCTGATACACAATTTCCTTTCCGAAGGGACCCATCGGCCGATACACAATTTTTACCGACAACATTGCTCAGATCCAGTCTTAGTTTGATGGAATTTGCACCCCATTTGTAGGGCTTATTTCTGGAAATTTCATTGGGTTGTGCAAGCAATTCGTCCTTGTTGCTGAAGATCATATTTCAATTGCCTTGAATTTGTCTTGAATTTTGATTAAAATTGCCTTACTCGTGTTGGGGATTTCTCTCAATTCTGATCTGTTCCCTCTCTTTCAATCTGATTTCGTATATGCTGCTATGGAAATGCGCATGACCTGATCTTGGATTTCATCCTCAAGGTCTTCTTGCACCTGATTCTGATTACAGTCTGCTTGGATCAAATTTGTCTTTGCTTCCAATTAACCCTTCAGCTCTTCACTTCTGTTTTTTGCTTCTTGAATCTGATCTGCCTTCTGCTCTGATATTCGCTAGAATTCTGATTGCAACATGAATTTCAAATATATGCAATTTTTGCCAAAAGCTGGAAATTTGCGATCTTATTAGGATCTGAATATTTGCCTTATAATTGTTTCGAATTCAAATCAAATGATTATTGAAACTTGTGTTGCCCTGTTTAAAATCACACTAATTCATGCTCGATCCACACTTAAATTTGTTCTTCAAATTATGCTTAAGTGATGTCCATGATCACATATATGTAGGTTGCTTGATGAAGGGCTGTGACTTTATCAACCCAAGGAGAGCTGATCCTATCAATAGTCAGTTTAAATTTTGAATTTGCATCATAAACTTTTCAGGTGCACTGATCTTGGAATTGGACATGACCAACCTCAGGAATGATGTTAATTTTAATTTGTTTGCATTTTTGAAAATTTAGCTGCCTCTAAGGGTAGATATTCGACCCCATTAGGTAATTTTGGGTGGAAATCCTGGTTATGAAGTATAGTTTTTTAAATGATTCAGATTCAGATTTATTATTTTCTGCATCAAAAATGAGAAAGCAAAACATCTTGGAATCACTGGGATGTTCTGTCTTCCACCATCCATTCACGAATTTGAAAAAATCTGGATCTTTCATCCACATGTTTTGAAACTTAGAGGGGACCTCGCTAGGGTCTTTTTCCCCAACATCTTTCAGATTTTACACCCAAGACATTTTCACAGATTTTCAATACCAATGTGAGATACACATATCATGAGAGTTAAACTTCATTTATATCCTTCATAAAATCTCCACTTCATTTTTTTTTTGATTGCAATGTGTCTCATATGATGAATTAGCATGGTATGGCATCAAATACTGACATGCAGCTCTAGGAGTTTCCAAATATATATCTTCAAAATGAAAAGATTCTAAAGTTGGGCAATTGATTGCTTCCAATCTCAATGTTTCTTCATTGTAATCTGTATTAGAACTTTAGTTAGGTTGTATCCATGCCAGAGCGAAAACTTGATTTTTCATGCTATCTTGTTTGAAGTTGATTTTTAACTTTCATGTCAACTGTAACGGTCATTAAATGCTCATTGATATTTGCATTCTCTTGCTTCATTGATTCTTCTTCATGATAGCCTTCATGAGATTTGAAAGCTTTGTATTCTATTTGCATGAAGAGCTGGAATAGATAACTTGATGATTCATCTCTTCTTCTTGTTGAGTTTGTAGCTTCAGTCGGATTGATTTGAGCATGAGATACACTGATGATGGTAAATCATCATTTAGACAAATATTCTTATATATATATATATATAAATATATATAAATATTATATATATATATATATATATATATATAATTGTCTAATGACGATTAAGCACAGAGATATTGAAGAGACATGTCTCCTCCTTCCATATTTATAAGTCTCAAATCTGCATTTGGAACACACCTATAAAAATGACTGTGTTATTACATTTACAGAAAACAATCCTTGTTACTCAACATGGTATCAAAGCCAGGTTGCAAATGTAAATATAGCTGTCGTGGAGAATGCAAGGACAATTCACGTAATTGCTCTGGGTATGAGAACTGGGTCACAACAGACAGTAATGAACGCTTACTATGGTTGGAAGGCATACACGAGTCTAGAAGACTATGAGGCAGCACTATTGGCAATGGTTGTAGATAACCCCTGCAATCACCACAATATGAACCACATGATGCAGTGGTATTGCATAGTTGAGAACATGAGATCAGCTTTGAAGGTTTTTTAAACTTAATATAATAACGATACATGAATGGAGGAACAGGTTTTAATTTACAGGACTTTATCAAATCCTTGTCTGTATCTGCCGCATATGCCCGACTAGTGTTGGATGGTTAGAAGAATAACAACCCAATAAAATATAAGACAAGGATGATTTTAAAGGGCCCGATTGTTTGTATTAAAGATAATTGTTTCTCTTCGTTTTAGATGCCACGCCAGAAGGAAGAAAATATCTACATACTAATATTAAAATTTCTTTCTGCAGTGAGTTGAATATTCAAAGGGGTCTGCTATGTTTGAAGAAGATCAAATTCAAAAAGATTAAGTTGTTTCTACAAATTGGTTAAAATTGATTATTGGGATGTATGTTAAGACAAGGTTTTTGATGTCAGCACTGAAGCAGTGACATTGGTATATGTGAAGTAATTGTGTGTTAACTGGAGGTTGGAGAAATCGCTAGCAACGAAATTAACCTCTTCCTTGTACATTTGCTTAATATCTCTATATATTGAGCCTGTTTGAATAGATAAATAAGAGTATAATAACAAAGAAATGTGTTTTGTGAAATGTGTGAGTGTTCTGGTAATACCTGAAAAGAAAGTAGATTAATAGAAGATCAAGTACAGGTTCATCAGTAATTCAGTTGCAGATTTGGAACAGAGTGATAAGAAAATGCTTTTATCAGAGAATGAAAAAGTGCATGGAATTGCCGAGATGATGTAATAAGAAGTTAGTGAACACTGATATCTTGTTGGAGTAATTTAAGAGAAAATTGCATTAATCAGGGGCAGTTATTTTCACAGTGGTTATTTTATTCTAACAGCTTTCAGATTTATAAAGGAGTGGGTACAAAATGCATCAGATTTGAAAGGTACGATGGCATACCTAGAAAGGTGAAGACCATTGATTCTATGGATCAACTCACGTATGAGGTACTGCGAGCCTCATTTGGTAGGAAACACATGTAATTCATTTTGGCACCATTCATTTCGACTACCAAAGGAAGGCAAATATGAGAAAACCGATAGAAGAAGTAAAGAAGAGGTTATGAACGAATCCAAGTTGTGTCTTTTAAAAATTATAATATGATACAACACTCTGAACACATTATATAAGGAAAAAGATATTCAGCATTCACATATATGCTTTGATCGATGTTTTTAAAAGGATAGAGATCACATACTCTAGCACATTGTCTTCAGGTGCTTCGTGCTCCTCAAGGTAACACCAAGGGGGACATATTCTCTTCTTGATTGGATGTTTATTTTTTAGCTTGGTTGGATTAATGACAAAATTATTTGTGGTATTTCATATTTGTAGTGGAAATAATATTATCATGACATTAGAATGTAAGGTGAGAAACACATGTAAAATGGTATTGTTGTTTTGGAGGATACATGTTCATCTCCAACATTCAACATAAATATAAGGAAGGAAATTACATTTCAAAGCTTTCGATGCTTTATGTATTTGATCAAGATATCATGAGTGGTCTTCAAAAGTTTACATACATCATAGACAAAGGCATTGAACGACACCACAAACTTACAATGAAAGGAGATGAAATCACATGTTACAAAATAGGGCATACATATTGTGTTCCACGTATATCATCAAACATGATAAGACAAAGGACTTGGAAATAATTAAATAAAGGAAACATTAAAGTGTGTCATGCTGTCAATGATATAAATAGACCGTCACAAATGATAGACATGGAGGAAGCGACCAGAGTCTATTGTGATGAGAAACCTTCAAAAATGGATAGGATATATATATAAAGAGAAACATATTGTAAAGAGCTCGGTCGATGGTACATGATGTATCGAATATCTTTAAACTCAAATTTATAAGAGTTACTCACATCTTCTCAATGGAGAGGCTTGGAGGTTTTGACATCAAATTTCCTTCTATAAGTTTCATTGCATGGTCATATATCAATTTGGAGGAAAGTATCAATATACTTACTAGTCATTAATTGATATTCAACTTGGCAAGAGATTCATCACTAAGAAAGTTGAATTGAAAGTACGTTCACCGTATTGAAAATTTAAAGAAGACAATGATATAGAGGTTGATAATGACTGAAAAATCTATAAAATGGAATGAGTGGGAATTTTACATTGAAGTGGGAAAGAATAACTAATGTTTCATTCCTATTATTTGACAAATGGCTATATGGAGATAGTTTCTTATTTGATGCATATGGACCTTCATTGAGAAACTTGTATGAAGGATGTGCAGATAAGTATTCATTAACCTTGAGTATCACATTCATCTTCTCACTGTATTCTCTCTTAATTGTATTTCTGTACATACTATAAGAGTTATTTTGCCTTGATATTTTTTTCTTTACGTCTGAGTAAATTCTTGCAGGAAAAGAAGGTTGGTACTTTATACATGCTACCAAATATTGTGCAGACTCAATCTTATGATAGTAGCATCAAAGAAGTTGTGATATAGAATTCATTAGTCAATTGACAATCGTGTTGAATAAAGTGAGGCTCTTGAAGCCAATATCCTGATATATTAAGGAGTCTAAAAATACATGTGTGTGACTACATGATTTTGATGGGCCTACCCTTGTGTAAGTGACGCCCCCTGTGTAAGTGATGACTTGTCACCAGAAAGTCAGAAGACTGACATCAGATTCAAAGGGAGTTCGACATACATCGTTGGGTGAAGAGAGCTTCTAATGGAGGTAACTAGAGGGAGAATTTTGAGGTGTGATCCCTTGTTATTGATCTCTTCTCTATAAGCGAGAAGCTCAAATTGAAATTCTTTGTAATGTACTCTCCTCTGTGAGAGAGAAGTAGGTGAAAACCCTTGTTCCACCCTCTAGGAGAAGCTATGGTGGGTCCACCCTCTGACTTGGTTCATGGTGGATATCATGTGAGTTACTACATGATGCTGTTGTGATTTATGTCATGAAAGGTGACGATCTTTCATTTGATATATGTGTGAGGTCGCTATTCTAAGGTGACAATCTTAGCAATAGCTTGACCGTGTTATCATGATAGACTTCATTAAGTTGTTGTCCTGAAATGTGTTGATAATCATGTTAACAAAATGCATCATGATCGACTACATTAAATTGTTGTCCCAGAATGAGCCGAAAATCATGATATTTTGGTAGTTGTGTTGTATTCATGATCCATTGTCATGATAGACTACATTAACTTGATGGCCTAGATTGTGCCGAAAGTCATGCCAATAAGTAAATCAAGATAGTTCTGGATTGAGTTGGAAATAATGAGATCAAGACTGATTATCTCATTGACTATGTTTGTGTCCCAGAATCTGCTGGAAATCAGATAGTATATTTTCTTAAAGGGATATAATTGTGTATAAGCATTTTTTATGCAAACTCAAATATGAGATTAAGAAATTGATCATATCCTTCCTCGTTAAGAGGGAGTGTTAAAGTAATAGCATCGGTTGGATCTGATATCAGTATATGGAACATACATATATGTATGTATATGTGTATACATGCATGTGTAAATAGATATACATACATATATGTATATATATTTGATTTACTTTACATATTGATATCTCATGCTATTCGATACTTTATGATCATGCTCTGATCGGGCTATATATATAGTGATAGTTCCTCTCATTTATCAAGCATCGATTCATGACATTAATGATACTATAATTGTTGCTCTGTTATTCGATAGACTACATTCAGTTGTTGTCCCAGAGTGCTAGAGATCAAATAACACACATCTTTCTAAGAGATAACATATTCTTTTGGTAGGCATCAAGGATTTGATGTCAGTGCACATACCAAAAGAATATAAGTATGATGAATATCATGTGATTGATAATTCTTATTGAATCATACTTTGGATTATATTGAAAGATAACATCTAAGTTGATGGGTATACGTTGATATGCCATTCCAGGAATATCATATTGAGATGATACCTCTACATATGCTTGAGAGCATAATGCGTTCTATAACAATCCTCCCTAGCTAAGAGGGAGTGTTGAGTTTGTAGCTTCAGTTGGATTGATTCAATCATGAGATACATTGTTGATGGTAAATCATCATTTAGACAAATATTCTTATATATAATATTATATATATATTATATTATATATGTATTATATTGTGTGTGTGTATATATATATAGATATGGTTATTGATATTATTGTCTAATGATGATTAATGGTAGAGACATGTCTCTTCTCCTCTCATATTTATTAAGTCTTCAAATCTGCATTTGGAACACACCTATAAAAATGGCAATGTTATTACATTCACAGAAAACGATCCCTGTTACTCAACACTTCTTGATGTTGATCATCAAACCTTTCATCAACTATATAACTCAACAAGGGTCTATTTATATCTTCAAAAGTGAAGGCTTCTACTTCTGAAGGGCAAGAAGATGTGTGCAAAGTTTTGCTTATGATTTCCTCTTCACTTATCACAGGAGTACAAGGTTTTCCAACAGCTACTAGAGGTTTGATTTCATCATCAAGACTTTCCTCTTGGGTGATCAATGATGGATTATGAATATCTTCTCCACAAAGCAAATCATCATCGGAAGCATCAAGACACCAACTTAGAATAAAAATAATATCTAATTCAGCTTTATGCATCTCTTCATATTTCTCTTTAATCTTTGGCTGCCTGCATATATGAAGAGCATTTGATGTCTCTTCTTGAAGCTCCTTGTTTTCAAGTTGGTGGAAGGTTTCTTCTTTGCTACAAAAATCAAAGCAATGGTCATAATCTTTAATGCAATCTTCTTATTCAATCTTTCCGACTTCTTTTAGATTTTTCCCTTTACATGCATCCTTATGAGGAGATGTAACTTTATTGTCTTGATGCATGCATGTTGTGATGAACCTCATTCAAGCTTTGGATTGTAATATTTCTTAATAAAAATTGTGTTCATCATCAGGAAAATGATTCTTTCCCTCATCCTTTTGTTTAATCTCTTGCAATTTTTGAAGCAAAGAAGGGTATATTTTATCGGGATCAACCTGTATGTTGTCATAGAAGCTTTTCAGAAATTAAGTCTGTTTGTGATCATGAAGATCTTGATTTCTTTGACCAGCAAGTGTAGAGGAAGAAGCATAATTATCATTGCTCAATGCTGATTTAAGTGAATGATCATGAGAAAGAAACTGATTTTTTTCCATCTTTCTCTTCAATATTTCTCAGAGTGTGATGTAGGGAAGGATGGATCCTTTCTTGAACAAGGTGCAAGCCACCATAGAAACTATTCAAGAAGTTGACTTGTTTAGGATCATTGAGAATCTGACTTTGTTAAGCAACAGATGCAAGATAGACAATTTTATATCTTATTTGTTATTCACTGCGAGTACTCATTCAAAATGACCTTGTTGTTTGCTGTGAACAGTAACAATTATGCCAACAGTTGGAGAGATTGCAATCAGATCTCAATCTTCCTTTGCGTTTGAGAGGGGCAATTCCCTCTTATGATAGATGTATTTGTAATTTTGTACTTTTCATCTATAAGTCCTAAAGGAAAGATGAAAAAACAAAATGATATAGTTAACATAAATCCCAATAGTAGACATACAAATACTAGTTGAGATTCACAATGAATAATGCATGACAAGGGGTTTGAGCACATAATAAGTTTGAATGTGCAATAATAAAAAAAAGATAACAAATTTCAATATACATGGAAAAAAAAGTTATCTTATCACATTCAGACCAAGGTACCAAGGCATGATTTCATTACTTACATATGCCATTTAAATAAAAAACCTATGGATTCCATAAATACACAAACACATTACCAACTTAACACACAATAAATTAGTAATGATAACTCAAGAACATATCTAGACATACGAACTAAATGCATTCTTTGTTGTCTTCTTGAAAATATACAAGTTCAAAAAGTTTTGAGTACAATAGTCTCCTTTGTACATTACAAATGAGCTTGTATTAATAGTCTCCTTTTGGTAATTTACTCATAACCACTTAAAATAAGCACCTGGGTAAGTACTTAGGAAGTTAGGATAACTATCTAGAGAGTTACATAGAATAACTAGCTTCTTAAACTGGTTACTTAGGATAACTACGCAAGTTGACACTAAGAGTAACCACCCATTTTAAGCTATAAGTTAGGATTTAGCTAACTTTCACAATGATAGAGCGTAAAAGCTAAGCTTACAATGAGTGACATAAGTTGCTTTTACAAAATGAGAATCTGAAGTTTCCTACTTTTTGAAGAAAGTAAAAGTCATTAGTTTAGTTAGGGCGATCATTCTGTCTTCTTGTAATCATGAACTTGGCCTTGAAGAAATCCATTCCAATTCCAATTTGGAAGTCATTCGTTTTTCTGGAATTAAATGTCCACCTTTTGTAACATGTATCATTAGTGAAAGGTCATCTTTGATGTATGAAATGAATGACGCAGATTGCTCCTTGGATGGCTTTGACCTCTTCAGGAGAATCTTTATCTTCCTTCATCCCTTCTCAAACTCAAGATTTGATACCCTCAGTGTTCCTTCAGTTAAATTTGATACCAAATTATTGTCACTAGCAACAATAACATTAAGCATCTCCAATAACTCTTCATGCATGTCGACTATTTGAGGAACCTTCTCTACAAGTAAAATAAAGATTGATAGATGCACACCCTTTTACAATCTCTCTGTTGTAATATGAAACAGGGGCAACCAATTGCTTTGCATGTTCACGAGACCATTCTTGGTACTTTCTAAAGAAATCCTTGGCACTACGTATTGTTGAAACTTGACCTCTTCATTACACATAAAAATTTGCTATTTTATCACTCTCAAAGTAACCAATTTATGTTACAACTTATACATCATCTTTCACAAATGTGTTTCATAGGAAATTGCCACTCCTTTTTCAACCAGATCTATTTTGTGCAGTCCTGCCACTGTTGCATGGTATGCGACCTTATTATTTTATATGTTTCCAATGCAAAAATCTCCATGTTTCCACAGATTGCATTTGTTGCAGGGTTTCTAAATTCATCTAACTCAGATTGAGTTTGTGTAGATTTAATAAAATCATTGCACATCCATAAGATGACACATCTGAAACATTGTACCAAATAGTTCACACACTTCATGTATGATTCTAGGCATCCCATACATGTCCATGTGTTTTACTCTGCATTTCCATACTGGTTCCCGGGAGTAGGATGCTAGCAAAGGTTGTGGAATTTGGGTTTTCCCTTGCCAATTACATTGCTTGAAAGTTTTTTATTGTAATATGAAACAGGGGCAACCAATTGCTTTGCATGTTCACGAGACCATTCTTGGTACTTTCTAAAGAAATCCTTGGCACTACGTATTGTTGAAACTTGACCTCTTCATTACACATAAAAATTTGCTATTTTATCACTCTCAAAGTAACCAATTTATGTTACAACTTATACATCATCTTTCACAAATGTGTTTCATAGGAAATTGCCACTCCTTTTTCAACCAGATCTATTTTGTGCAGTCCTGCCACTGTTGCATGGTATGCGACCTTATTATTTTATATGTTTCCAATGCAAAAATCTCCATGTTTCCACAGATTGCATTTGTTGCAGGGTTTCTAAATTCATCTAACTCAGATTGAGTTTGTGTAGATTTAATAAAATCATTGCACATCCATAAGATGACACATCTGAAACATTGTACCAAATAGTTCACACACTTCATGTATGATTCTAGGCATCCCATACATGTCCATGTGTTTTACTCTGCATTTCCATACTGGTTCCCGGGAGTAGGATGCTAGCAAAGGTTGTGGAATTTGGGTTTTCCCTTGCCAATTACATTGCTTGAAAGTTTTTTAAAACCTTTCCATCAATTTTTTTTCGCTGCAAATATTACAATCATTGCCTTCTGCAAGGCGACATCTCCTTGAAGAATTTTGTTGAACAGTTCAGACGTTGACAGTTGTGTCTATGATTCTACAATTTACATCCATTTCTACAGGGTAACTTCGAACTAAATTATCTGACAAAGATGACCGACTTCAAATGCTTTTATGGCTTGAGTCGGCATATTTTTTCGAGGCATCTTGACAAAACATTCAAGTGCAATGACAAATCTTTGAGGAATTCTGTCAAACAATTTAGGTTTGTTGTCTACAATTCTGCATTTTCCATGAATATTTATACATATTACTTCATGAATTCAAAGATCTTGAAAGCTTCTTTTCAATATCCATTTTCTATGCATTCTGCCTCTGTAACATTTCATTCCTAGAGGTGAAAGCTCTTTGTGGAATTTTATGAAATATTTAGTTGTGATAGATACAAGAACCATAAAACAAGTGCATTCAGCTGCTACAGGCACCAATAAAGCCAGTATTTTGTGCAAACAAGGACACCATAGGCAAAGGTAGTTGAATTTGGCTTTACGCTTGTCGATTATATTAGCTTTGATGTTTTTAATGCCTTTCAACAACTCAATTTTCTCATGTATACCCTCTGCAATCATTGTACCTTATGGTGACATCTATCTTCAAGGTCCTGTCAGAAACTTATAGCTATGTTGTCTTTGATTCCAAATTCTGCATGCATTTATATTAGAGCATTTTAAAATTATAAATCTGATGAAATTTCATACACCATCATTCTTTGATGGATGACAATAGCCTATTTCAAAGATCCATGCTTCTACATCTTTCCTTACAGCCGTGTATGTTGGAACATGTCGCTGCTAACACCATTGCCAATCTTCCACTCATAAAATTTACCATCATAATGGGCAATCAAGAACATAACCAGTTTGCATATAACTAAGTATGGGCGGAGAAGCGGTTACTCCAACAGTTTGACCACATGTTACAGTTCTTTCTATTATTGGAGTTTTTAATAGCTTTGACAATTTCCTTAAAATGATTGGGCAACTTATAATAAGCATTCTTTTGTTTGGAATGTCAACATCACATTGGGTTTTCAAAAGGTTGAAAACCTTCCAACATTTCCATTTCAGTCTTTGGGAAACATTTGGATAATGTATGCAACTTTGAAGATATTTGAAAATCAATTGGAGTGAACCTATCTTGCGATCTTTGTTCACTCTTTATCAACAATTTATAGAAATTACTCATTGGTGTCTTTATTTCCTTTTAGAGTCTTAAGTTACCATTTAAGATAGTGACTGCTTCATTGATTGACTTCCAAAGAAACTTTATTAAATAACTGCTTGCTTGTCAAAGTTGCTATTGTTGAAAATAGATTGATACAAGTATGATAAATGTGTTTCAATCATTGTGATAAATGTGTTTCAATCATTGTTTTGTCACTGATGTCAAACCTGTTACTTGCTGATTAGACAATTGCTTATATGATTTGACTACTATCATTTGTTTGATTGATGAAGATGATTTGATTAAATGAGGTAACAATAGCACCTAGAGGAAAGTTTGAGTTATGATATGGAAATGGAGTACAAGGATCAATTAAGACAGTGGTATTATAGTGCATTGATAATCCACTTAAGGTTGCAAATGATGGTTACACTGATTAAGTTTTGAAGAACAAGTTAAACAAAGTATGTTTGCCAAGCTTAACAATCTGCATAGTAGGTGCCGAGAAAACTTAGTTTAAGCCGAGCAAAAAATCAATTGGAGTCGAGCAAAGTCAATTTCAGTGTAAGCCGAGTGACATAGTGTAAGCCAAGTAAAGTTTAGTTGATGCCATGCACTAGTAAACTTTAGTTCGTGCCGAGTGATTTGTTAGTTGATGCCGAGCAACGCAATATGTGCCAAGCACTAGAAGCCAGTTAATGCCGAGTGACAAAATCATGAGAAAGATTGAAAATTCGATGAATCTAAGCCAACAAGTTTGATTTCTTGAATTGTGTGAACCGTGTGGAAGATAAGGTTAATGAGCTGGTGAGACCGAATTCATGGTGAACTGTTTTGAGGCGAATTCTAAGAGGATTGAAGAAGTTTCTAGAAGTGAATGAAATGAAATGATGGGTAGATTCATTGAATCCTACCTAATCCAACCTAACCCTAAAATGGACGGAGGAGGATGAACAACAAAAGATCTTAATTCTCTATTTATAGAGATGTTTGGTTAGAAGCAAAGGTTGTTATGTGCAAGAATCTAAGGAAGACAAGGAGTCTAGGGTATTGCTTCATTCAGTGACCTAAGATAAGTGTTTGCATTGGCAAGCAAAGCAAGAAGGCTTAAGGGTATGGATGCTTGAAGGGTGAACAAGCTATCAGAGCTGAAGTGTGTGAAAGCCAAGTTGTAATGTCCCCATCTTTTTAGCCTCTCAATGGAGTTCTTAGCCTTTCATTCTTTGAAGGCTAAGTGGAGAAATAAGGTGAAATAATTAAATTAATTTCTTATAAAGTCATTAAATAATTTAAAAATTAAAAGGTGACTTTATATTTAATTAATTTAATTAAAAAGTGATTAAAATAAATATTAAATCATAAGTCACTAAAATAATATTATATTATATGGAAAAAGGAATCTTCTAGAAGCACAACTAATTATTGTTGGAAAGGAGGAAGGTTCTAGAAAAGTGCAATAAAATAATATTTTATATTCTTCTAGAAGGGGTGAAGGAATAGAATAAATAGAGGAGAGAGCGTCATTGTAGGGCATCCAGATTTGATATTGACATTTGCTTGTGCACTTGTGGAGCCAAGGGTTTCTGCAGGACATTTTAGTCATTGAGAACGATAATTCTCTTTGATTAGCAACTTTGAGGCTGTGAAACTACTAGCTGATATTGTTGCATTTGCTGAAGGTGATATTTCAGTCATCTCATTGAAGCTTATTGAGTTTTTGTAGCAATTCATGAAGAAGATACACTTCGGATTTAAGGGTCATTTGATGCCCTCAATTAATCTGCACTTTGGAAGGAGTTAAGCAGCTAATTCAGAGGCATATTAGGAAGTTTATACCCATTTGGTACAGTGCCATCGCTAGAGGAATTGTGAACAGTATCATCGCTACAAGAATCGTGAATAATGTCATCGCTATAGGAATTGTGAATAGTGTTATCGCTACAATGGTCGTGAATAGTATTGCTACAATGCTGTGAACAATACCGCTACGATGCATGACAGATTTTGATCAGTTTTAAAGTTGCCTACCAATCTCAGGTTCCCTTCATTTTATCTTAATGTTTATGCATTATCTGAATATACATCTACATTGTTCTATATGGATAGTCTAGTTAGATTGTTGGAGGCATTGTAACCTTATTTTATATCAGCAAAATATCGATTTTGAAGTTTGAAATATAATGTTAGTTTGCATGCCAACTGTTTGACATAATGTCACTTGGCTGTAAGTGTTAATTTGCATTGAATAGATGTCATATATTGCATCAAGAAAAAACAAAAAAAAGAGTTGCATTTAATTTTAGGTGTAGAGTAAGCAGAAGAGAAGTCATTTTTCAGTCATCCTATGATATTAGAAGTCATCTTTCTTATTCTTAAAACAAACTGAAAATAAAATCAGTCATATATCCCTCTGCTGTACAAGTGTTCGACAAAATTTCTAAAAGCAAATATAGCAAGTTTCAATCAGATTTGGACAGGGATATTACACAAGCAGAGTGGAGGACTGAAATAGAGATTTGTAATCTTCAAGTGTGTTGTAAGTTGTTATCAGATCAAGCCTTATTGTTACTTTCTAATCATTTTACCAATCTAGGGTAAATCCTTTGGAGTACGGGTTGGCCTTTCACAGGGCATCACTTCAGAAGAGTGAGAATGAGTAGCATGTAACTGGCAGTTTTTCCCAAATTGGGTTTTCACGTTAAATCATTGTGTCCAATGTGTTATTGAATCTGTTATGTTTCATCTTTACATTTTTGCAAAGTTGATTTGACAATAACCTACAAGGTTAAGTGATTGCATAATCTAATAGATGCATGCATGATGAAAATGTTTTATGGATATGGGTTCACTAAGTTGTGAAAATTTTTAATTGTACATCTGGACCTTGGATAACTGATTCACCCCCCTCTCAGTTGTTCTAAAGAATTCCAATAGGTATCAGTGTCTAGAATAACTTTGATAATTAGCCAATAGGCTTTTACTATGTGGGCACTGCCCACTCGGATTGTCTCATGCAACTGCTTCTACAATGTTGTTCGAGAGGAAAGTAAGGAGTCAACATGTGTGTATATGGGTCATATCTTCTCAAATATCCACGTCATAATTACAACTACTCCCACAAAATTTTTTATCGACATTAAATAGGATTCGTGTATTAAATTTATCGCTAGACAATGACTTTGGGAAATAAATGTTTGCATGTGACGATTAATTATTACGTTTAGGTTTTAGGATTTCATATTACTATTGTAAGATAATTATGGTTTTAGATAACTTCCTTTTTAAAATATTAATAATTTTTAAGTATATAATTTTACCCTTTTCCAACTAAAATGGTAATTCTCTTGGTTAACTTTTTCAGAAATTATGTTTTAAGAAATAGTTTCAGTATTTAAAATATAGTATAATAGTTATTTAAATTGATATTTTGTAATAAGTTATAAATGTAATTTAATTAAATATATAAACAGATTTTTTGCAACTAATATTATTCTTAATTTTTTGAAACAACTTATAAGTTTTAACTACTACCTAAAACAAACACACAATGGATTTTGGTAAAACATTTAAAAGAGGACTCAAAGATATGGAATGGGAAAGAAGCAAAACAGCTGGCCATCTCGGGTTTAGTAACAATGCTAAAAAAAGATATAAGCTAAGTGACTTTATTTTCATGTTGATAAGGCCTCTATCAAATTTAGGGAGTGCATATTTGAATAGTAATTATGCCAAAAAAGCAACCCACCCACAATATTTTAGTGAGAAAAATGTGTTTCAACTCTCAATATTGACACACTCAGATATCATAGCCTATTTTCTGAAGGTTAGAATCTGTCATTTATCATTCTTTCGATCTTGTTGAATGATGATTAAGAAATCCTGCAGTGAATAATATTAATTTAACAAAATGTAAAATTCAGATTATAATTTCAATTGTTATGTAAAGTTTTAATGTAATGATGGATAGTTGATGTAATAGGAGGAAAGGGTTAGGGTTTTTTGGTGGGAGTGTATAGTTAGAAAATTTGAAATTGTCCGATCTTGTTGATTGGTTTCATGGGAAGGCTTTTTTGGGTGTGAATTTAGAAATTCTGTTTCAGTTTATTGTAATATAATATCACTACTATTACTGAGATTTTTTTGTTTAGATTGCAATGTTATATTGCTATAAAATATATAATATTTAAATAAAAAAATATAAAATACACTACAATTTGTTATGTATATGATATAATATTATGTTTATTAATTTCAGATTATGTAAATTAAAATTATATTAATTATTTAATTTAGTATATTAAAATATATTATATTGTACTAATATAATTTACATATAAGATTGTATACAAACTTCAAATTGTTATTGTTTATAGTGGTTTTCATTTCCAATTAAAGTATTCAATATATTGTACACAAAGCAATTTTGTGTGCAATTGGTAGAAATTTTCTATTATTAGTGCATAATTACTCCATCTAGAAACATTGAAGATCTCAAATCATCTCAAAGTATCAATATGCACATAGTTTTTGATTATGTAATTCTTGCCATGCATGTTTCAGCCTACTAAGTAGCTCTTGAGCCTATAAAAACAACTACTATAGAAATACGTAATAAGATACCACAACCCTATTTTACAACACATAAAAGACTGAATACCATTAAGAGGAACAAAAAGTCAGTTTATATTCCAAATTAACCTGTCTCTCAATGGATTGATAGATTTAATGTTTAAAAAAAAAAAATTGTATATATTTTTATTACTATCAGCTATACTATCGCAGCTCATCCTGTGCAAGCGCTAGTTTTATAAAAACCCTGATAAAATTTTCTTTGCATTGCTATTTCTCAGTAATACTTGTGAACTTGGATATACAAAAAACAAGCATTAATTTGCCTTAAACAAAGATATAATTGCCTAAAGTTGCCACGCAAAAGGCATCTTCAACCTATATAAGAATGACCTCTAATGTTCAAAAACTTTTCTTAATTCAATGGCATGTTTCTAAACATTTTGACATATTTAAGAGTTTACCCATACTATGTGATCATAAACTTAATTAGAGAACTTCTCATCATACCTTATTTGTGTCACCAAAGAGATAGAGAGGAGATGCATTCATGCATTTGTATTAGGTGGTGGAACTTTGAAGGTTGGCATGATCAGATATTAATGAATTTGGGAGGTACACACCTATCTATTAACTCAAAGAGAAGAATTATACATATGTCGATTCAATTTTTTTGGCCTATGTTTGAAAAATAGGTTAACAGGCCAGTATTGGGTATTTGGATGAATATTGGCAATGTAAAAAACCCTTTACTATCTTTGGAGATTGCATCATTGTGTAGATTCATTTGCCGAAGCAAAGCTTAGTTAAGGAACTCACTCATCAAAGCATCACCCATTGATATCATTGTCCTTAGAATAGAGTAGATTTCTCTAAACCCTTCATACTTCTTTGTCTTTTACGTAGAGTAGATTTCTCTAAACCCTTCATCCTTTTTTTGTCTTTTATATGAAGATTAAGTCAAGTTAGTGTTCCAAGTTCTAGCCATCATGATGGAGAAGAATTGATAAAGTCTAGGAAGGATAGCGTAAGTCCTGGGGTGATTACTAGCCTATCACATCATTTAACTGAGTAGTATCCAAAATAAAGTCGCTCGTTCGCATTGTAAACCTTGGGGTTGCTTCATTTGATCACACATTTGTTACATTGTTTAGCATTTGAAGTTTCCTTGTTCAAGAGAGAATAGAATACTTGTATTTTATTCTTCATGTTGGAGTTGTCACAAAGCTCACTTCAACGTGTTCTCCTACTTGTAATTCCCCAATTTCTTTACCTAGTTGCAACGGCTCTTGCAGCTCAAGCATTCTCTCCAAGCAAATGTAATGAAATGCATATCCAGTCTCAGTTGGTTTTTGGGATTCCTTCGTGAAGCTCCTATAGAGTGCATGTGAAGTGTTGTGGTTGTAGATAAACATCGTTTATGCCAATATGGTAGAAATGTTAATGATAACTTATGCTCATAGAATTCACAGTACTATCATCACACTTATCTAAGTAATTGAAACAATACACAAGATGATAAAATGTCTTTTATTAATTGTACCAAACCAAGTTACGTGCCTGTACTAGTGATTGTCCAGAATTACCACACCATACTATTCCATATACGTACTACATATAGTGCTCGAGTTGGTTACCGATACCAATCGACGCGACCCTTGGTACAACTCCTAACAACTACTTAATTACTTTATTGTGAAATTACTCACTACCTCATCACCCCCCCCCTCAAAAAAAAAAAGAGTTGTTCCACACGACTAGCAAGCTCAGGAAGAGGAGTGAGAAGATGTCCCTAGAGCTGAAGTTGAAATTGACGCTGCCACTGGAGTGGTTGAGGCCGTGAGACGGGCGCATTGCTGCTTTAGTAGTTGTACATCTCGTTTGGCTGCAAGTTGTTTAGTATGCGCCCCATGTAGAAGCCTTAGTGCATTCATTCGGTTGTTGTAGTATAGTGGTGACTATTCTCGTCTGTCACGTGGGTGACTCGGGTTCGTTCCCCGACAATGGCGCTAGAAATGTTACTGATAACTTATGCATATAGAATTCACAGTATTATCATCACACGTATCTAAGTAATTGAACAATACACAAGATGGTAAAATATGTCTTTTATTAAATGTACCAAACCAAGTTACGTACCTATATTAGTTATTGTCTAGAATTACCATATCATACTATTCCATATGCATACTACATATAGTGCTCAAGTTAGTTACTAATACCAACCAACGTGACACTTGGTACAACTCCTCCTAACAACTACTTAATTACTTTATTGTGAAATTACTCACTACAAACATCTGTACATGTTTCACTTTATTGACCACAACTCTAATTCAGTCAATGTTTCCCATGTCCTTGACTGCATTGTTCATGGCATGCTTACAACATGGAGTCCAAATATGTCTATAGGCTGCCTCAACAAATTTCCTTGCAGCTCTGCACATATGTGCTACACTTGTCACTACTTGGACCACGTTTTGTGGCCCAACCTCCTCAATAACCTCCCTAAGGATGTGAAATTGAAAATTAGCGTCTTTGCAATGCCTAGAACAATCAATTGCCCTTAGAAAGTATGGGCACTCTGTGCAGGTAACTATGATATTGATGAGTGGAAGATGGCTAATGCCCGTCCACCTATCCATGTCTATGCTACATTCAGACTCCATCCAACATGCCTTCATTTTCTCCATCGAAAAATTGATCTTGTTATACTGGTTTTACACCTATGTTACTCGGGGACGCGTTTCCGGCAAAAATTGACCCCGTCCCCGCGCCCCCCCGTCTTGGAAACTCGGAAACTTCCGGAAACCTTTCCCTTGGCTGTCCCATAAAATTAATGTTTCAGTTTTGATAATTTGTTTGATTTCCACTCTCACGTGAACTCTAAAGTTAAATTATTTAACACACACATTATATGTTAAGGTTCTATAATTTATATAAGCATGCCTTATCCTTGTTTTTATATGAATATTTAAAATTTCCCTGTATATTAAAATTTTTTCCTAGTTTTTATATAGCTGTTCCCACTGCCGTCCCCTGCCGTCCCCTGCTCCGAGAAAAGAAAATCCGTCCCGGAAACCTAGGGTAACATAGTTTTACACACGATGGCCCCCCACCACCCCTCTCATCCCCCCACGCCACCTTACATCATCTTCTAATCATAAGGAGATCGAGCTACATGCAATGGTTTTCCATTGACAAAGAAGAATCTGCCAATGGAATCCTCTATCTGATCCTTCATGTGCAAATTAAACAAATCAGCTACGGGGTTACTTGAACTTCCTGCCTTGCATTTCACCTTGCTGCCCTCACCTGCTGAACTTTGAATGGATGAAGGTCCTGAAGCTGATTCTGGCATAGTTCCTTCTCTTGGATGTGTGATATGAGTAGAAGTATGTTGCTGGCCTTGTGACTGTTGAATTGACTAAACTTGTTGCCTAGCAACCAAAGTACTAGGCAGCGGAACTGCACTACCATAAGGAATGCCCAAAAGCTTGTTTATCTCAATTCTATACTTGACATTTTAGCATTCATAAAAAAATGACAAGTACTCACACCATATCTTGTCCTAAAGAGCAAGTGTGCATTAACTGTAGTAATGCTCCCAAACTAGTCTGCATCACAAAAATTGCATTTTGTTTTTCTTGTGCCACCACTTGTTGGCATTGCGGATGATACTCTTATTGCAAACTGTTTGAGAGGAGACTTCTGGAATCTGATCATAAGGACCACTAGCAAACTCTGTCAACATCTGAGAGGGGCAATCTATGCTAGCTAGTCCTCTAGCAATTTCAAAAGATTGGGCTTCTGTATCAGCCCCATGGTCACTTGACTTGTGCTTAGGTTCATACTTTGATAGATTTACAACCTTCAGAATTAATTTCCATTTCATGTCCAGTGATATCATGACTATGAGAGGCCATTTTGACACTTCATTTCACAAAATGAATTTTTTTGTGCCTAATTAGTAATTAAAAAAATTTATTTTTCTATATTAAGAAACTAGTTTGATTTTCAGCCTAATTTAGAAATTCATATAACAGAAAACAAGTTACAAGTTACATTTTAAGACTTGAATAGAACCAATTATAAAAAAATAGAAGTTAAAACAATTCACTTTATTTTGACTTTGATGCCGGTCGGTGATGGGAGACACCTTGACATCCTTGTTACGGTCGATGGACTCCCGGGAGTCCTCTGTATGTCCTGGAGATGTCTAGGCATCCCTGCATTCCGGACGCATCTCAGTGGTGCATGGGTCCCCAAGTCCCCGCACTGGGTGCTTTGGGTTCGAGAGGGCAGAGGGCACGAGTTGCTGGGTTGCACTGGATACCATTGTAAGTGTCACAGCCTAATCTGGAACATTAGAACATTTATATTCTAAATCTGGATGAAGAAGGGCTCTCAAACAGTAGTTATGTTGGCCTGAAAACACCAAGATAGCAGCTACTTAGGACACTCAGAAAATTGTTTGCAACACGATTTGCTCCGTCCAAATTAAAATCTCTCTCAATAGGGTAGCCTGCTTTGGCCACTCAAGAAGTGTAGTTATGGGCACCAAAACCTAAGCGACTTGGCCCAGAATGAACTTGCATCAAGGGAGCTGTATAATCTAATATCTTGTTGTTACTATGCCTTTAACCACTGAAACTGATGAAACCCCTTCTTCAGACCATTGAAACTGAAGAGACTATTGTGGAATAGCACTGAACAAAAAGAATGAGGCTTCTCCAATTCCAAAATTTAGCCAAGAAGTGTACAGTTAGACAAGCAAGCTTCTAAGTCAAAAATAACTAGCAAAAAATACAAAAGGCTGATCTCCTTGTTGCTCAAATGAAACCTCTAGAGTAGAATCTCCTCACACACCCTTGGTAGATCTTTCACTACTGCAAATGTGGTGATTTGTGAAGGTTTCTGTTTACACAATCTACTCAAAACCCCCAGGCTTAGCCAAGCTCCTCAAAGGAGGCAAATAGAAAATACTCAACATGACATAACATAACATAATCGAAATGATCTCCAAGTTGCCTTTTTATCGAACTCCAAAACTATATGCCCCAGTTAGGGTTTCCCACTTAAACTGATTTAATTCAATTTATTATCTCCAACTTGAGTGGCCCATGTTGACTGATTTTTTATTTCTTTATCAGAAATCCACTTTTTCTGTCTCCTCAAAGGGTGCCCAAGTCAAGTCACGTATTTTTCATTATTCCAACTACACTCTCTCTCCTAAGGTGCCCATAATCTCTCGCTAAGAGACTAGGTGACTTGTATCATAAAGTCCACTTTTGATGTCTGTGATTGGAGTAAAATATTAATTTAACTACTTTTTGCAATATCATAAAATAGTGCTACCATACCTTCCAATCCACTCTATTATGTTGTCTAAGCTTTGAGAGATCAATGCAACATGGATCCTCTGTCCATCTTGTTAGTCTATGAGGACCTTGTATTAGACTATCCCTGATTGACTAGTGCTGGCTAGAAAGGGGACATTACAGAGCAAGACAAAATCCATTGGGAAATCTCTTCGAACTTGCTAGCAAACTTGTTCATCAAATTTTATGTAGAGGCTCTCACTTGCTTTCGCAATTGCTTCCCCTTGGCCTTCTTGTCTGGACAATCTGATGCATAATGTCCGAGTTTGTGACAAATGAAGCACTTGATTTAGTTAAAAGTCCTTACTTGGTTGGGAGGATGAATCTTCATCCTTTCCACCACCCTTGCTAGGGTTTTCCCTTCAACTTTTGCTTTCGCAATTGCTTCCCCTTGGCCTTCTTGTCTGGACAATCTGATGCATAATGTCCGAGTTTGTGACAAATGAAGCACTTGATTTAGTTAAAAGTCCTTACTTGGTTGGGAGGATGAATCTTCATCCTTTCCACCACCCTTGCTAGGGTTTTCCCTTTTTTCCTTTGCAAAGAGGTCTAAATTATAGTCGCCTCTCTTCTTGCTGGTTTTTTTCTCACTTTGAGTCTCCTTGTGGATAGAGCTATCTCTCAGCCTATTAAAAGCAAGAATATTTTCTTTGACGCAAATGGTTTGCACAAATGCATGCCATAAAGATGAGGAACCATTCAATGCTGAGCTCACTGGTTTTGTGCAATGGCTTGCACCATTGTTACATAGCCCTGGGGGATGGGGGGATGACGTAACTGGGGGGCAAGTTTTGAGGACGAGTTTATAGAGGGGCCGTAATTTGGGGACTGCGGGGGGACGGTGGCGGGGGATGAGAGGGGTTGTTTATACTATACATATGGTACTTAAAATGCTAGTTATGTAAAGATGTATTCCAATATAAGATATAAAAATGTAAATGAGTAAATACTTGAACATTGCATTGAATTGGAACATTGAACATTGAACATAAATAGTCGAATCACAAATAGTCAACACTTGGACGTCCCCCCATCCTTAGCGGAGGTGGTGGAATTTGGTGGTGCTGCTGGGGATGGGAGAACAAAGTCCCCAAGTCCTGGGTGCATCCCCATTTCCGGGACGTGGGGCAAAAAGGGGGGGGGGGGGGGATGCATCCCTGTGTTACTATGGTTTGCACAAATGCTTGCCATAAAGATAAGGGACTATTCAATGCCGAGTTCACTGGTTTTATATTTTAGCCTTCTCTCCAACTACTGCAAGTTAGTCATGACATTGTATGACCTTTATAAGAAATTGGTAATCGAATTTATTTAGTCATCTCTACGGATTTCAGTTTGTTTTGTAATATCATCTTTGTTATTTATATTCTCAGTTTGGTAATGACTTACTAGAACATCCAGCATATCCTTGTTGTTTTTTTTTCCGATAACAAGGAATTAAATGGTCCTTCACCACATCAATGATCACCTACACCTACTCGGCTCTTATCTCTTTCTTTATATGAGTTGTCAACTTTTGTGAATTGGAAGGTGGAAGCACCTCATGTTTTCTAATTTGAGGGATCATTCTCATCCAACAGAAAAGTCACCTCGTTTTTGGAGGCACAAAATGTATTACCTTCAAATGTATTCTCAAATTTGATGCTAATTGATGCAATCAATTTTTTTGCTAGGTCTGAAAACTGCTAGGTCTGAAAACTGCTCATTAGATTTTGTAAATACTTGCACAAATTGGCCTAGCCAAGGTCTGTAAACCATAGCTGTTGTTGTTATGCAATAAGGAAACACACCTTTTATAAGAAAAGACAGGTCGTGTCAAAAATCAGTGCACTTATTCAAAATAGTGGATGCGATTTGCAGAGGAAAATGCCATTTGTGCTTGATGCCGGAATAGATGCGTTTTTCTTAAAAATTGGCTGTTATTTGTTTCGGAGGTCTTACCTAGAGGAAGAAGGTATCTAGATATGCAACTCTTACTAAACATTTTTTTTAGCAGATTCAGCATATAAAACTTGAACCAGAGGTGATGATTTATAGTGACACTGATCAATTTTCATATGTTTTAAACTGCAGGATCTTTCAATGGGACATACCCTACGATTGGCCTTTCAGACTCTTGGAGTGGTATTTGGAGATGTTGGAACCAGTCCATTGTATGTTTTTAGTGGAGCATTCATTGAGATTTCTGAACCCACAGAAGACGATGTTCTGGGGGCATTGTCATTAATTTTGTACAGTTTGGCTCTTATTCCTTTGATTAAGTATGCGTTCATTGTACTGCGAGCCAATGATAATGGTGAAGGTTAGTGCACACTCATGGACGGTAAAGAATGTATACATATTTTTGAAGAGAGAATATTGATAGAGAATATATATAAGCTTATAAATATAACTTAATCACTGAATTGTTTTTTTTTACATTGTAGGAAGAAGCATTGAAAATCTAAAATGTGATTGTTATTTTTTATATTTATCCAAAAAACTTCGTGATTTTACATTTGATAAGAAATAGTCAAGAGTTAAGATGGTTATGTCTTGTGGTTTCTCCTTTTCAAATTCTCAATACTGCTTTTCGTGTCATGAGGAGAGAGTATGGGCTTGCTAGCTCATTTTTGATGGATATTGTGATGATGGTGTTACAGGTGGCACATTTGCATTATATTCTTTAATATGCAGGTACGCTAAGGTGAGTTTGCTACCAAACCAGCAGCCAGCAGATGCATACATTTCAACTTTTAAGCTGAAGCTGCCTACACCAGAGCTAGAAAGAGCCTTGATCATCAAGGAATGCTTAGAAAAATACTCCATACTGAAAACTTTGTTGCTGATTTTAGTTCTTATTGGCTCTTCCATGCTAGTAGTTGATGGGATCCTCACCCCTGCAGTTTCAGGTTTCTCAACTTTCTCCTTAATTTATTTTACTTATATATGGTAAGAGTTTACTGTGTTTCTCGTGGTAGGATCTACCCATTCTTTAACTGTGCTGTTCAGTATTCATCCTTAATTGAGTTTTTAGTTCCTAATATCAAATTTTATAATTTTATAATTCATTTCATCTTACTTGGTGTTTGTGGCAGTCATGTCAGCTATGCGTGGCCTGAAAGAGCCGGTACCTGGTTTTAGTGAAGGTGACTTTATACATTCATTTCCTTGTGGCCTTTGTTTCATTTTTGAATCTTGATTTATTTTGCATGTTTGAAGGTTCTAATTTCCAACTAGAAGATACACATGAGAAAGAATCAAACAAACTTGCCAATAATCTTAAAAACTATCAATAAAGAATATCTTTTTCCCAAATATTGGATGACGATAACTTGAAAACTGATTTATTATGTAGTTCTCAAATATTGACTAGATGTCAAGGTAGATATTCAAGAATTTGTATGGAGAAACTGCCACCATTAAATTCGGCAGATACCTAAACAATGCATACTTGATTTTTCTTCTTCAAATGCAGAATCAGAAATCCTAGAGACCCAGCTAACTGAAATAATCTAAAAAATAGGTGCAATGGCAATGGAATAGATGATATCTGGTAATTGTCTGACTATGCAGTAATTTTCCCAGCGACATCACAATCATTTGAGTGATATAATGTGATCAATTTGAAACATTCACAAAAATTGATATGTTTACTAGGGAATATAAATATGATATATCAATGAATGCATCTTATAGTATTGTTGATACAAGTTTAAATGAATGATAGGGAAAGATTCCACCTTGTTGGGTGGCTATTTTACAACTAACAGTTTTGAGTAAAAATCTAGTCGCAAAATAGGATGACCAGCCACAGCATGTGAGATAGAGTCTCTCCTACTTTAAAGGGAAGGCTCCCCTTTCTCACCGTTCTTTGGATCAACTCAAGGTAAGCAAGAAGTCGAGAGATTCCATAAAATGGGTGTTACCAATATCCTTTTTTCTTATCTTTCAAGAAAGAATCCACTTACTCGTGGAGCGAGTAATGGGCAGGGTGAATCTCTAACTACACTTTTATCAATGGCTGGAAACAGTGATGCTGATAAACTTTCACTTACTCAAAGTTTAGCTGAAAATATACCGGTTTGGCTCTAAGTCCGGTTGTACTTCTATATGGAAAAGTTTTACAATTAGGGCACAAAGACTCCTAAAAGTAAAAATAACTTAACTATTTTGCAAATTAAGAGAGAAGTATAAGCTACATACCAAGCTTCTAGCTATATATTTCCATAGCCGCTCTCAGTCAAAGCTTCGGCTCCGACTGCTTCTTAAATCACTATGCTCTTTTATTGAACACACAATAATAACATGAATTAAGAAAATAGACACAAATTATAGTCAAAGCTTCTAATTTGCTCTATCACAATTGCCTCCAGTCAAAGCTTCGAATCCAATTGCTTCTTTTATTCATTTTTCTTCCAAATTTGTACTACACAATCAAAGTTATGCTTGCACAAATGTGGCAGAGCTTTCTTGCATACAACAATAGATGATTTTTACAATGAGGGGGCACTCCTTTATATAGGTGCAAGAGTTGAGAAAAAGGTGGAGGAAAAAGTGGGAGCAACTCAACCAACTTTGACCTAGTCTAACTATAGGGTTACATGCAACTGCACGTGCAACTTGCATTACATCTTTTACATACACATGTAACTTGCATTACATGTAATTACACATCTTCATGTAATACATCTTCTTCAACTACAAGCATGAAAGAAGAAGAAAGAAGACAGAAGAGAAGGAAACAATTCTGAAGGGCCTTGTATTTGACGATGCTATCCCAGATGATAACAGGATCGGAAGTTCTTGTACTTTGTACCGCTGCATTCACCTTGATAACCATGGTGTCGCGTCTTTTGATGAATTGTCCATTGTGATTTGAAAACTTGATGTGATCAAACTTTTCTTGCTCAAGTTGTTGTGAATTCTCCTTTGTAGATTGACACATTATCGATTCTCTAACACTTTGAAGACCTTCTTGATGATGTTCGGATGTACACTCTGAACAACTTTCCATCAGCACCTTTACCATTTTTTTATTTTTTAAAAAAGTAAAGCGTTTGGCGCATGGGAATGCGTGCAAATGAAGATTGTTAGTTTTCAAAAAGTGACTTGGACTTTCAAGATGTCATTGCATGGAAAATAGATTACATGTAAATGCAACATGCAACAAGGGATGAAGGATTGGATGGAAAGCGAAGGTGAATGGTGGACGAGCTTTTACATGTAAGTGCAAATGGAAGAGACGCAAAGCATGTAATGACATGGGAAGTGAAAAAACAGGTATTTGCTCAAGGAAGTGCGAATGCATATGGAGAGACAAAAATGAACTTTATAGATGCCTTTGAGGAAAAGTAAGGTCAAAGTACATGGGAAAATATGCACATGACATTTTTTTGACTTTTCAAAAAGTGACTTTTAATCACAATTGGACCTTTGTGATGCAATTACACGTAAGACATTTCGTGTAATCATGTTGTGCGAATGGATGAGGAAAGTGAGATAAGTGAAAATGGGATTACATGCATGTGCGGATGGTGAATGAGATGGAAATCATGTAATCGCATTCGTCGGATGAGATGCAAAGAGTTGTGACATGGAAGATGGAAGTAGAATGTCATGATGCTTTCGCATGAAATAGAAAGTGGAGTGAAGTGAAACATGCTCAAGTTCTTGGGAAAGAACTTGCAATTTCTTCCAAATGGAGAAAAAATCGAGATGCAAACAAGCAAAACGCAAAAACATGCACAAATTAAACACATACCTTTGGCAAAAGACTCAAACATGTCAAGATGCAATGCACTTCAACATGTAATTTCGAATTTGGAGTTTGGAAAAATTCCAAAGTGTGAAAATGAGAGTTTTCATCATTTTTAAAGGCAAAATGCACTTTTCATGGCATATATATGGACAAATGGCAATCATCAGGCAATAATATGCATGAAAATAGCAAGATAAGCATGAATTGATGAGAAAGTTAGAAAGATTCCACTTATATGAAGATTAAGTGTCAAAAATGAAGGAGAAAGAGCCAAAATAACAAGTTTTATAGACTTAAGACCAATTCTCCGTTAAATCCGGATTTTCAAACAACCTTTTGACTTTTTCCATACATGCATGTAATGGACATTCAATGGTCAAATTTGACTTGAGAAGGCCAAAAATGTGGTCTCTAAAGACAATATCATGCATTTAAAACTCAAAAACAATCCCTCTTGATCAAATGTATGGGCTGAAAATGCATTTTTTTGAGTTTTTTGAACAAAAGCATGACTTTTTTATGCAAAAATCTGAGCCGTTTTTGCAAAAACGTGGTCAACAAATGCATGTTTTTGAGTCATTTTTGACTTGTGAATGCAAAAATGACTTCCCCAAATGCATATACATGGATCAAAATGCAAAAAAGTGGCTTCAAAATGCATAAAAGTGGATTTAAACCCCAATTTTCTGGGCATTCTAAGCAAAAACGTGATTCCCCAAGCAAAACGATTTGATGTTTTAACACCAAAATGATGATCACAATATGATGTAATCAGCATATAAGGTAAAAATGACTTGGTTGCAAGCAAAAAACGTGATCAAACCTTGAAGATTTATGGAGTTTTATGCAAACTCATGCCCTAGATTGAGAGTTTTGAACGGGTTTTTGGGCTCAATAAACTGAAACTTTATGAGGGCAAAATGATCACCACTCCAAAACGTTTTGAATGCAAGTGATTTCATCCAAATCCATGGAGAAAATCTCTAGTTATGATCAAAATCAGAGGTTTTTGGAGCAAGAACATGTTTTCTTCACAAAATAGGACATTTTTATATTTATTACATATTTTAAAACATGTTGGCAGGCAAAATCGGACCTTTTAGAGTCCATTGCATGTTTTAAAAAATGTCTTTAGACATAATCTCACCTTTTGAAGCTCATTGCATATTTTAAAATGTGTAAGAGTCCAAAATCAGACCTTTTAGAGTCATTTACATATTTTACAAACATGTCTCACCTTTTTGATGCACAAGCACAAAAGCTCAACTTTTCATGTCATTGCATAAAAAAGGACCACTTTTCCAAGCTTTTGATGTAATGGCATGAAAAGTGTTCTCAAAAGTGAGTTTTATATGTAATAACATGAAAAGTTTCCACTTTTCATAGTTTTTTTACATGCATATGCACATAAAAAGTCCACTTTAAGGCTTTTAAGTTATGCATCTCACTTATTTTTATAAAAATGTCATCAATATGGTTCAAAAATAACACTTATGCATCATATTAATCAATATAATTCATAAACATTAGTTTAAAGTGACATTTAAATAAGTATTTGATTTTAAAATAAAAAATTAAAAATGTAACTATATAGTTCTATAGTCACTTTAAGTGAAAAATTAAAAAATAACCCAACTTAAAATTATAACATAAAGTGCACTATAGTCACTTTAAGTTTATAAATTAAAAGATAAAATAACTTAAAAACATAACCAAAAGTGAGTAAAATGTTATATTTTCAAAAAGTGAATGTCAAAATGAAATATAACATCATTTTTTTAATTCGTGCTGTTGCACCTAAAATGTCCACTTTTGAGGCACTAAAACGGGCATAACTCTTGATTGACAACTCCGATTGACCTCTAGGTTAGACCAAATCGAAAGGCATGACATGAGCAAAACCAAAGGACTAAAAAAAACAAATGCAAACTCAAAAATAAAGAATGGACTGTGAAGGTTTCAAAAATCAAGCAAAGGTTTAACAAAAAGCAAAACGAAAAAGACTTGACGAAGGCTTTTAGTAAAATGATTCATTATATCAATTGATACTGATTGGTTGATCAATACTAACTAATTAAATAACGAATTAAACTCACAGAAATGCGAAACTAAGCTTGAAAAAGTTTCGTACTGTTACCTACATTTTGTGGTGACAAAATGCAAGACAACACACCTAATGATAGCTGATTTGGAAAAGAGATCAACAGGCTGCAATTCTAATGCTAAATACTAAAGCCAAGATTTAATTAATCTCAAACATTTTCACAATGATATCCTTAATGGTATTTATATGCACAATAATCATGATCCTTGAAAGGTTTGACGACAAAGCAATGGGATTTAGAATAATGGATATGCACAATAAGGTGGAATTGTCAAGGTGCTAATATATTAGGAACAAATTTTAGTTGGATAACATCATGTAATTATGAGTGGCTAGCTGATCTAACTGTTGTTTAATGCTTTAAAGTCGTAAGAAGCCCGCTACAGTTAAACCAATAAAACTCCAGTGATCATGTGAACTGCAGTGTGGGGACTGACTTCCAGCACAGATTCAGGGGAAAATATTTTTACAAATGAAAAATAAACTTTTCTAAATCCACTGTGCTGATGTCAAGTATTCTATGTCAAAAACATGTGGCCTTGCATATCAGCTTAGTGGGGCTTACAAGTGAAGCCTGTTAGACTTGTTTTGTGTGACTTGGCTTAGTATTCCAGGAATCTTTGAAAAACTTTACATAGTCTATAATTTGCACCCTTCATTTGATATTTTTCTTGTTCACTTGCTTAATTTATGATTGAGAGCTTATGATTTGAAATACATTCAGCAGTGCGCGTGACTAGAGATTAATGACTGAAAGAAAGAATATAAACAACTACACAACTGATTTCCAAACCCAAACAACTATCTTATTCAAACCAGCTTGATGCATACTTGAAATATCACATTAAACTCTGATCACTCAAAGAAACATTATATTGAAATCTGATTACAAACATACTCTTCAAAACCGCAGTCCCCACTCCTGATTCTGGAATATAAATCATAATGAATGAGGCCCTAGGTGCTGTCTCAGACTGGGGACTCATTGGTGTTTACTTAAACTTCAGCTGCAACCCTGACAATGGCCACAATAACTACCATGATTATTCTGCAATCACTGTAGGAACAGATTTTGGTGATTTATACAGTAATAATGATAGTAGACTTATCTCAGAGCGGCATGCAAGAGGATAGCTGGCTACAACAGTGTCTTCAATTAGGCTTTGAGAATCCTTCAACAATGATAGGAATATGGGCAATAAATCTTTACTATAACTTCACAATCTTCCGCAATGAATCATGCCCAACTCATGCCCTTGTCTAATGATTGCGAACTGCGTATTTGATGCATATAGATAGCAATCCGTCCTTTCATAACTAGAATTTCAAGTACTATGTGTATAGTATTTTACAGCATCCCCCATCGCCCTTTCCCCATTGTCCCCAAATTAAAGCCCCGTGTTCTTCATCCTGGAAACCTGTCCCAATGTCCCTTTGTGCCTGTGTTACACTGTTTCAAAATAAAATTTGGCCAAACCAAGGAAAAGGTTTTGCATACCCAATTTGCAAATATCTCTGAGGGAATTGCCTATTTATAAAAACCACTATTCAATTCTTTGGACAAGGTTGCATGGGGATGGGGGTACTTGGGTACTTAAGTTACAGGTACGGATATTTTTCAAAATAGGGGACGGGGGTACTTGGATACATCAATTTTTTTATAAATATTATTTAATACTAATAAAAAATCTGAAATTATGAGTCATGACAATGGTTTTTCGAAACAAGAACAGTGATAAAGTATGCAAATATAATGTATTGTTTTCAATTTTAGATTTGCAATATGTTTGTAATAATAATATTATATATATGATAAATGTTTAGATGCATAACAAAGAAGACAGACTTTAAACATGAACAAGAAGATCATAAATTATATAACAATGCCATACTGCAAATGATAACCTTTGATTTGAACAGTTATAAAGTTTACTGTTAATCAGTATTGTATCATAAGTTTCAAATTGATTACATATTTAGTTAAGCTTGATAAACAACAAGCTGATACACAAACAAGAAACCGAAACAAAAATCAGAAATCTTCATCAAGGTTCTTAGCTATGATGCTTTCCACTGAGTACCCGGTACTTGGGTATGTGGGTACACGTACCAAGAGTGTGGGTATGTGTACCCATGCAACCTAGATTCTTCTCCTATCCACGCCCATCTCTACTTTCGAACGCAGAACTATAAGGGGTTTTGAACTACATATATATAGCTTTAAGCTTATGATCTGCGATCCCAATCTGAAAACTCTATCGATAATATCTCAGAACTGCTCAAGTATATTCACTCCAATAGTATGGTCTTCTTGGGCACAAAATGATATTCTTTAAGCGCAACAAATATACTAACCTCTAGACTGTGTATTGCAATAGTGTAGAGATTGTTAGCAAAGAGGGATGTTATCCTCCAAGCCCTTAAAAAAAGACAATTCTAGTAAAACTGAAAAATAATCCAAAATCTCCAATCAAGCATACCAAATAAATTCCACAAGTTTGCTTTTAGTTTTATAATATACTCAAACAGGTTTCACTCTTGTCACCAATCATTTAATTAAAAATATCTATTTCCTCCTCTTACATAGGATGTCAAATGACCTCTCTTTAAAAATGACGTCGTGTTACTAGGCCAAGGGGCACAAGTCGCTGAAGTCATAAAGTGACAATTAAGAAACATAGGTAATTAAAAAATCAAAATATAATTCTTTTAACCCAATTAATTTCACTTATCGTCCAAGAATGGCATTTTTCACTATAGGGGAAATAGAGGCCTGCCGAATTGCTAAAAGTAATCAGTAAAAATAGCAGCAACTTAAAATAGTATGTTTACCCTAACACCAAACGGACCCAATCTGGGATAGACCAAATCTTTCTATAAGTAGTAAGTGCTAAAAGTATGAAGTCTCAAACATGTCCAAAATCACTATGGAAGGTGTCGTTCAGTTCCATTAATCCATCTGAATTCACTGGTGTATTAGAAACCCCCTAAAAGCCAACACCAACTACACTACGAGAGAACCATGAAAATATGGACATTATATTCCACACTTCCTAAAGATTGCTTGTCCCCAAGTAGTGCTAATGTAATCAATACTGAAACCAAGAATGATCCCATGGTATGAAGTCAGCCTAGGAAAAGTGCATTGCCGTCTACTGTAGATATTGTCCTGTAAGGTGCCCAAGACCAGAGACATCACAACAATTTATAGAAAGAAGAGAAATCAAGCACTGCATAAACTTAGTCATCTCCTCAGGAAAATGCTCTTGAAAGGACTAAATTGAAAACGCAAAGGAATGAATTCTGGAAGGTTGCTACATTTCTATCAACTGCAGAGTTGTTAACCAAAGTGATCTCAGATTCTCAAGGTTGCAAATCAAACTCAGAATGTAACCACCATGTTTACACTGTGCCACTATGATCATAACGAACAACCCAGCATTACTCAAATCGCACTCTCCTCTCATGGAATCCCATAGAGAAGACATCATCAAAACCAAAACTGAACTACCTGAGAAAGGTAACTTAGAAAAGTCCACATCAACAAACTCATTGCCAGTACGATCCTGGGCAATAGAAAGAAAAACCGAAAAAAGTAAGTGTGACATCTCCCCTCTTGATGTATCAAACAGGAAACTGATCTATTACTGTCGAGGGGCTAATGTAGAAGAAGTCAGCATAACCAACCCTGAAATCAGCTAGATAAATAGTACCTCTATGATCAACAATTGAGATCCTATCACTGACACTTAATATCCAAGTGTCAAGGGAAGAAACTTGAGTATTCCAGAAAGCCAAGCTCATTACAATCAACCAATCCTCATCTAGATTTATGCATACTAAAATCATGAATTGACTGCAGTGGCCAATTATAATATGCTACCCTGTCAGCCAGTTTCCTCCAAAAAATGCAGATTTTTTTAATATTATTTCAACGTTGTGTACTGGATTAGCAGCATGTGACGGCATGACAGTATTACATTCAGAAAAATAACTGATTTAATTCTTAGGAACTAATTCAACAGAGAAGCTTCAATAGAATTTGACCTTCCACAATTGAAACCAGAACCTTTTTGATTGAAGTATGATATACCTAGGAGAGCAGAGAATAAATAGAATTCGTAGCTTGATAGTTTTTTTCCTGACTAACCTGCAGCTCCAAAATCTGGGTTCACGTTCGATCTGAGACTTAGGCGGCTTTGGATTGTGTTACTTCTGCTGGGCACGAAGATGATGCATATCTCCTTTCATCCCGTCAACCTCCTAGGTCCCTTGATAACATTTTTTTCCTGAACCCATGTGATTTGTCTTAGAAAGGAATAAGCACATGTGTTCCCCGACTCACCATTGCCAACCTGCAATAACCCCAAAAAATCGTAGAACGATTGTAATGTCCCTTCTTTTTGGGGACATTAGAAATATTAAGAAGGGACGTATTTAAAATATTAGGTTTGACTATGTTAGCTGGAAATTTATTATTAAAGGTCAAATTAATATTCCAAGTGGTCACAAGAGGACGAGGAGAGATAAGATGAAAAACCCAGAAAGGAAGTCGAAGGCTCACTGTTGCGAGAATAAAAGGAGAAGAGACACCTTCCTTTTGGTATGCTTGATTTTATGATTCAATTCAGTTTTCTCTCTTGTGAGAGTTTTTAGAAAGCTTCAGCTTTCAGCTAGTTTGATGATGTAGCCCCTTGTGCTGGTAGACAGTGGACGCAAACCCATTGTCCTGGGAAACATTAGTGCAGGTGTTTCATTCGCGCTTACAGGTTCTTATTTTATCATTCCAAATTTGACTGTTAATTTGTATTTAAGATTGGTTTTTTGTACTGGTTATTGTATTGCTGTTGTAAAATGCAATAACTTATTTTAAGGAGTTATAAGAGTTGCTGGTTTTATCTTACTGGTTTGTAACACATGATTATATGCTCAACATTTTGGATATTATTATGAAATAATGGGTTATATTCTTGCGGAGAATTCCTCGGGTTTTATTATAACATTGTATTCCATTTTGCCTATATTTGAGTTGAATGTTATATATGAGAAAGGTTGAATAAATCCCTATTGGAATTTCAACTGGTTTTCGAGTGTGCTGGAAATTATCTGCAAAGTTTTATTGCTGATTATGTTGTTAAAAGAGAAATCTGTAAATATCTGGCTCGAGATGTTACAGTGGTATCAACACTTTGTTCCTGCCATCCTCTTGGGTATAGCCAGAAGTTTGGTCAAAACTTAGTCACAAATATGCAAATAGTGTATCAGATTATGCAGCTCTAAAATTTCTATCAGAGATAGTTTAGCATAAGGGTTTTATCAGAGAGAGAATTTTAGGGAACAAGACATGAAGCTTTTACAGGTTTGAAGCTTCTACGGGTGAAAACAATTGGTAAATATTCAAGTCTATAGTTAAGTATGGCAGCATATTATTAAGCTGTGTTTTCCATTGGTTCATTCCAGCTTGGGTTCTTGAGTTTGCAAGAAGATTAATAATGTCAAATTTGTAGAAGCATCTAGATACACTAACTTCCTCTCATTCTAAGTCGTATTTCCTATCTGGAAAGCACATTTGTTTGCGAATAAAGGAGTTTTCTTCCAGTAGATCGGATTGCACAGAACTATGGTTGAATCTAATATGAGAATGGTGGGTGTGTTAAACAACATTTTCACATGATTCCACCGAAACAAGCAGTATTGTATCGTGGTTTTTTTTTCTATGGCTTGGCGTTCAGTGAGCATGGGAGTTGGAACGACTCCACTAAGGGTCATCTTAGAGATTGAGCCAGCTATGGAAATTCACAAGGAAGCGATAACAAGGAATTTTGTTGGCCAAATGGGAAAATGGAGATAGAATTTGGCACCATGACAGACTCTTTGAATTAGAAGCAAGTAAACCACATCTTCACCAGATTTACATCGTATCAATCTGGAATAGGGTCTTTTTTTTGCTTCTCTAAACAACCATCCTCTGCATTCAATATTGTGGAAAAACAATACGAGAATATTGAAGGAAGCATCTGCTTGGTGAAAGAGAAGGAATACGTTCGCCTTGAATACGACAAGCAAGAAGAATATGATTTTCTTTGATTGATGGACCTTCAGTTGAGGAGGTAGGGTTTTGTAACCCCATGTAGGTCTCTCCAGTGTAACAAGACTCAGACTCGGCAAGGGTAACTTGACTCGTGACTTGGCTCGGCGATGACTCGACAGTGACTCGGCAAAGTGAAAAAACTTCGAAATTTTGAGATTTTTTAGGATTTAAAGAACATTCCATGCACCCATTATTGAATAAAGCGTAAAGACACAATAACATCATTAAATAGAAGATAATTTGATCATAATGCACATGCCACATACTTAAAGTTAAAAACTTAAAACTTAAAAGTCAAACATCGATTACATATGTACAATACTACAAACTACAAAGTTACAAACTTACAAAGGTAAATTGCTAAAAGTAAATACTATATTACTAGTAATTAAAGTCAAACTAAGATAAATCCATGCAAACCATCAAAATGTATATGTATTATCATTTATGCATTATGAAATCCAACACATCAAGATTCAATAGTCATCATCAAATTCAAATGTTCCAAATGCTGATCATATATTAAGTTAATGTTAAACTGTTAAACAAAAAGTTAAAACAAGACTATAAGTCTATAGCTATGGCTCCTAGTCGGAGTCGTCATCGTCATCGTCATCCTCATCATCATCCTCATCATCATCGTCATCCTCATCCTCATTCCCAACCTCAGCCTCAACCTCAGGCTCAAGCTCAGTATAATCTACAAAATGCCTCTTAGTAAGGCGTCTAAGGTAGGTCCTGGATGTCTCAGTAGCCATAGCATCAGCTCGTGAGGTGCCTCTAGGATCAACTGTACTCTCTACCTCTGGCTCTGCCAATGTCTGTGAGCTGCCACTAGGAACAACTGGAGCTCTCTGGTCCTCTGCTGCCATAGCCACAGCCTCAGCCTGGCTCTCTCTATCTGCCTGGTCAAGCCACTGTAGGTCCTCATCATCAAAGACAGGATCAGTAGCCTCAGTGATCCAATCAGACTCTGGATCAACCTCCTCTAGAGTAATCGGAGAGGTGTCACTATCCAAAATCTCCCTGATCCTAATGCGCAGGTTGTAGTGCACAAAGACTAGACTATTCATTTTCTGCATAGACAAACTGTTACGCCTCTTCGAGTGGATGTGCTCGAACATGCTCCAGTTGCACTCACATCCAGAATTGGTTGGCTCAAAATGCGGATGGTGATTTGCTAAAGGTTTTTGGTTGAAGGCCCAAACATTTGCCACCATCTATCTAAATTTTGAAAAAAGGAAAACAAAAAAATATTAGTCTCATTTCAAAATTTGAACTTTAAGTTTAAAGCTAGAAATTTATAAACTAGATTGTATAAGGCTTAAGCTGTAATCTTTACCTGGCTGCAATTTTGTACGACCTTCTTTGCAAATTTTACTTGAAAAAATGGGCCCTGATGCATTATTATAAGCATCCATCTCAAGCAATATATTTGTGAGATTAGGGGACATCTTCGATACCACTTTGTATAGGCCACTAAGAACCTCCTCATCTGCCTTGAAATCATCAAGGAAACGGTATGCCGGATTGAGGTAATAGGCTGTTGCGTGGATGGGCTTATGAAGCTGATTTTGCCATCTCCTATCAATTATGTCCCAAATAGGGCCATAGTTTTCCTCAACTCTTACATATTTGGCTTTAATAGTCTCCTTGACCCTATCCATGCCCTCATAAATGTAGCCCATAGAGGGCTTTTCGCCATCAGCAACTCGTAGGAGGGCTACAAGGGGCTCGGTGATCTACAAAACAATTTAGTGAATGATGAAACTTTGCAAAGTTGCACAATGAAAATAAAACAAAAATATGTATGAGACAAATTAATTTATAAAATTTTAAGACTTAAGCTTTTAAAATTTAAAATTACCTCCACAATCTTCGAACATGGCTCCCAAAAATCATCATCATCATAAATGCATTTGGTTGCATCTATCCCTGCAGGGCTGCTCGCAAAGGAGGAGGAACTCCATTTTGGACCAACAAACATGCACTTCAACTCTAACCTTGAACTCAACAAGGATTTTAGTGTGATAAAGTTAGAGGCAAATTTTGTGATACCAAGACGAGCCAACTCCTTTCCCTTCGTGTATTTCCTCATAGTGCTGAGGACCAAGGGATGATTATAGATGAACTTACAAAGATTTTTGGCCTTGGTAACACATGATTTCACCCATACAAGCTTGCCAATATCCTCTAACATGAGGTCGATGCAATGGGCCGCACATGGAGTCCAAAAGATTTTTGGGTGTCTCTCCATCAATAGTTTTCCTTGCAGCAATTTTAAATTAGTTAGTAAACAATGAAAATTTTTGATGTATTAAAAAACTTTTAATTTTCAAAATTTAATGAAAAACTAAAACAAATTTTTTAGAAGTAGAACTTAGAAAGTTAGAAGTTCAAATTTTACTTGCAACAACATAATTAGCTGCATTATCTGTCACCACTTGGACAACATTGTCTTCCCCACCTCCCTTATGACCTCCTCAATAGTCTCACATAAGAATTTTGCATTTTTCACACGAGGAAGCATCTATGGACCTCAAAAACATGGTGGATCCTGAAAGTGAAAATTAAACAAAATAATTATCATTCAAGAATCAAGAATCAATACTCAATAAAACAAAATTTTCGTTATTCAATAATAGCATACATTAAATTTTAGATTTCAAGAAGTAGAGCATGATGAATTACCTCCGTTAGAAACAAGAAAATTTAGGAGGGTTCTGGACCTCTTATCTGTCCATCCATCTGTCATGATGGTACACCCCTTTTGGCTCCAAATCTTTTTGTGGTCCTCCAACTCAAGTTTCATCTCCTCAACCATATCTAGCAAGAGGGGGCCATTCAACTCATCTTCAGTGGGGGCTTTGAACCTTGCACCACAGATGGAAACTGCATCAATCATCCCCTGCCAATAAGGAGTCCTGTTACATTTATAAAAACATTTTAATTAGCATATTTCAAATTTTCAACATCAAGTTAAAATATAAAATTGAATATAAATTTTAAAACTTAAAACGTAAAACAATCAAATATAAATGAAGTTGAAAACTTGAAGTACCTGGCTGCTATAAATGGAATGTCGCAGAAAAACCAAAACTTGCAAATTGCTCTTACTCCAGCTTCATGTATCTCCCTATTCCAGCCCATGCTCTCAAGTGAGGGTTGTGCACCAGGAGTGGTACGCGGTACAAAAAAGTCGTCCAACTTACTAGATTTTCTGACTCTAGGACGAAAAAGAGCAGCACTACTAGAAAGGGCAGCAATAGTAGCATCACTAGAAGTGCAAGGAATAGATGTAGAAGAAGCACGAGCAACAAAAGCACTAGGACGATATGGGGGATGGGAAGAACCTTCTCCAACACAGCCTACTGACTCAGAAACATTTGCAGATGAGCGTGGAAGGGAACTAGAACCAATCAAAGCTAACTCTTCTAATTTTTTTTTTAAAATTTTTTTTCTTGTTCATATTTTTCCAAGGCTACATAACAAAAACGTTGAGCCTCAACAGATGCAGCTCCACAAGGCTCAATATCATGACCACGTAAGCCAGCAATATGGTATTTTAATCTATTTATCCCCCCACTATTAATGGTTTTGCAAAATAGGCATTTTGTTTGAGTTCTCTTTCTACCCAGAAATTCTATGGTGAACTTCCAACACTCATCTTTTTTGTTGCCTTTAGAGAGCTTGGGTTTTTTACCTCCAGAAGCCATTATGACTTAATTAAGGAACAATGTAAAGGTTGCTGCAATAAGACATTTTAGACCAAATATTACCATTTCAGCATTGCATTTTATGAAGATCTAAAGTAAAAAAAAAACTCATAAACAAACAAAAAAAATTCATGCAAAAAACCCATAAGCATAGACAAAAAAATCATCAAAATCTAAACAATCAAGTCTTACCTCGTTCAAATGCTTTGGGAAGTGTTGAGAAGAGCTCCTATAAACTCCTTGATGATCTAAATGAAAGCTCCAATGTCACAAATGCAAGCTTTTCTCCTCCTCCTCTCAGCTGGTTGCAAAATAAGAAACTTCTATTTCTCTTCTACCTCTCTCTCTCTCTCTTTCTTCTTTTCACTATAGACTGTTATGGGAGCCCTTTTAGTGTTATATGAGTGAGATATGTAAAAAAAACATAAAAAAAACATGTAAAAAATTATATTTTCAAGGCCTGGTTTCATGCTTGTCGCGGCTGAGTCAAGCAGGCCGGGTCACGCGAGTCACCAAGTGACTCGCGAGTCATGCGAGTCACTCCTCGTGACTCACCGCTCGTGAGTCACGAGTCATTGTGACTCGACGAGGTCAGCGCGGCTCGCTGACTCGCCTGACTCACGTGACTCGCCGCGAGTCACGTTACCTTGATACAGAGTGTTCGAATGATGCTATGGGGCCTCGTCTTATATACACGATGTCAAGCCTCAATCTACTCATAATTTTTAACACTCAACAGGTGGCAACGTTAGAAGTAGTAACTAGTTGACAATTGATGGGAATTGGACAAATGTTTTTTTTTGTGGAAATATAGGTTATGTTTGTGTTAGCTATTGTTTGATCATATTCTTGGGCATCATTTATATAGAGAGATCCAAAAAGTTGAGGACAAAACAAAAACCAAGGGTAAAGGTTGTTCTTCATTGCCACTAGTCACTTGTCAATAGGAAACTGTTGCAGCCAATCTTGACGAGTTACAGGTTCTGCATATACTCCTGTGTGGGATTCACCTATTCCTTCAAGAAAGAGTACATGCATGAACTGTAAAATACCTTCTTTAGTTGAAAAATTTACCAAAGGCCTTCGTTATATTATGCATGAACAAGATACATCTTATCTATTATTGTCTTCAGAGGATCTTCTCTTTGCATGTTAGACTCCAATTGTTGCTGCCGAGATAGGACTTGGTAGTGTGCTTATTAGTCAGCCACAATCCAAAATGTGTGAAGAGGAATCAGAGGCAATTTCACTTTTGGTAGAAAATAAGTATAATAGTTTTGGTTTTGTAGCTCAGGTTGATTCTGAGCTAGTAGCCTCCTCCACACAGCTTCAGAATGAGGATGAGTATTTACTTGGTAGAGAGAAGAAAAAGGCGAAGCATAGAATGGATAATGAAGAAGTTTATCAGGAGCACTCAGATAATTTTTTAAAGCCTAATGGACGTTTGGACAATTTCTCTTATAGTAAATACAACGTTCTGCAAAGTTGTCATTCACCACTGATTTTTGTAGAACTAAAAGATATTATAAATTTTGACTCATTTATGGAAATTTTGACGGCACAAGATCAAACAAACTTAATGAAGTATGTCTCTTCAGTGAATGCTACGGAAGTTCGAGAAAGCTTAAAGTGCATGTTTAATAGTGTCCAATTTGAAGAAGTTTTAACCAACTTTCAGGACCTACTTTCTGAAGGAATCCTTGTCATGTACGCAGCAGGATTAAACCCTCAAGTACAATAGGTTGCGCAAAAACTGATACTCACAGATATGACAAAGTCTAAATGGATAGAAAGATACTCCCAGTTGCCAAACCATAGTAAGCGTAAAAGAGTTCCATGTTCCACAAAAGTTGTACAGAGAAAAGAAACATTGAAGACAAAGAAATTGAATTTACATTCCAAATGTGGGATTCATCCAATGGTCAAGAACTCCTTGGGGTTGCAACCTTGTAAAGTTGCTATAGGATCAGATAATAGTGTGAAGAGCCTTGGGAACAGGCAAAGAATTCAAAATCCATATCATGAGAGCATACAGGCAAGATATATTCCCAAGGGTGCAATGGAACTTGATGTTGATGAGGGAACAAAGGCCTGGCAACAACAAGAGTTGGCATCCGCCCGAATTAAGTCTAGTTCTATAAGTAATGGATTCCGCTCTTTTGTCTCAAGACCAAATCCAAGAGAAAGTGTTTTGCTATAGACAAAGAATCAAAATGAGGATGATACTTGGATGAATTCTATGCGGGCACCAAGTAGGACCACAAAGTCATTAACCAAACATGAGCCAAAATTGCAGAGTGTGCATAGATCGCTAGTAAGAAAAAAATTGTTAAATAGTTCAAATTCATTGGCAATCACAAATGTCACAGATGCATTTACTCACAAAGATGGCAAAAGTTTACAGCTATGGAATGATGGTGATAAAATAAGGAAGGTAGGAAAAGAAAAGCATCAACTATCACAATTTCCTGAGGATTGAACGATTAAGGAATCGGTCCATTTTCAGCCACCAATGTCAAATTATTCGAATAAATTCCTCCTGCAAGATGTCTCTATGAGTTATAGCAACCTTGAAGAAAGAGTTGAATATTCTAGAACATGGGTGACCCAATCAGTACATATGCGAACAAAAATACTCAACATTTACAAGGAGTATCAAAAACTTCCTACCCAAATTCAGAATGTTTTACCAGTCAGTGATTATATTGATTTTTATCTTGAGCAGCAAAACAGGACCGGTATGGCAAAAAGAAGGTATCTGGAGTTGGTCCAGGATCTCCTTGCAAATGAACAACACACGAGGGTGTACGAGGAATTTTCGATAGATCAGAATTATCACTTGTATGGTCTTAAAATAGAAGAGAAGACAACTACCAATGATTTGCATCCTTCTCATGATCACATAGAAGATGTTACACAAGGTGCAGGTTTCTTCGTTGGTGACTTGGAGGTGAGCTTTGTCAAGCATAAAAATGAAATGGATTGCACACAAGTTAATAACAGTTTGGAATCTTGGTATCATGAATCATATATTCATGATACTCAGAATATGAATTTAGAGGAACAACCTAAAAGATGATACTGCAGGACAATGAACAGTTTCAGCAGGTAGATAATGAAATACGTGCCTTACAGAATCAACTGAAGGTTAGTGAAGACATGGTTGTGGTATCCTTGGTACAGTATGATAGTACCCACGAGTTGGTTGAGGAGCTCTACAGGAAGGTCCCAAGGGAAGGGGAAGGTGACTGGCATGTGGTCGATTTATAGAAGGTCAAAACAACCCTTGAGATTATGAAATTAGATCACTTATATTTGTTGTCCAACAGGGATTATATTCTAAAGGTTGCTGAGATTTATGTAGCACAGTCAAATAGGGAAAAGGATGAGATTGGCGATCTCAACAGGATGCTTAAGTATGTTCAAGAGGCAGTGAGTGTCATGGAACACTCTCAGGAATAGGAGAATAGAATGAGGCAGGAGTTCTTCTAGGAAGTCATTGATGAACTTGAGAGCATTCAACAGATGTATGACTTGGATAGCTACCCCAAACAGTTAAATAGCAAAACTTAAAAACACTTTTGGCTTGTTGTCAACTCTTTGTTTGAAGTTGTTGCTGATTGGACATCTGACAACCCTCTTTTTGTGTTAAATGAGGGATCATCTATTGTTTGTCATGAAGAGGAAGAGTTTGATTTCAGACTTTGGGACCCTGGCTCAGATCCTAGTAATGAATCCGGATCTCAGCATCGGAATGATGAATCAACTTTTGTTGCTTATCATGTGATCAGCCCCAACATATTTTCTGATTTCACCCCATTCAGAAGTTGGGTGAATTTTCTTCATCAGCCTTTCAAAAGTTCTCGGTGGAGTATTTATGTGAGGTTTGTGGTTAGAATCTCAGCATACTCCATTCATAGCACCTATGCACTTAGGAATTCTCCAAGTTTATGCCGACAGTATGAATTTTGATGTCCATGGGATGGTGGTTTTACTTTTTGAGCAGCTCATTTCTTACATCATCCATTTAGGTCAGGGCTTCGCATTCTACTGGATTATACATGGACCCTGGATATATTTCTATCTCATCATAGCAACGAGGCAGCGTAATAGAGTTTGGGATCCAGGTGTTGTAGTTTGTATCTATGGTTGGACGAGGATTTTATTGTGGCCCTATTCGGTTTGAGTTTGAATATGATGATGATTAGTGTTGATCAGTTTATAAGCGCAGTGTTTCTTAGTAGAGTAATATGGTATCTAGGTTGTCGGTTGACAGGTGGTTTGCAGAGTGGTACCGTGCTTCATAGTTTGCCCACGTTTGTTGTCAAATTAGGCTACTCGGTTAACTATAAATTTATATGAGATCTTGGTACATATTGCTTAAGGGCAAGCAATCTCAAGGAGGGGAGATTTGTAATGTCCCTTCTTTTTCGGGACATTAGAAATATTAAGAATGGACATATTTACAATATTAAGTTTGAGTATTTGACCTGAAAATTTATTATTAAAGTTCAAATTAATATTCCAAGTGGTCACAAGAGGACGAGGAGAGATAAGATGAAAAACCCAGAAAGGAAGTCGAAGGGTCACTGTTGTGAGAATAAAAGGAGAAGAGACCTCTTCTTTTTGGTATGCTTGATTTCATGATTCAGTTCAATTTTCACTCTTGTGAGAGTTTTCAGAAAGCTTCAACTTTCAGCTAGTTTGAGGACGTAGCCCCTCGTGCTGGCAGATAGTGGACGCAAACCCATTGTCTCGGGAAACATCAGTGCAGGTGTTTCATTCGTGCTTACAAGTTCTTATTCTATCATTCCAAATCTAACTGTTAATTTGTATTTAAGATTGGTTTTTTGTACTAGTTATCGTATTGCTGTTGTAAAATGCAATAATGTATTTTAAAGAGTTATAAGAGTTGCTGATTTTATCGTACTGGTTTGTAACACATGATTATATGCTCGACATTTTGGATATTATTATGAAATAACAGGTTATATTCTTGTGGAGAATTCCTCAGGATTTATTATAGCATTGTATTCCATTTTGCCTATATCTAAGAAAGGTTGAATAAATCCCTATTGGAATTTCCACTGGTTTTCGAGTGGGCTGGAAATTATCTACAAAGTTTTATTGCTGATTATATTGTTAAAAGAGAAATCTGTAAATATCCGGCTCAGGATATTGCAACGATGGACTCCAATCTGCTTGCCTAGAACGGTTCTTTGTGTTTCAAAACTGCTCTACAACACTTCCTTTGACCCCATATCTGAAGAGCTCATTCAGACTCATTGTCTCTTTGCCTGTGCGTTGATGATAATATGCATCTAGGCCTCTCACTTCCGCTCCTTGGTTATTAGATGTACTTGCAAGAATCTAATCGCACTCAGTGATAAACAACTTGTAACTCTCCTATTCCCACCACAAACATACATGGACTACTAGAGATTGTAACACCTCTACATATCCATCCTGATCTGGATGCGACCAAATCTGCTCTGTTTCCCAAGTAGCATCTTCCATCGGCAAGTCCTTCCATTTCACTAAGTACTCCTTGATCACACGCTTGTGGAGGTTCCTTTCCCTTGCCTCAATGATTGCTTCAGGCACTAAAACTAACCTTCCTTCATCATCCAAGGGTAACAATACTGTTGAAGGAATTACCTTATGTCCCAAAGCTCCTTTGAGGCTAGACACATGAAAGACATTATGGACCTTAGTGTTTGTGGGTAGCTCCAACTCATAGGCTACCTCCCCGATCCGCCAAGTTACCCTTTATGGGCCATAAAACATTGGTTTCAATTTCTTAGCTTTACTTTTCTTGAGAGAAGATTGTTCGTAATGCTGCAACCTTAAATACACGTCACTAATTTCGAAATGCCTTTCAACTCTGTGTTGATCTGCATATTGCTTCTGTTGATTTTGACCTTGTTGGATGTTGTCCTGTAGTGTTTTCACTATGTCCTTCACTCTGCTGTAATAAGTCTGAAGCTTGGGGTACTCTGCTATCCGTCCAAACGAGATCTACAATACTTGAAGGTTCAAAACCATAGAGTACCATGTAAGGTGAATATGGACATGTAATAGGTTGAAATATAACAGTACTCCCTCATGTGTAACCACTATTTCTATGCTTTCTGTTGAGCTGAAACAAAGTTTCTTAAGTAACCTTCTAGCCACTTGTTAACAATTTCAGTTTGACCATCCATTTGTGGATGATAACTAGTGCCATTTGTGGATGATAACTAGTGCTAGGAGTGAGCTTGGTTCCACATAACCTGAACAATTCTTGCCAAAACAAACACATAAATTTACCATCCCTGTCACTTACTATGTTCCTAGGCAGCCCATGAACTCTGAAAATTTCTTTGAAGAAGAGATCTGCTACTTGTACTGGTGTATGCAGCTGATATGGCAAAAAAATGTGCAGATTTAGTCAATCTGTCAACCACAACATAAAAGCGGTTTTTCCCTTGAGCTGCTGGTAGACCGGTTATGAATTCCATTGAAACACTCTCCCACTTTTGGTTTGGAATCGGCAAATGCTGTAATAAACCAGCTGGGTATGTGTTTTCATGCTTGTTTTGTTGACACGTTGGACACTCATGTACAAATCTCTGAACTTCAAGTTTTAATCCCTTCCAACTGAATCTTTCTCTAATTTGCTTGTATGTTTTAAAGAAACCCAGATGACCAGCCATAGGGGCTTTATGAAAAGACTTCAAAATCTCCATTTTGAACTTGGAATTTGACAATAAAAAGATACTATCCTTATATAATATCAACTCATTTTGCACCTTGTACCTGTCATCATGAGAGATGCCTTAAAGCAATTTTGAATCCCACTCATCTTTAGCATATTCAGTTGTAATATTCTTCTTCCAATCAGCTGTTATCTCCACTATGGAACATAAATGTGGTCTCCTAGATAAGCCACCAGCCACAATGTTTCTTTTCCCTTTCACATAGACACTATCAAAGTCATAGGCCTACAATTTACTCACCCATTTTTGCTGTCTTTCGCTCAAGTCTGGTTGATTTAGAAAGTATTTGAGACTATTGTGATCTGTTTTAATAGTTAACTTACTTCCCACTAAATATTGTCTAAACTTGGCTAGAGCATGCATTATTGCCAACATCTCTTTGTCATAGATTGAAAAGCTTTTCTCAGCGTCATAGATTAAATAGCTCTTCTGAGCGACTCTCAACTTTCTACTTTCAAAGGCGATGGGACGTTTATTTTATGTTAGGACAACGCCTATCCGTTCACTTGATGCATCACATTCCAGCTCAAATGGTTTAGTAATATCTGGAGTCACTAACACCAGACATGAACTAATAAGTTCCTTAAACTGCTTCAAAACATTTTTGTGCTTCATTTGACCATGCAAAGGCCCCTTTTTTTATCAAATCAGTCAGTGGGGCAGCCACCTGTGAGAAACCTTTGATAAATCTTCTATAAAAACCGCACAAATCAAAGAAGCCTTTCAGCTGTAATAAATTAATAGGAGGAGGCCAATCTATGATTGCCTTGACTTTTTCCGGGTCCACACTAATTCCTGTAGAGCTGCTAATGAGACCAAGGCACAATAACTCCATTAAACCAAATTCACATTTAGACTCCTTAGCAAACAAGGATTCCTTCTCCAAAATACTAAACACCTTCTCTAAATGTTTCAAGTGCTCATCCCATGTTTTGCTATATATTAGAATATCATAAAAAAAATATTAAAACAAACTTATGGAGCTGCCTGTTAAAAATCCGGTTTATACAAGATTGGAAAGTGGCTGGTGTGTTTGTCAGCCCAAAGGGCATGACTAGGAACTCATAGTTCCCATAATGACACCTAAAAGCTGTCTTCCCCAGATCCTGTTCCCTTACTCTGATTTGGGGGTACTTGGATCTCAAATCTATCTTGGAAAAGAAGCAAGCTCCATGTAGTTCATCAACCAACTCATCAATGAGTGGAATTGGGTAATGGTTCTTGATTGTTTTCCTGTTCAAAGCCCTGTAATCAATGCACATGCGTATGATTCTATCTTTCTTCTTCACTAAGTCCATTGAAGAGGCAAATGGGCTCTTGCTTGGTCTTATGTGACCCATTTCCAGCATCTCTTTGGTTGCCTTCTCAATCTCACCTTTGTGTCATTTTGAGTGCCGATAGGGTGTGGTAATGCCCAGTTTCGTACCCTCCAATTCTATTATGTGCTCAATGCCTCTATCCGAGGGAATACCATGTGGGATGTCGCTCAACACCTTGCTGTACTTATCCAATAGCACCTTAATCTCAAGCTGAAAACTTGTCTTGCTGTCCTAAATCTATTGGTGGGAAGGCGCACTCTGCTGCCCACTCCACTTGATTACACCTCATTAACCTTTCCATTCGATTGATGGAAACAATTTTTGGACTGCACTTGTCATTCCTCTAAGAAGGAATTTCTTCCCTTCAACTTTCCATGGTTTGCAAATTCATTCTAAACTTACCAAGCAAACGTTTCCATTGGATGCCAAGCGCCGCATCCATGTCTCCAATGCTAACAACATAAAAGTCATACTTTAATTCGTATCCTCCCAACTGGATGCATAAGTTTGATATCTTACGTGTGCAAGTGATGGTGAATCCATCAACAACCATTACTCTAAATCCTTCACATTCTTCAGTCCTCAAACCTCTTCGAGCCACAACTCCTTCATCTATGAAATTATGGGTTGCACTTATATCTATTAATGTGACTATTCGCTGCCCACACAACACCCCTCTAACTCTAAAAGATCTAATTTTCTGCATGCTTGTTAATTGGGCTATGCAACACTCCCCCTTATGTTCACCCATTGAATCATCTTATGTAGAATCTTTTTCACTTGAGCTTGATTCGGACTGCTGTTCTGAAATTTCAGAACTTGAAACGGGGTCTGTAAAGTGTCGTCGGTAGAAACTATGTAGCCCAGGGGATCATGTTGTCGGTAGAAACTGTGTAGCCGATGGGTTCATGTTGTTGGTAAAGATTTTGTAGCCGACGGGTAGATTAGTATTGTTATGTAGCCAACGGACCCCTTCGGGAAGGTTCGGCGGGAAGTATTTATACCTCGTCTGGGTACATTGTAAATCATCTTATCAAGCATAATGTAATGTCTTGGCATATGCAAATAATAAAAGGAGTTCTGCTGTTCTTGTTCATTGTCTGTGTGCATTAATCAATTAATCTATGTGGTAAACATAAAATACTCTAATTGTTTCACCTTTGCCTTCAATGAACACTTAAAGAGGTTGGTCCCAAGGTTTCCTACATTCGAAACGTAATTTCTTCTTTTTCAGCTCATTTAATTGTTCATCATCCAATCTGCCTTGCGTTTTCTTAGACTGATCACCATCCTTGTGAGAGTGTTTTTTGTCTTTATCCCTCTTGTGATGGAAATTCCTTGTGAAGAACTTGCTTCTTGAAATAAAGGTTTCCATTTCCCTTGCCTTTTTAATGGCATCTTGCAGATTAGTTAAGTTCAAGGCTTTAACCCAACCTCTTAATGGCTCCATTAATCCATCTATGAAAAGAACCACTCTCCTTTTCTTGGAAATGTTTGTCATTGAAACTGAAATCTTTTGGAAATCTGAAATATAACTTTCCACCATACCCCATTGTTTTAATTGTGCCAATTCTTTGAATTCCATCTCCGAATCTTTCTTATCAAATCGATCAAACAACCTCTTAGTGAATTCAACATAGGTTACAATTTGATCATGGCCTTAGGTGATCAAACCATGATACCACCAATCGTGAGCACTCCCTTGCTTGCAAATGCAAGGTTGCATTTTTGATTGCTTCATCTTCAGCGATAGATTTAAACTGGAAAAAAGTATCCAACTTTTGAATCCACGATTTCGGTGTCATTTTTTGTGATCCATCAAAATATGCTATGGGTACTTTACCCACTCTTCACTGTAAATCTTGATTTTGGCACCTATCACCATGACCCCTTTGTGGCCTGTTCCTCTCTTTAAAAGTAATTTAATATGGAAATGGCATCTCATCCTGTAAAACTGCACCCATTGCTTGCCAATCAGTTGACACTTGCCTATGAAATTCTTGGTTTGTTGCTTCATTCGTTGCTGGTGTGTTGTTAGCCTGATTGAAGGTAAGCATTAGTAGCCGGGAGTGAATTGTTGAGCCATTATTCCCTTGCATGTTTGAAGTAGAACTGTGCCCCCTATTTCCATTGTTCCCTTGGTTTGTGGTGTTGTCCTAGTTTCTATAATGTACCCTTTTTCTGGGACATTATAATTCAGTGTTGCCAGCTCACTTCGCCTAGGTTTCGGGGCGAGAAGGTTCTTTATGGGGTTTAGTTCGAGATTTGGCCTAGACATTTCCAGTTTTGGACCCATCAGAGCAGTTATGGTAGGTTGTCTGGATGCTTACTATTTTTAGTGAGTAAACAGAGCTCAGTATTCGTGATATCTCAGTGTTGGGTTGGAAGCGTCTCGCCGAGAGCTTTCCAACGAGCTATTGTACGTGCTTATTTGAGTTTGTTTGGTCAGTTATTTTAATGCCTAATGATTATATGGTTTACTGGCTAAGTGATTTTAAAAGTTCATTTAACTTGTCACTTTATTTAAAAGGTACTATGTTCACTTAAGTGACTAAAGGACAAAAAAATTGCTTTATCCCACATTGCTTGAATGAGTATGCATCTCATTGGGAAAAGTAATAAAAGTACAACAAGCTCCACATGAGAGGATATATGAAGATTATAATATTCAAATAAATATTAATTTGGGAGCTGGAAACAGTTGCTGGTTATTTCTTTGAGGACGCAAACCCTTGAAGAAACTTTGGAGGTTGGACGCAAACCTAGCCTTCTTTCAGGTTTTACCTATATTGCCAATCTAACTGTTTATTTCTGTTTGTAAGATTGGATATTCTAAATTGTTGCATGTTATTGTATTGCTGATGTATAATACAGTAACGTTATTAGGCAACAATTGGTGGTTAACTATTGGTTTATATTGTACTTCTGAATATTGGATGAATAAACAATCTTTTCTGAGTTCTCTTGTATGTAAATCTGCTGGTTACAAATCGAATTGAAGTTCTGAAATTTGTATCAATTACTAGTTTACTGTTCGTATTTAAATTTGTAAGTTTATATCATGGGTTTTAGAAAATATCCGGAGAGGGATATTATAGTGGTATTAGAGCCAAGAATCTTGCCATCTTGTGGAATCACACAATAGACATAGAAGAATTTATGAAAATCTGAAATTCTCTAAGAAGGTTGGACGTCACCCTAATCTTCTTTCTAGTCGGCATAATTCAGGTTGGGCAAGAAATCGACAATATAGTAAAAATGTTAGTGGAACAGGCTATGGGAGGTAATGAAAAAAAATATGAGTCAGTTGACTGTTCCATAATCTGAATGTTTTTTTAGCAAATTCGAATACCTGTTGACTGTACGTATTGAAGCGTAAAATCTGGGGCAAAGTAATCAAGAGGAATTAGTGGAGTCCTTGTCATCTTTGTTAACCTTGGTTGGCATACTGGAAACTACCTCATTGTATTTTTTATCAAACCCGTATTGCTTGGACGCCTGGAGTAAATCTGTTACCACAGTCAGAATATTGAATACAGGTGAAGGCATGAACAGTGCACAGTCGAGTTGGGAATAAACGTGCCCTGAATACCTTGTATGTCGCGGGTTGCTCTAATCACATCCAGGAGTAATACATTGGATGTCCAAGCGCAGACAGATTGGGCACGAATTGAATGCATTGAGAGCTCGAGCCAGTAAACTCACGCCATTTTTTTTGGACAGCTACCTCATTTCGACCGGCAACTGATAATCTTATAGTCGAGCTCAGACTTACGGGTTACCCGATGGACAGAGGGTGTGAATATTTTAGCTAATATCCACGTAGCAGAGGTTCTAAGCTGTTAGACTGAGCACTATAGAAGGTAGTCCCATATTGGGTTCAAAGTTTGTGAAAGCAAGATACTGGTTGAGAGCGTGCGAGATCATGCCAAATATTGCATATACAGTTCCAGGTTAGGCCTTTGTAAATCTCTGATTCTATTTGCCAACTTAGCTGAATATAGTTGGAAAACTAGCAGTTAGTTTCTCTTACTATTGAAATGCATATTTAGATGAATAGAACTATTTAAAAAGGGCATTCCCGAGCTTGCGCCATATGTTTGACAAATTGCCAGCATTCTTCCAATAATGAAATCTGGAACTCAAGGATATACTTTGAAATGTCTTTTAAACTCGCAATTGAACTATTTGGCTAAATTACTCCATTTCCTAATCAACAGTTGTATTAAAAATGTTCAGTGAGATTATATCAACAGAATCAGAACCTTTTCCAGGTTACTTATCAACTGTTTGAATTAATGTCAACTAATTAAACATTCAGCATTCAACACTTAGAGAAAAAATTAAGTGCAGAATAGTACAGTGGTATGAGAGAAAGTTCGGCATTGGACCAGTTCACTGTTGTTTCAAACTCCAGTAGTAGAACTGTATGTTGTCTCTATATCAATCTTAAATTATGAACGTACACAATTGCTGTCATTAGAACACAAAAATACAGTAATTTGAAGAGTATAAGATGTATAATGCTGAGGAACTGTGATTTCATATCAACTATTTGACAATATACCTTGAAGTACAGGTTGGAATTATTGTTCAGAACTGGGAGAATTTACATACAGTGGTAATAGATCATATTCAGGTTGTCTGAGAACTGTTTGACAAAAAAACCTCCATCTCAGCTATATAGTCAGCATTTTGATCATAAAATTCAAGTTTAGATTATTACAAAGAGTTTACAAACTCATCCAGGAGAAGGTACGACCGAGTGTGGTTATAACACAGCAGCATGAGCTTACGATACCTTGGCCATGTCCATCAAATCGTTTGACACCAGCAATGAAATCTGTGATATTAGATGCAGACACGTGAAAGGGGCCAGGATCATTTTTAAGCTGTCTTCTTCATACAACAGTGTTAGAATTTAAAACTCAAAATAGTCGGAGATCATTGCAGCATTTGAATCAATTAGTTAATCATGTTTACTCCAAGTAACCAGAAGCAGTGGGACAAGAGTATGGAGAAGCTTAAACAAAGTTTGAAAACGTTGGATGAAAATCATAAAAGGATGAATGAATTGATTTCAGACTCTGCAAAACTAGATAAAGTAGCACGAGGTATGGTTTCCGTTGTTAAGAGGACTACATCACAGAATGAAGAGAAAGAGGAACAAGAGGTCTCTATAGTATCTAGAAGCTTCTATGATGAATTCCCAACAGTTAGTGACCATCATACAACTGACCTTATGGAGAGCAAAAATCAGATCTTGGAAAATGAATCAGAAAATTCATTTGATGAGAATGAATCCCAAGATCATGATGTGGATGGACACACAGTCACCTTGGAAGTGGAAGCGTGTTGTAATGTCCCCGTTTTGGCTAACATTGTTTTGCGTGCTGGATCAATCTATCATGGACTCTCGTAGATGGGTGGTTGTGATGAGAGTCATTTTGGTGTTTAGTTGGTGATTGGATGGCTCATCATGCTCTTGGAGATATTATTTTATTTATATTTCATCATCAATTTTATACGGGGCCCACATGTTATAATTCTAAGTTGAGTTGCACTTCTTATTTTATAAAGTTATTTAATAATAAAAGTGCATTATAATGAGATTTTATAATGGATGTTTCTAGAAGTTCTTAGTAACTTCTTAGAAAAGGATGTTTCTAGAAGTTCTTAGTAACTTCTTAGGAAAGTAGATAAATAGAGGGCTTGGGCTCCCATTTGGAGGGACGGGGATTTGATAATTCTACTACCATTCTCTTTGAGCATTTGTGGCACCATCCAAGTCTGCAAATATTCAGCATAATCCTTGAGAACAATACCTCTCAAGAGATTGCATAACTGAGGAAGTGAAAGACCTTCTGAAGGGTTGCACTTTGGAAGTGGTATTCAGCCATTTCAAGTTGAGCTTAATTTGTATATTCAGACTACCTGAGGTTTTGAGTCTTTAAAAGCAGATGCAAAAAAGCAGTCCGAAAAAGCAGGGCCAAAAAAAAAAGTCCAAAAAAAGCAAGTCCGAAAAAACAGTTCGAAAAAGCAGATCCGAAAAAGCAGTTTGAAAAAGCAGATCCGAAAAAAGCAAATGAAAAAGCAGATCAAAAAAAGCAAAGTAGAAAGGTAGCATCGGAGAAAATTATTACAGCCATCTGCAATCAGGTTCCTTTGGATATTACATGCATTGTTCTTATCATTTAGATACATATTAGTAGGTAAGGCTGTAGGTGAAATGTTGTAACAGATTTAAGCATTATTCATGCGGATGTAAGCCAAGAGTCTTGGCCATTTCATACTAGCATTGTAGTTGACATTTTATGTACAATAAAGGAGACATAAGTTGCTGGTCTGATATAGTGTAATTGAATATTTATTTATCATTTATGATCAGCTTATTAGTTTGCATGCCAATTGTTTGACAAAATGTCAATTGGCTGTAGGTTCTCTTTTTTGGCATAAATAATGTTATAATTTTGCATCCCAAGTGTTTGTCAAAATTACTAGTTGCTGTAGCTGCATATTGCAAGTAGTTTCAGTCACATATATGCATTGAATATTGTCAAAATAAGTTGCACATTCATGATAGGTCATTGTTTAGTCAATTTAGAGTCTGTTTGCAAGCATTCTTATTGATGCTAAGTGAAGGAAAGAGCCATAAAAGCAAACTGAAATTTTATATCAGTCATATGACCCTTGTATGCAAAGTGTTTTCTTGAACCTTTATCAGTATTTTGGGATCAGATTTGAGCAGGGTCATTACACGTGTGAAGATACTGTTATATCGGTAGCTTCTACCTCACCAGTTGAGCCATCCTATAAGGTGCATAGCAACAAAACCATAGATGTTGAGGTGTGCCTAGATGATAGCATACATGCTGCTTATCATATGGTGAGTGACTTTGATTAACCCTATATCACAGTGCGGATGACAAATGGGAAGATTTGTGTGGAAATGTTTCGTTACAAGGGGATCATCATTTAGCAAGCCAATTGAAGGTTAATGATAGGATGGTTTCCATAATTGTTAAGCAATTTGATGTTGCTCGTCAAATGTTGGCCACCTATGGTTGGAGTACTCCTTTGGCAGATGAGCATGGTGATAGTGTTTTTTCCCTTGCAAAGATACATGCACTCCGAGAAGCGATTGGAATGATGAAACAAAATTACCTACAACTATTTGCAGATAGAGATTTTCTTCTCGAATGGGATCGTATTTGTTATGTTGCATTGTAGGGTAATGAGGAGAAGATTGGTAAGCTCACTCATGAGCTTGATATGACATTGGACTCGTTGCAAAGTGCCTAGTTGGCCCTTCAAGAATCACAATTACAGATTGAGAAACTTACAGAGGAGTTGAGTTTGGCACAGTCTCCACCAGCTGCAGATATAGTACAGTTACATACAGAGGCAGTTGATGAGGATCTTAAATCCACAGGTTGCGGGGGGATGTGGTTACATCTATCACAGATATTTCAGCTGGGACGAGTACCTTGGTGGAGAACAGTAGAGAACCACTAGTTGTATGGAGTTCTCCTGAGGTTAATGCCGTGACAGTTGTTACAGGACAATTTACTGGTAGCTCTAGTGTCACAATGGTGGATTCTCCTGAGAGTTGTGTGGTAGTACACGACGCTACTCTGTCATCCATATAGGGCATTCGTAGAGTGTCACCCTGTTGGGAGTATAGCTCTCATGTTGATTTGTTACCATCTCTTGGAAGCAAATTTGTCACTTCATTCCATGCAGCTGATTTTGGATGCCGGCTTGTTGATTTTCAGAGTCTGAGGGATCGATTGCTTGATTCAAGTGTTTTTAGTGATGAGCCATTGACAAAGGTTGGAGCATTTTACCGCGAATACACAGTGAGGAGTGCTTATCATTTTTCTTTTGACCCACACACGGAGAACTTGATGGTGCATCGGTGTGGGTTGGTTCCAGAATTATATCATCCTTTGTGGGATGGGTATTCACCATCTTCAAAAAGTGGGATTAGCGAATGCAAGCATCCAACTCAACTGTTTGTGGGGGATTACTTGTAGGGAAAGCTGTTGGTTATACATCATGCTGATATGTATCCAACATGGTTTGCTACTTCTATGTCACAAAGTTCTCTTATGGGTACATGGTTACAGGACAACTATGGTGTCAGTTGGCATGATGGTTTGGTTAGTTATCACATCCATGGGTGTTTAGCGGAAACTATAGAGAGATGTTGTGTTATAGACGCTATTAGGTATTTTTACCTCTATATGGCGAATGGATGTGGGGTTCGATTGTTTTGAGATCCAAGCGGCGACAGGTTTGACACGATGTATTGGTTGATCGGAGATCTAGGTGTTAATAGTATCTTACATCTAGTGGATTATGCTGTGACTATGATCTGTGTGTTTCAGCCTTCTGACACATCAGAGTTCGAGAGATTAAGATTACTCCGTTTCCACCAGGGTGATATAGTGGTGGAGTCAGATTGGCTGGATTTGCCATTGTCATCGGTACAGATATTGTCAAAGTGGTATAGTGGTACAGTGGTGCAGATACTATAGGAGTTGGTCAGTGGTATCTCAGACAGCGCACGAGTTCTCACTTGGGATCCAAGTGGAGCATCCCTATGTATTGCTTTTTATCGGGGATCTTGTTGGAGAGTTGGCTTGCTATCATCTTGGGGTGGATATTGGTATATTGTTGAGCTTCCATCTTCACTTGATAGTAGAGATTCACAGGGTCACTCATGGAGGGAGGCTTTCATCCTGACTGAGGGTATTAGCACATAGGGCAGCAACACATGGCAGTTGGTGTCCATTTATGGTGAGACTTAAAATCTTGGCATTCAGTTATTTGGCACATTGATTCCTATTGTATTGTTTCACCATTCTGAGTTTGGGAAGATGCATGCCGGGGTATATCGACCGAGGAGTAGAACCTCATTCTCGAGGCGAGTATGGGATCCTGGCATTTGATTTTTGTAGATATGAGCGGATTGCTTGAGGGCAAACAATCTTTGAGAAGGGAGGCTTTGTAATGTCCCCTTTTTCTGGGACATTATAATTCAATGTTGCAGGCTCACTTCGCCTAGGTTTCGGGGCGAGAAGGTTCTTTATGGGGTTTAGTTCGAGATTTGGCCTAGACATTTCTAGTTTCGGACCCATTAGAGCAGTTATGGCAGGTTGTCCGAATGCTTACTATTTTTAGTGAATAAATAGAGCTCAGTATTCGTGATATCTCAGTGTTGGGTTGGAAGTGTTTCGCCAAGAGCTTTCCAACGAGCTATTGCACGTGCTTATATGAGTTCGTTTGGTCAGTTATTTTAATGCCTAATGATTATATTGTTTACTGGCTAGGTGACTTTAAAAGTTCATTTAACTTGTCACTTTATTTAAAAGGTACTATGTTCACTTAAGTGACTAAGGACAAAAAAGTTGCTTTATCCGACATTGCTTGAATGAGCGTGCATCTCATTGGGAAAAGTAATAAAGGTACAACAAGCTCCACATGAGAGGATAAATGAAGATTATAATATTCAAATAAATATTAATCTGTGAGCTGGAAACAGTTGCTGGTTATTTCTTTGAGGACACAAACCCTTGAAGAAACTTTAGAGGTTGGACGCAAACCTAGCCTTCTTTCAGGTTTTACGTATATTGCTAATCTGATTGTTATTTCTGTTTGTATGATTGGATATTTTTAATTGTTGCATGTTATTGTATTGCTGATGTACAATACAGTAACGTTATTAGGCAACCATTGGTGATTAACTACTGGTTTATATTGTACTTCTGAATATTGGATGAATAAACAATCTTTTCTGAATTCTCTTGTATGCAAATCTGCCGGTTACAAATCGAATTGAAGTTCTGAAATTTGTATCAAGTACTGGTTTACTGTTCGGATTTAAATTTGTAAGTTTATATCACAGGTTTTAGAAAATATCCGGGAAAGGGATATTACAGTTTCCATTATCTGCACGTTGTTGAACCAATTATGTGAGCATTTGGGTCATTTGCTGTTGTGATTTAACCATCAAATTCATCATATCTTGTTCTGTCCTTGCCAATTCACCCAAGTTGTTCTCAATCCCACTAACGCTAGTATCTCTGTCCATTATTTCAATCTGAAAAATCGACTGCTCAATGTCAGGCTGCTGGTCTAAATTGGTGTTAGACTTATTCCTGCGGGTGTAGTGCTGTAATGGATGCATAACCAGGAAATTTCACAAGAGCTCACCAAAGCTCTGATACCTCTATAATATGCTACCCTATCAGTTAACCAGTTTACTCCAAAAAATGTTGTAAATGTTTATATTATTTCAATGTCGTGTACTGGATTAGCAGCATGTGATGGCATGACATTATTACATTAAGAAAATAACTGATTTAATTCTTAGGAACTAATTCAACAGAGAAGGGTCAATAGACTTTAACCTTCCACAATCAAAACCAGAACCTTTTTGATTGAAGTGTGATATTCCTAGGAGAGTAGAGAATAAATAGAATCTGTAGCTTGATAGTTTTTTTGCTGACTAACCTGCAGCTCAAAAATCTGGGTTCACGTTCAGTCCGAGACTTAGGCGGCTTTGGATTGTGTTACTTCTGTCGGGCACGAAGATGACACTCCAACATATCTCCTTGCATCATATCAACTTTCCAGGCCCCCTGATAACAGTTTTTTACTTAACCCATGGTATTTGTCTTAGAAAGGAATAAGCACTCGCATTTGCTGCCTCAGCACTACCAACTCGCAATAACCCCCAAAAAATTGCAGAACAATGGACTCTAGTCTGCTTGCCCGTGAACGGTTCTTTGTGTTTCAAAACTGTTCTACAACACTCCCTTTGACCCCATATCCGAAGAGCTTATTCATACTCATTGTCTCTCTGCTGGTGCTTTGATGATAATATGCATGCAGGCCTTTCACTTTCACTCCTTGGTTATCAAATGTACTTACAAGAATCCAATCGCACTCAGTGATAAACGCTTTGTAAATCTCCTATTCCCATTGCAAACATACATGGACTACCAGAAATTGTAACACCTCTATATATCCATCCTGAGTGAGAGACCCCACGTTGAAGATAGATTCAGTTGTGACGGTTTTCTGAACTTGCAGAAGTCGGCCACTCTCTTAATGCAATTTGCTTCCACTCCGTGTAACTCACTGGACACCTGTGAGCATTGAAGGACTCGATCCTGGTAAACTCTGCATTCCAATATCAGAGTTGATCTAGAATTTGCTGCGAAGTTTCCCACCAGGTTCGACCAGTCTTTCTGTCTTTCCCATCATGCCCTCACTAGTTGCTGCCGCTGCTCCAAAATAGCCCGTCGTCTAATAACTCTCAATCAAATCTTGGTTGCCTGGCCATGTAGCTGTCTTTCTGACTCAATGCTCCCCCTTTTAATTTACATATATGTCCGTTATTCTTGCATTACGTCCAAATTTTCTGAATACATATATGCTCCAGTAATCTTTATTAACTGCGAAAAGGGCAGAAAAAGCATTTAATAAATTATTATATGGTTTTTAGTGACATGGCTTGAGGGGGACATTACACCAATTTCTTCCCAAGTGGAAGTAGAAGATAATTTGAACTATACCCAAAAGATCTCCCATAACTAACTGGCAAGAGTTCAAAATCAATTTGCCAATAGAGTGAGGTAACCATAAACTCTTTGAAAAAGCAAGCGCAATGGTAAAGAAACTGAAATCTAATTGAAAACTGTAATGTTCCCTTTGGAACATTAGAAAATATTGAAGTCTTATTTCATGCAATATTAAATTGACTTTGAGACTTGGGCTCAAAATATTAAAAAGGTCGATTTAATGTTATATTGAGGACAAAGGGGACAAGGAGGAACAAGACGAAATGCTTTGTAGAAGTTGAAGGGCCACTAGGGAATAAGACGTAACAAGAGAGGAGCTGAAGAGTCGGAGTTTTGCTTTAAAAAGGAGAAAGTTGCTCATTGATGGATAGGCTTGATTTATTATGTAGATTTCCAGTTCTCTCTTATGAGAGTTTCCAGAAAGCTTCAGCTTTCAGCCAGTGTGAGGACGTAGCCCCTCGTGCAGGCAAGCAGTGGACGAAAACCCATTGTCAGGGGAGATATCATTTCAGGTGTCTCATCGAGCTTACAGGTTCTTTCCTTGTTTTTCCAATCTGACTGTAACTTCTGTGTATAAGATTGGATTTTTTAGTTGCTGGTTATTGTATTGCTGTTGTAAAATACAATAACGTTTAGTTGTGGGATGTTATATTGCTGTTGTACAAAGCAACATCACTGTTTGAGAAATTATTAGAAGTTTCTGGTTTTATCATACCAGTCTATGAACCTTGGTTGCATGTTGATATTTTAAATGTTATTGCAAATAACGGGTTCTATAAATTTGAAGAATCTTCTGGTTTATTAAAGCACTGTGTCTCTTGTTCGTATACCCGATTTCGAATGTCTGGGGACATTTATATAATTGAAAAATTGTACTGGTTTCCAAATGTGCTGTAAATTGTCCGCAAGGTTTAATTTCTAAGGGTATTGTTAAGGGAATCCGGCAAATATCCTGTTCGAAACATCACAGTGGTATCAGAGCCAAGTATCCTGCCATCCTGTGAAGTGAAATTGGAGCTTTGAACGTGCCAACCGGTGAGGCCAAGAAATAAATATAGGGGCTCCGAGTTTGGTAAAATTTCATCAAACAAATAGACTGTAAGGAGCGGGTTTGATAGATTTTTGTTCTCTGAAGGGGAGTCATATCAGGTTTTGGCATAAGAAGCCGTGGACTGTGTTCAGCTGTTTCACGTGTTGAGGAAAGCCCGAGGCACTAGAAACATCCGAGTGTCGCTAATAGACGTCGTTCAATATTCCTTACTGCGTGAGACCATACAGGGGTTGAGTAGCCACATCAATAGGGAGTCGTTTCCATTGTTACTCGCAAAGTTAACCTCTAATGCTGCCAGTATCAGTCCGAGCGAAAATAAGGAGGATAGTGTGGTCGGGTGTGTGAGCAAATTCAGGACAGTAGCACTTTCATCTCGCAGGACTGTACACCTTGCGTGGAACCATAGTATTAAACCAATTTGCCAATGTGGGTGGTCTATTTCCGTTTCAAAACAGAACACAAATACGCATGGAAGTAACCACGCACGAAGCCAGAACCACGGGTTGAGTTTTTACTGAGAACAAACGGCATTGGCTTGCAAAGGTGTCATGACACTCTACAGTATAGCGGGAGTGTGGTTTCAGACACGACAATACCATTAATCAAACATACGGCAATTTCCAATCACGCCCAGGCAGTCGGGTTTGTTTACATGGGAAGGCAAGAAACTTGTTAGCATATAGCCATTAACTTGCACGTGGATATTCAAACGCTTGGTTACCTTCACATTGCTTGCGTGGATAGGAGAATAGGAAGGAGTCTGGATATTGCAGCCGCTGGAGTGTTCCGAATAGCATTGAGGGGACATCTGGAGAGTAACGTCCCTGTTACACGCCACTATCTCCAGCTGTTAACCGTTGGTTACAGAATTCTTCTAAATGGAAAAAGACAAAAAGCTCCTGCCGTAAGGAAATTACATGGGTTTTTGGAAGCTTCTGACTGTCGACTAGGAAGGGGGGAATCGAGGGGCAACAGATGGATGACTCGTACGTGTAACGTTCGCCATATGACTCATTGATAGAAGCTAATCCGTTAAAGCGTTACTACTCGGCCTCATGAGTGGGTGGAGAGATTTTGTCTGCTAATTTTGTTCAAATCTCGTTAATAACGCATGTAACCGCTGCATTTCATATGGGTCAGTCTCAACGTGAGGGCTCCAATACTCGCGTCCGGCAGTGTGGGAACAATGCATTCGAAAACAGGCACACAGACGTCTCACCATCTATAACAGTTTGTGGGTGAGTTACAACCAGGCTGCTACGACTTTTCAAATACACTGTCACCGATCGTGGAAGGGCACTGATTTCGCAGCAAGGACGAGGGATTTGGTTGAGTTAGGGCCACATTTGGAGGCTCAGTTTCTTCACCCGTGGCAGCCACTTCCATACGGGCAGATTGTATTTGGACGCTAATGCTACTGGTCGGGTTGCATTGGAAATTATTGAGAACAACAACCACGTGAATAACCCCAAGAATATCTCGTTGGTATCACAGGCGTCAATCTGGATAAGACAACTGCACTGGGTCGATGGCAAGTTACAGCATTTGGATATTAGCCCAGGCGTATCCCTGAAAGAGAACGTGTGGTTCAGCTTATTGTACTGGGAGTTGTTTTATGTTTAAACACTATTTTCAAAACTGGTGGATACGTCCAGTCTCAAGTTGCAATGAAGATGGTTGAGCTGAGATGTTAGTTGGTCTTGTTTTATTACTAAACACCTTACAGTCTTGGTGATGTCAGTGAATTGTTTGACAAAAAATTATTCCTCACATATATAACAGTATTTATGATCTTTGGTCAAATTTCGAGAACAAATTAATACCATGATCACTTGAAATCTGCTGTAGGAATTTGCTCAATGTATCCTATTGGGTAAGAACCGTCTTTGCATGATTAATAAGCACTCGATTGATTGCAGAATGGACAGGAAAAGGTACACTTCATGGTCAGTTAACCGTCCTACACGGCCTACCTTCTTGAAAGAGGAACCACAGAGGAGCAAAAAGGGTAATCATTCAGACAGTTGGATTGAAATCAAGAAAGCAGTTGATGATATAGTCAAAATAAACCGTGAGTGGAATGACAAGTTGGCTGATCCAGCTACTGTGGATAAGTGGACTAAATTCTTATGCAGATTGTCTCACAGGACAGACAACAAGAGATCGGCTGATACAGTTACCGGGAACTTGCATGGGGAGTTTGAAGAACAGATCAGCGTTCAGGTAGAAGATTCAGTTCCTACTCAGCCGCAGGAGGAAGTGGTGAAGGATATTACGCAGATTGAAAGTAACTGTCATCTTGATACTCAAGTTGAGACAGTTGTATACAGGTTGCCAGAGGGTGGTGTCACAGGTACTCAAGATGGTTTGGTTACAACAGGCAGTGACTACAGCATAGTGAGTTCGGATGATGATTATGAGGATGTTGTTGTACACGATGGTGAGTTACCTGGCAGAAAAGAACAAACATTGAGTATTCATGACTTTGCGGAGAGGGAGCGCTAGGCACATTTGAATGCTTCGTCACATGAGATTGAGGCCGGAAATACTTCACATGGTTTGTCTAGCCAGCTGAAGGTGAACGTAGACAGAATTGTGACTTCATTATCGCATCATGACAGGATGCGAGATATGATAGAGAATCACATCCAGATGGTTCAGTTACAGGGAAGACATAAGGGAGTTCAGGCAAAGTCTTCTTATATGGACTTACAGGCAATTAGGGAAGGAATGGGAACGATGAAGTTGCGTTATTTACATCTGCTATTAGATCGTGACCATCTTCTTAGCCTTGCCGGAGTCTATTCAGATACCTTGAGGAGAAAGGAGGAGGAAGCTGACAAGCTTTCTCGCGAGCTTGAGGACACTCGAGTTTCTTTGGGGAATACTCCATTGGCATTACAGGACTCGGAGAGATATGTGGTCGAGCGTGGCGTGGAGTTGAGTTTAGTTTTATCCTGCACACCTGATACTCAGCTTTCTACAGTAGGCGGCTCACATGTGGTTGTTGATAATTGTGAGAGTACACCTTGCATTCATACCCAGGATTCAGGGACAGTATCAAACAGGTATGGGAAGTTAGTTGGCATTAGTCATATCACTTTGGTGAGGAGTTTGCTCGAGTTACCAGCTGATTCTAGTTTACGGATATGGACTTGGAATCTTTATATTGGTATTTGGGATTCAGATGACTGGAGATTGTTATCACTCTTTGGTAACAATGATTGTTTGGGTGTTATCATAGATTTGATTAGAAGATTGCATGGTGTTGTTCTTTCGTGTTTCAGCAGCTTGTTTGATGTTGGTATTAGTTTCTATACATCCGTGTTGGGAGTTGTGTGCATTTCCAGTCGACCACTCAGAATGCAGTGGGCTTATGATGATTCAGGCACATCTGAGTTGTCAGTAATTACAGATGAGTCCTTGGATCATATTGGCATTGATGACAGCCAAGCGGATGCAGTGGACAGTTATGGGGACTTAGTCTCCCCGGCAGTTTCTCTCAGTACAGAGGAGTTGGACAGTGATGCTACAAATTTTGATACTCTATATGTTGACATGAGCTTTGGAGTTGATTCGCAGAGTATGGATGGTAGTACTTCGAAGATCAGTAATTTTGAGTCTACTCCTTTGGATAGTATGGTAGAGGAGGATTGTAGGAGACAAGCTAGCCAGCGACATCATGTGTCTAGTCAGCTTAGAGTTAGTGAACGTGACATTGCCATCGATTGCCAGCATTTCGATGCTGCTCGTCAGTTGTTAGCAGTTTACGGATGGGGCTCTCCTACTAGTATTGAGCAAGAAGGTAGTTATTTTTCCTTGACAGAGATCCACTCTTTATGGGAGGCTATCTGGATTCTGAGACAGAATTACATGCAGTTGGTAGCTGATAGAGATCATCTTATGGAGTGGGGCAGTGCAGCTTATGACGCATTTTTGGTCAAGGAAGAAGAGGTGAGTGAGCTTACTCAGCAGCTCGTGGTGACTTCTAAGATTCTTGATAGTACACAATTGGCTTTCGAGGAGTCACAATTGCATCTGGCTGAGGTGACCATGGAGTTGGAACGACTGCAGTCTTTACCAGATTCTATACCGTCACGAGGTGTGGTGTCTGCTGATCCGAGGATGTCCATGGTTGAGATTATCAGAGACAGTGGAGATGGGGATGCATCCATCCTTGATACTAGCATTGGCATATCGGGCTCTCTTCCACTGGGGTCAGGTTCAATTGAGTTGGGTGCTGCAGCAGTTTGTTGTGGTATGCCTGACATGGTGGTGGTCTCTACTACTGATGGCACGGAGACTAGGGATGTTGTATCGGAGATCATGTGTGATGTTGGTAAGTCAGTAGTGGGCACGGTTCTTGCTAGTGATACTACTCCCTTGGCGATATCTTCGGAGATAGTAGTTAGTTCCAGCTTGGTTACAAAATTATATCATCCTTTGTGGGATGGGTGTTCACCATCTTCAGAAGATGGGATTAGCGGTGGCAAGTGTCCGACTCAGTTGTTTGTGGGGGATTACTTGCAGAGAAAGCTGGCAGTTGTACATCATGCTGATATGTATCCAACATGGTTTGCTACTACTATGTCACAAGGTTCTCTTATGGATACTTGGTTACAGGATGACTATGGTATCAGTTGGCATGATGGTTTGGTTGGTTATCACATACATCGGAATTTAGCAGAAGCTATAGAGAGATGTTGTGTTATAGACACTACCAGGTATTTTTACCCCTATATAGCGAAGGGATGTGGGGTTCGATTGTTTTGGGATCCAGGTGGCGACAAGTTTGACACGATGTATTGGTTGATCGAGGATCCAGGTGTTGGTTGGTTGTATCTTTGGTTGGATGAGGATTTTATTGTGGTCCTGGTATTGATCAATGTTGAGCAGTTTACAGGTGCAGGTACTGAGTTTTTTGAGAGAGTTATATGGGATCCAGGGATTCGGTTGATTGATAGATTGCAGGGGGACATCTGGCTACGCAGTTTGGCCAACATTATTTTCAGTTTGGATTTCAGGGCTGCCTGCAGACTCGTATGGGATCCTGGTACGAATTGCTTGAGGACAAGCAATTTTAAGGAGGGGAGATTTGTAATGTTCCCTTTGGAACATTAGAAAATATTGAAGTCTTATTTCATGCAATATTAAATTGACTTTGAGACTTGGGCTCAAAATATTAAAAAGGTTGATTTAATGTTATATTGAGGACAAAGGGGACAAGGAGGAACAAGACGAAATGCTTTGTAGAAGTTGAAGGGCCACTAGGGAATAAGACGTAACCAGAGAGGAGCTGAAGAGTCGGAGTTTTGCTTTAAAAAGGAGAAAGTTGCTCATTGATGGATAGGCTTGATTTATTATGTAGATTTCCAGTTCTCTCTTATGAGAGTTTCCAGAAAGCTTCAGCTTTCAGCCAGTGTGAGGACGTAGCCCCTCGTGCAGGCAAGCAGTGGACGAAAACCCATTGTCAGGGGAGATATCATTTCAGGTGTCTCATCGAGCTTACAGGTTCTTTCCTTGTTTTTCCAATCTGACTGTAACTTCTGTGTATAAGATTGGATTTTTTAGTTGCTGGTTATTGTATTGCTGTTGTAAAATACAATAACGTTTAGTTGTGGGATGTTATATTGCTGTTGTACAAAGCAACATCACTGTTTGAGAAATTATTAGAAGTTTCTGGTTTTATCATACCAGTCTATGAACCTTGGTTGCATGTTGATATTTTAAATGTTATTGCAAATAACGGGTTCTATAAATTTGAAGAATCTTCTGGTTTATTAAAGCACTGTGTCTCTTGTTCGTATACCCGATTTCGAATGTCTGGGGACATTTATATAATTGAAAAATTGTACTGGTTTCCAAATGTGCTGTAAATTGTCCGCAAGGTTTAATTTCTAAGGGTATTGTTAAGGGAATCCGGCAAATATCCTGTTCGAAACATCACAAAAACATAGGGGACATGAGTATGAAAGGAGTAGCTAAAGAGTCATCTCCAGCCACATCCATAAAGTACTCAACTGTTGATCAGAAAATCCTATCCAACTTATATGCAAGACGAGGATCAAAATCATGTTACATCTCTAAGTACTTCTGAAAGATGAGCCATAACATATAGGAGTTCGCTGTCGCAAACATTTTGAGATTAAACAAAGCATTTTCCTAGTGCAAGCATGTGTGAAAAACATAGAGTTGCAAAAAATCACCTTAGAATTGCTTGGAAAATACCTCTAAACAATCACTCGTTGAAATTTGTAGTATCCCTAATGGTTATTTTCTCCAATGTATCTTCCAGAGTAATTTTCAGAATACTAACAGGTCGTTTGTGCAGTAAACTTTCAGATTAAACAACAAATGCTCATATAGAAAACTTCAGAATTTTTACCGTATTATAATATTCAGCAGTGCAACAGTATGACCAGCAAAGCTCATATAAATTTGTCAGAATAAGTTATTGCATTATACATCAGCAATACAATAACCAGCTATCAAAAACCCAATCTTAAACACAGTTTTACAATGAGATTGGAAACTAAGAAAAAAAACCTGTAAATACACGTGAGACACCTGCTGTGACATCTCCACGGACAATGGGGTTGCGTCCACTGTCTACCAGCACGAGGGTTTCTGTTCTCAGGCTGGATGAAAGCTGAAGCTTTCCAAATAACTCTCCAAGAGAGAGAAACTGAAATCTGAATCATAAAACCAAGCATGTTTGAAAATGAGCTCCTTCCCTTATAACAAACAACAAGTGACTCTTCGCATTCCCTCTCGTATCTTTCGTCTTATTCCCGTTTTGTCACCTTTTAGCTCCCTTTAAAATATTAAGTTGACCCCTTTTTAAAATAAGCTCACAAAATCCAAAAAGGGGAGATTAATAAATTTCCTTACTTCCTTGACAAAGAATAGCATGCCAATTCCCTTGAATGAGAACAAACCAAAAAATGTAGTAACTGATCTGCACCAAACATCAAGTGCCAAACTGAAAAACTGATCTACAATTTGCCAGAGAATACTCCCATGAGGGGTCAATACTATCAATGCCTAAGAAATGGATTACCATTATCAACTCTGGAATTTAGATCATCCCGACAATGCTCACCCCAGCCATCTGCGATAAGCTTCCTCATTTCTTGCTAAGAATCCAAGGCATGGATACCCAGTCAAGAATGATTTTCAACATTCCTAGAAAGCTGCACAACATAACTCCAAGTGCTTTTCAAAACAAAATACGCATGATGGAGTTTTGTGATTTCTTCGTTAATCTTTTGTAGCCTATCCATGAAAGCATCTATAACAGAAGTGCAAGGAGTAATAGTAGTTTTCAAATTGAATCCCGAAGAAAAAAAGATTAGTATGATATATAACATCACTCAATGCAAATGATAAGTTATTATGTAGGTGTCATATTTATGTCCTTTCCCAAAATGCATGTAAGAAACTAGCTGGAAACTACCATTACTTACTGCTGTTCTGAAATCTTTTAGCAAGCTCAAGAACAAGTTTTGGAAACCTTTCAAAATCTGAAATGTTGAAGTCTCCAAAATCAATATATCCATTAACAAACCACATCTCCTAGTGTCATGACACTCATTATGCATTCCCTATCTCTCCCGCATTTGCATATCTCATATCTGGTGGTCTCCTAGGAGAGCAACCAATCATCCCATACTGTGAACGTAATGCAACAACATGCTGAAAACCAAACTCCAACCCAGATCTTGAATTTTCTTCCAGTGCACATGCCTTACTATTTTCACCAAGTGTAGCACTACAACCAAGAGTTGTTCCATCAACCAACCCAAAAAGTGGATTGTCATATGTCTTCTGTACACCCACCTCAAACAATGGGCTATCATTGAACACCACAAGTTGATTGTTCCAGTCAGGTTTATGCAAATCAAGATAACTTGTGCGATGATGAATATCAAAATCAAAACTATTGCACCTTTCATCAATGACTCCAAGGCTGTCACAAGTCTCTCATGCATCTTCGTTATTATTTTCAGCAGCATATTGTAAATCCAAATCATCTAAAAATTCCTGAACTTTTACATAAAGTCAGCCCCATGCAATGATAATTCAGATTTTGTTTGAAGATCTACATCACAATCACCAATACTATCCTCAATACTTGCTCTATAATAAAGAATCATAACGTTATCACAATCAAAATAAAATTCATCTTGTGTAGGATCTCCATCATACTTACCTGCCAAAACAATTTGACCCCATGCATCAAAAGACTGATTGCTTTTATCAGAAATAAAGTTCTCGTTGCCAGTTACCCCTCTAAGAGAGTCACTCCCAGGCTAATTAGCACTGATGTCTTCACAAATGCTCTCCTCTAAAGGTTGTGTATGATCATCCAACTATAATGTCATCACTTTCACCGTTCTCTCATAGTGCAGTTGGTCTTGACTTTTGGTGGCTTTTAGATGCCCAAGTGAGTTTACATAGATCAACGGAGATGAATGACACCTTTTAGAGTGATTTCAGACATGTTCAAAACTTTCTGTTTTTAGTAGTGGCCAATTTTAACACTTACTATTTATAGGAAGTTTCAGTGTATCTCAGATTGGGCCAATTTGGTGTTTGACACTGTTTATTAGTAGTTGCTTTTTTTAGTAAGTGTATTTTTAGCTGGGTTGGCCTTTGTTTGCCTAACATTGAAATGTCATCATTATAGTTGCTGTATGACATAAGCGACTTGTACATGATGACTTAGTGACACAATGTTGTTTTGAGAAAGGAGTCACTTGAGACCCTAGCTAAGAGGAGAAAATCATCTTTTTTAAAAGAATGAGACCTTTAATATTTGGGAGACCTTTGTTTTATCCCACTTGGATCGGTGAAGAGAGTAGAACCTCTTGAGAGTGTTATAAAAGAAAACTTGTGGAGCTCATTTTGTAGGCTTGATTGAAGAATTTGGTTATTTCTGGTGGAGTTTTTCTGTTTAAGGGGGACAAAATCCCTCTTTGCTAATAATCTCTACACTGTTCAAATACACAGTCTGGTGGTTAGTTTATTTACATCGCTCAAATAATTTCATGTTAAGCCTAGGAAGACTATATTATTGGCAAGGAAATTCTCGAGTAGTTTGGAGGTGTGATCGAATAGAGTTTTCAGATTTAGATAGCAGTTCATAATCATAATATGTTTGTATAGCTTGAAGGCCTGTGTAGTTCTACATTGAAGTTAGGAACTGGGCATTATTACAATTTGCATACATGGAGTGAGGGTTAGGAGTCATTTATAGTAGCATTCATGTGTTCTCAAGTTAGTACATGATTCCTCTTGTTGCTGAATGATGGTGGTGGTTGTAGCAAGGATGAAGTCATAGTTGTAGCTGTAAACACTATTGCTGGCTACCCACAGTGAGTCTAATAATGCTTGGTATTTACTTTCCAAATGGCAGCATCCTCTTGTATTTGTATGAGGAATAAACCAAGAGAAGAGACATGTCCCTTCATGAGACATGTCTATTCATCAATATAATAATTATTATATATTTTAAATTATAATAATTTATTTGATCTCACAGGTTTATCCTACTAAAGCTACCAAAACATCAACACTCCCTCCTAGCTAGGGAGGATAAACACAAGACACATATTACACCATTGGTAATATTAGGTATGACAAATTCTAAAGATATCTTTGATTAGAAGATATCCACCATTTTGTATCACATATGATATCAAGAGTATTGGTCTTCAGAATATCAACATATGATATTCACCAAAAGTCTAAGTAATGGTCTCCAAAATATGAACACTTGATATTCACCATGCACTCAATAAGGCAATGGTCTCAAGAATATCAACATATGATATTTGCCATTTTGATATCACATTTGAGTATTGGTCTACAGAGTATCAACTTATGCTATTCACCAAATACTCTTTGAGTAATGGCCTCTAGAATGAGATGCAAGATATTCACCAAGTACCATGAGTAATGGTCTCTAGAACATCAAGTCTTATGATATTCACCACGTACTATGAGCAGTGGCCTCCAGAACATCAAGTCGTATGATATTCACCACGTACTTCTGGATGCCAAATCGTGTAACTCCTCATTAGATGCAATCATGAACTCACACCTATTTGAAATGGGTGACATCATTCACAAACTTTTGGCCAACGAATAAGAAATATAAAAACATGAGCCCACACATAATTGCCTCAACTAAGAATGTTAAACCTTGCAAAACAATTAAACAACCATCCTCTTTATTTCCTGATCTATGCACACGACTCACCTTAAAATCTTCAAACTTGGCTAGTTCCTCCACAATTGCCAAAATAAAATTTTGAAGATGCCATGCCATTGAAGTGCCATTAATGATAGCCTAAACTATGCATAAAGTGTCTCCTTCCAAATGTACTCTCTTAACCTCCAACAATCTCTCAATCTTAACATCCAAGAAAGCCACTTTGGCATTTGCAATATTGTTAATTCCTTTAATCTTTTTTGCTCCAATAGAAAGGGTATTTCCCTACCAATCTTAGACGATAAAACTTGTACTAGATGTTTTGGGGTTTTCTTTTGCTGATATTCATAATTTGTTTTAATCCAACCCTCGGGTGGTCTTTCCCACTTCACATTCTTAGAAATAGTGTAATGCCCCCTTTTTCTAGCTATTATTTCTTCATGCGTCATTAGCCCTTTTTCACCATGGTTCCATGGGCTATGCAGGATTTTACACAGATTAGTGTGAGATTTAGCCTAGGCACTTATAGTTTCGAGCCAATCAGAGTGATGTAGCATGGTTTCCAAGATACTATTTATAGGAAGTTAAGGTTTTGTAATATTGGCATTTCAATATTGGACTTGGAGCTGCTTGTCAAGACCTTTCCAACAAGTGATCACATATTCCGAGTTCAATTGGTTGTTTATTTTAATGCCAAAAGATTTAATAGTTATTTAATAAAGTGACTATTAACTGAAGGCACATATTAATAAGTCATTTTATTATTGAAAAGGGCCTTTAATTCTCCTACGTGAAAAGGACATTTTTACATAAAAGAATAAAAGTTGAAGAGACAAGAAGGAAAATTGAAGAGATATTGTATTGGGCATCAAAAGGAAGCTTGAAACTTTTCAGCATGCTTGGATTTGTGATTTGATTTCAGATTTTGCTTGGAGAGATTTGGGAAGCCTCAACTTTCTATTTAGAAACCTAGGATAGAAACCTTAATCTTGGTAGATTGGACAGAAACCAAGCTCATTAGTTGAGGTGTATTTGCAACAGAATTCACATTGCATTTCAGGATCGTTTATAATTATCCAATCTTCTTGTAGTTTTATGTATTTAAGATTGGATTATGTTTTTGTATTATTGAATATTAAATGCAATAACATTTCTGAGTATATGTTATCTGGGAATTTTCTGGAATTCTGTTGGTTATTCTTAAAACTTTTGCATGAGTTTATTTGCTTAAATTCTTGAAAATTATTTGGGAGAATTTTGGGGAAATATCCGATGGGGGAATTACAATGCTATCAGAGCTGGTTTTCTGCTAGCCTGCGAGGTTTCAACAAAGGCATTTGTAGAGTTTTGAAATGGAGAAACAAAGATTCTTTTTTATCTCTGAATATTCGAAGTAATGCTATTAAGGAGCTATATTATGGTTATATTTGTGGAGAATTAAACTATTATTCTTTATCACTTCTCTAGTATTAGCAATAAAAAAGGCAAGATTAGATAATTTAAATAATTGTACCCACACAATGGTGAAGATTGTTAAATATGGTCAGTTGGGAAAAATTAAATCTGAGTATGACATCTAAATTAGCAAAAATTAAATTGGGAAGAATTGAAATGGCAAAAATGAAATCAACTCTTAAGCTTATTTTCGCAGCTAAAACATGAGCAAATAAAAGACACTACTTTCCGAGTTAGATTCTATCTATGTTTATCAATGCTTTTCTTTCTTTTACCAAGCTATGAATTCAAAACCTCTTATATCAAATTGCAAGGACTAGAATCTTAGAAAAAGTGCACGACTTGGTAAGATGTTGTGATATATGGGCAATTTCCTTAGCACTTGTTGCAAGTGTGAAGAAAGGGTTGCAATTGTGTAGTATTGATCTTATGAAGTGCAGCCCTTGAATTGGCTCACGACATTGTATGAAAGGTTCGCACCAACAATGATGCACGTTGCTGTAATAAGCAGCTAAGAATAATGGATCTTTTCTATGGAATGAAACTAAGAAACGGTGTGGGATGAGTTGCAAACAAGATACAACTGAGGTACAAAATGGAATGGTCTTCAGATCAACCCGCAACTATGCGTTCAATAATGCGATTGTAATTTCAATAAGCGACTGTGCATTCCATATACTACTGTGACTATAATATGTGGCTGTGATGCACTAGGCGATTGTGAAAGCAATATGCGATGAGATATGGATTGAAGTTGCAGAGCTATAAACGATTGTTAAGGAATTTGGCATCATTGGCATTAAGAACCATCGTAAATAAAACTTGCTTCTATTGGTTGCATACTTGGTTACGAGCAAAAAGAAAGAAAGGTGGCAAAATAAGTTATGGAAACAAAGAGCCATCGGACATATGTGGCAATAACATAAAATTAAAATGGCCACCAAAAGAACATAAGAGCCCGCTGAAGAAAATAAGAAATATGGCTGCTCAAGATATATTATTAAGACCATAGCCAAAGTCGGGAAAATTAAATAACTTCATCCTCCTAGTGTTTTAATACAAGGACGTCATTGTATCTTTGTATACCTATATATGTATGTACACATAAACATAAACACGCGTAAATCCTAAACATATGTAACTTATGTATGTGTCAAAATTAAAGTAGGCGTATACGTTCTTGTACATCTTAATTGTTTTACGCACACACACAAACATATATGTATGTATGTATGTACAAGTAAATAGGTATTATGGTGTTGTTATTTTAAAACATGCTTGACACAACAAGAGGCTCTAGAAATATCCCAAATTATAAAGGTAACAAACTTAGTTTAATTAATGCTTAGTGTTTTTCTTTTATTATTTAATGATATACACATATTAACTTGGTTAGCTCATGGTTGTTCATAGTATACTCTTGCTTGCCTAGCTGTTTAACCCTAGCCAAGGTAATTATAACTCATACCTATTGGCTCACTGGTAGATTGGTACCCCTAAGCCAATTCCTTCTCTGGGAATGCTTCCCCCCTTCATTGTGCTCCTGCAAAAAGAGAATTATCACGATAATGACATATTCCTCAAGTTACTATAAGAAGTAATCATTTTCATAAAACATCATAATGAGTAACCTCCAATTCACTTTCCAAGAAGTCGAGAAACTTCACACGAAATCTCAACGGCTATAAGAGCATTTTCAAACTAAGCAAAAATTTGGGATGTAACAAACACTTTCTGCCCAGTCAAAATCCGTATAGCTTTGCAAGTCTAAGTCAACGCTGGAAGAATACTTCAAGTCATATCCAACTGTGCCATGTAAGTATGTCAAGATATGCTTGGCTGCAACTAGATATATCTATCTGGATTCACACATAAACTAACTAAATGCACCTACTGCATAGCAAATATCTGGTCTAGTATTAACTAGATACATTAAGTAACACATCAACTCTCTATACATTGTGATGGAACCCTAATTTTAGTCTCCGTTTTTTTACTATGAGTTATCAAAACTGGAAAGCTAGTACTCCACGGCATTGCATAATCCACATGATGTGTCAAAACCTCGAGGTCATTTCCAGATTATAAAGGAAGACTGTTTATGCCATCCATCTGTTCTTAATGATACTGCTCTTGCCTTGGAGCTGGTTGCATAATATATGCAATGAGATTCTACATACAGTGTACTTATTCCTCAATTCTTTTTTGTCCTAGGCAAATGATAACAGAGAATTGACATAAATATGGAGCCACAAATAAGAGATCAGTTTCTACCATGTTTGTTAATTTTTCATACCCGATTGTCTTCTATTTCAAAAGTCAAGGAGATAATAGATAAGACCAAGAATGCAATCTTATCTAACGTTAAGGAAATCTGTGAAGATTTCAGTAAGATATGAGATCCTAGGACCATTCATTTTATTCTGATAGAGTTCAGGCCAATCTCAGCAATCTATGATTGCACACAGTAATCATGAATACCCACTCCAGATATCCAGTATCAATGATTCTTAATGTTGTTTGTTAAATGACCATTTGTTGTCACTTTGCAACAGTGTATAGAAGGTTTGTTTTATGTTTGGCCCATAAACCGTTGTTATTGCTAAACAGAAAATATATTTTTTCTCAGCCAGATGGTATTAAGGAAGAGGCAATACAATTACAAAAGAAGACAGCTTAAAGATAGCAAATTTGAAACCTCTACAGAGCGATTATACCATAGCGATGAAATGTATTGTGTAATATTGATACTTTGAAGACCTGTGATGAACATGTTGAGTAAAGCGATGGATCAAAACAACTACAACATCATTACTATTAAGCCCTGATAGAATGATATTGCCATCCAATTTAGTAAATGAGATATATAAGGAGAAGTCAATGGATATGTAAGGAGAAGTCAATGGATAAAAAATCTGATGCATATCATGAATATCATACCTGATATTGTGAAATCTATCAAAGACACATAAAAGTTTGTTATAGATGATTCTGATGTGCAGCGGTAATTGAAATCAATGACAGTAACAATCAAGGAAACATGCCGTACTACCACGCAGAAAGCTATTCAAAGTGTATGCACTTAGAACTGAAGCAGATTCAAGCTCTATATGGTTGGATTTCTGGTGTACATGCTCTGCTTCATACTATGGCATCGCCCAAGTTTTACAAGAACGAGCTTTCAGTGATATGAAGACTAGTCATATGCAGCAACACATTTACATAATGATATGCAGTAGCATACAAAGAGGTGACAAAAGAATGTATTTGATAAATATCTCAGGAGTCATAATGTTGGCTGCAAATATGAACTTTGGAATTCATTTTGTTGGGTCCTTCTGTATCAAATCATGGACCTCAAAGGGAGAACAATCACCATGACAGACTATATATCACAGGAGTCTCAGGAAAAGAATTCCAGAATTGACTTTATTGGGAAAACTATTACGATTATGGGAACGAGAGAAAGAATAGAATGAAAACATCTATTCCACACTTAAGATGAATGGAGCATTAGAGTTAGGTGTGGAAAATAAAATTTATCCTTTCAACATTTATTAAAGTTAATACCTCCAATGTCAGGAGCAGGTTGGTGTTCAACGAGAATATTTTGTACCCAATTGAGCTTTGAAATGAAGGAAACAAATAAAATTTGCCTGAAATTGAAAAGTCATCAAACTATAACCTTACATGGTGGCATATGAGGTCTAAATCGATCCATTTTGGTAATCCAGGATAAACTAAATTTATAAAATGGTGTGATTAACTAAAAGAGAATAGTTGATTGAATCCAAGAGGTGCGATTAATAAGGAAATATAATATGACTTGATATCTTTCACATAAGGAAGATATAAATAAAGTTAGAACTTGGAGATACAAGGATACAAGAAGACATATATTCCAAAAAGCAAAAGAAATATTCATATATTCACTTGTAAGGAGGAATAAGGAGCAAAAATATGGTTTGTAATAAAAATTCAAAAAAAATATTTTAATGATAAATAAAAAGCCTTTAATTTGTATTTGAGGCATGGAGATTTAAACTGCAGTGGATTCGTCCTTTATTTTTAAATTTTGTAAGCAATTTTAAATGTTAGATTAGTGGACTGGGTCATTTATGGCAATTTTAAATCCGATCATTATAGATATAGTGAAATATTGAATTGTTTTTGTGTCTATATCCAGTTTGTCTCCCTACTTTAGTAATTAAAATGCAATCTGGACTAGTTTAGAATTGCATGTATATACTTGATCCGTCGCAACTTGATTATTAAATTGTTTATATTTCAAGTGCATAGAACTTTTTAAAGTTGTATATGATAATCTTCATTGTATGTGACTCTGTTGCTCGAATGAGCAGAGTCACTGGTCTTTATATTATTGAAGTGAGAAATTTATATCTTCCTTCTTACAAGCATCAAATCCATTAATGACAAACACTATACAAAACATTCAACCAGTGTAGGCAATCAACATTCAATTTCATTTTGATTGAGTTTGAGGACCTTGCCAACTGGAGAACTCACAAAGCTTAAATTCGCTATAGAATAGCTTCGGATCACATGATAAGGTTTGGAGTGAAGGTTTACCCGCCTAGGTGTAGCGAAGCCTAAAGTGCAGTGGAATCAAGGTGATTCTCGTTTGTTGGCCATAATTGATTGTCGAATCTTGTTGAAGAATTGGCAAGCTCTTGGATTTCCAATGTGCGGTTTTGGGAACCAATAGATTAGAGACTCTACTAGGGAAAATTGCTCACAGTATATGTTGTGAAGTTACCCAGAGTTTCAGATTTCATAGATCAGAATCATAAAGCAGTTCTATCAGTTTGTTTGGAAACGTACTCTGCTTTAAGCAAGAAGCCAAAAGATCAATACAAATCAATACATTCCTCGATAGAAGTGGCGACTCTATTCATTTCAATCTCGGTTGGTAGCTCTGTTGAGGGAAATGATTTGATCATGTACTATGGAGAATATGTATTATGAACAGGAAGGGGATCTATGTTACACGATGGATGGAGCACACATACACCCCTTAGATGCATTTTTCAATTTGGAAAGATATAAAGGCGAATCCGCAACACATTTGTTTATAAGAATAATGAATATTTTTCGAGAAGTACCTTCAAACATCATGCACCCACACATGAAATTCATAAGAAAATTTCATGAGTTGGGAATCTCGCCAAACGACCTTGACTTGAAGCTTCTCTTTCAAATATTAGAAGAAGAGGATGAAAGTTCAAGTTATATATATCATTTGGATGCATTTTTGAACTTAGAAAAACAAGAAGTATATGTAGTACAATTCTTCATGAGGATGTTTAACGCCTATCAAGAAATACCTTCCGAATGTAGACCTTCATCCTTTGATCTTCTCAACAAAATGTGAGAACTAAATCTCTTATATGATCATCAGTTTCTTATCTTCCTCAAACTTACAGATAATGAATTGGTTGTAGAGGAGAAAGAATACAGGACTGAAGTAACATATGAGTCAAATGATGTTTCAGACTTGAATGGAGAAGAAATTTGTGGATAGTCTGAGGAGGAAACCGATTATGATGATATTTTTATGACAACAAATGCCAATGAATGTAAATATGAAGAAGAGGATTCTCTCAGTCTGGAAGAAATTTCAGCCTTGTTAGATCTAGTATATAAGAAGCACGTTGAAATAAATGGTGCAAATGTTTTCTCAATTCACTATGGTGAACAAGTTGATAGATCAACACATCTTCAGGGGATAGATGAAGGAGATGATAATTCCCAGGAATCAAATTGTGAAGATGAAATAGAACTGCATACGGTGTATGAACAGGAGGAAGTTTTAGATGAAAGTTCCCATGGAGGTATGTCTGAAGTCTCTATAATCTTGAATCCATTGCTTGAAGAGGAAAAAAGAAGAAGATATACCCGAGTTCTCTATGTTTTTGAATCCATTATTTGAAGAAGAATTTTTATGCAATCAGATCCATCAGCATCATGACAAAGATAGCAGTCCTAATTTCAAAGATGATAGAACTAGTGATACATGTTCAGAAGGTGAGACAGGCATTAGTTCATGCTATGAGTAGGAGTTGTATCAAACATGCGAAAATGAGATGGAATCAACCAACTTCTGAATTTTTTCCAAATGTCCTATCAGATCAAATTCCTAATATAACTGAAGTAATATTTTCTAAAGGTATGACTGATCAAATGCACCAGGGATCCTCCATTCAGCAAAAGTCATGGTGCACCTAATGATTTCTCAAAGGCAAAACAAAAGTTAAAAACCAAAGATGGCATTGATGAAGTGGATATTGTCTATAAGAATGATGCATCTAATTCAGCAAGGTTCAAAGTGATAGAGGAAAGAATCAATGATTACTTTTGGGGGGCGTGGGGCCACCCAATTTCACCTTGCATCATGTTAAGCATGGATGCTCGGTTTGCTCCTCCAGATATAGCTGGAATCTCATTATGCCCACAAGGGGCATGTGTCCCCAACGGGAGCTACTGATGGAACCTCAATTTAAGTCTCCATTTTTTTACTACGAGTTATCAAAATTGGAAAGGTAGTATTCCAGGGCATTGCATAATCCGCATGATGTGTCAAAACATCGAGGTCATTTCCAGATTACAAAGGAAGACTGTTCATGCCATCCATCTGTTCTTAATAATACTGTTCTTGTCTTGGAGCTGGTTGCATAATATATGCGATGGGATTCTACATTCAGTGAATTTATTCATCAATTCTTTTATGTCCTAGGCTAATGATAACAGAAAATTGACATAAATACGGAGCCACAAATAAGTGATCAGTTTCCACCATGTTTGTTAATTTTTCATGATTTTCTTCTATTTGAAAAGTTAAGGAGATAGTAGATAGGACTAAGAATGCAATCTTATCTAACATTAATGAAATCTGTGAAGATTTCAGTAAGATATGTGATCGTAGGACCATCCATTTTATTCTGACGAGTTCAGGCTAACCTCAGCAATCTATGATAGCAGGCAGTAATCATGAATATCCGCTCCAGATGTCCAGTATCAATGATTCTTAATGTTCTTTGTTAAATGACAATTTGTTGTCACTTTACAACAGTATATGGAAGGTTTGTTTTATGTTTGGCCCAGAAACTGTTGTTATTGCTAAACAGAAATTTTTTTTTTTTCTCAGCCACATAGTATTGAGGAAGAGGCAATACAATTACAAAAGAAGACAGTTTAAAGATAGCAAATTCGAAACCTGTACGGACAACAACTATAACATAGTGGTGAAATGTATTGTGTAATATTGATACTTTGAAGACCTGTGATGAACATGTTGAGTAAAGCGATGGATCAAAACAACTACAACATCATTACTATTAAGCCCCAATAGAATGATATTGCCATCCAATTTAGTAAATGAGATATATAAGGAGAAGTTAATGGATAAAAAATCTGATGCATATCATAAATATCATACCTGATATCGTGAAATCTGTCAAAGACACATAAAAGTTTGTTATAGATGATTTTGATGTGCAGCAGTAATTGAAATCAATGACAGTAACATATCAAGCAAACATGCCACAGTACCACACAGAATGCTATTCGAAGTGTATGCACTCAACTGAAGTGGATTTGAGCTCTATATGGTTGGATTTCTGGTGCACATACTATGGCACTGCCCAGGTTTTACAAGGAGCTTTCAGTGGTACGAAGACTAGTCATATGCAGCAACACACTTATATAATGATACACAGTAGCATACAAAGACGTGACAAAAGAATGTATTTGATAAATATCTCAGGAGGAGTCATAATGTTGAGCTGCAAATATAGACTTTGGAATTCATTTTGTTGGGTCCTTCTGTATTGGTTCATGGACCTCAAAGGGAAGAACAATCACCACAGCAGATTATATCTCGCAGGAGTCTCAGGAAAAGAATTCCAGAATTGATTTTATTGGGAAAACTATTACTGTTCCGGGAACGAGAGAAAGGATAGAATGCAAACGTCTATTCCACACTTAAGATGAACGGAGCATTAGAGTTAGGTGTGGAAAATAAAATATATCCTTTCAACATTTATTAAAGTTAATACCTCCAATGTCAAGAGCAGGTTGGTGTTCAATGAGAATATTTCACACCCAAATTGAGTGTTGAAATGAAGGAATCAAATAAAATGTGCTGGAAATTGAAAAGTCATCAAATTATAACCTTACATGGTGGCATATGAAGTCTAAATCAATCCATTATAAGACATGATTATTAGTAATCCAGGATAAACTAAATTTATAAAATGGTGCGATCAACTAAAAGAGAATAGTTGATTAAATAAAAGAGGTGCGATTTATAAGGAAATATAATATGACTTCATATCTTTCACATAAGGAAGATATAAATAAAGTTAGAAGTTGGAGATACAAGGATACAAGAAGACATATATTCCAAAAAGAAAAAGAAGAAGAAATATTCATGTATTCACTTGTAAGGAGGAATAAGCAGCAAAAATTTGGCTTTGTAATAAAAATTTAAAAATAATATTTTAATGATAACTAAAAAGCTTTTTGTTTGTATTTGAGGCATGGAGATTTAAACTGCAGTTGATTCGTCCTTTAATTTTAAATTTTGTAAGCAATTTTAATGTCAGATAAGTGGACTGGGTCATTTATGGCATTTTAAATCTGATCATTATAGATATAGTGAAATATTGAATTGTTTCCATGTTTATATCTAGTTTGTCTCCCTACCTTAGGAGTTGAAGTGCAATCTGGACTTGTTTAAAATTGTGTATATATACTTGATCTATTGCATCTTGATTATTAAATTGTTTATAGTTCAAGTGCATAGAACTTTATAAAGTTGTACGTGATAATCTTCATTGTAGGTGACTTTGTTGCCCAGATGAGCAGAGGCATTGGTCTTTTTATTATTGAAGTGAGAAAATCTATATCTTCCTTACAAGCATCAAATCCATTATTGACAAGCATTATACAAAATATTCAACCGTTTTAAGCACTCAACAGTCAATTTCATTTTGATTGAGTTTGAGGACCTTGCCAACCAGAGAACTCGCAAATCTTAAATTCACTATAGAAAAGCTTCGGATCAAGTGATCAGGTTTGGAGTGAAGGTTTAGGTTTCTAGGTGTAGCGAAGCCTAAGGTGCATGGGGAATCAAGGTGATTCTTGTTCGTTGGCTAGAATTGTTTGTGGAATCGTGTTGGAGAATTGGCAAGTTATTGGATTTCCAATCTGTGGTTTTGGTAACCAACACATCGTAGGATCTGCAAGATTCAACTTCTTAAAGTTGGTTTCCATCAGTGTAGACTTAGATTTGCAATCTAACATCCCAAATCTCTTTAAGATGTTAATGGTGTATTTTCCTTTACTTAGGATGATACCATCAGGCCTCTTTCATACTTCCAGTCCTAGAATGAAATGCACGAGTCTTAGGTCCATCTCAAATTCTGAATTCAATTCCTTCTTGCATCTAGAGACAAGATGTTCTTCCCTAGTAAGAAATAAGCCATCAACATATAGCACTAATAAGGCTTCACCATTGACTACCTTGAAGTAAAGATTCACATCAACAACTTTCTTGCAGAATCGCAAACTCAACTATCAGTCTATTCTTTCATACCATGCTCGAGGAGCTTGTTTAAAATCATATAAGGCTTTCTTTAATTTGCAGACATGATACTCTTTCACATGAGTCATGAAGCCTTCAGGTTTCTCAATGTAGACCTCTTCTTCAATAACACCATTGAGAAAAGTTGTCTTCACTTCCATTTGTTGTAGCTTTCATCTGTTAGCTGCTTCAATGGCAATGCTGGGTCTGATTTGAAGTATATCGAGCAATTGGAGCAAATTTTCTTCATAGTCAATTCCTTATTTCTCAGAGAGATTACATGCAAAAAATCTAGCTTTGAATTTCTTAAAGCTCCCATCTATTGCATACTTAATCTTGAATAGCCACTTGGAAGATACAACTGATTTCCCTTCAGACTTAGGTACAATACCCCAAATATCATTTGTAATGATGGATTAATATTATTCTAAGTTGCCGGTTCAGATTCAGGTTCAAGATTCATTTGATTTTTATTTGAGTTGGGTTCGGATTCATTTTGGGTTCGTCTGTACAAGCATATATGTTTATATAGATAGATAGATAGATAGATGTACATATATGCAGCAGCACAAATAAGTTCAAACACCACTATGCTAATGTTAAAGGAACATAGCAAAATACACTGCCATTGCAATGTTTTAGTTTGAAATAATAATGTCAACATTAATAATCTGCCATCGCGATCAAATATCATTAAAAAACTATCCAAAAAATCATCATCATTTTGCTGTTGCAAATTAGAATTAGAAAAAGTAATGCTACAGGCCCGTTTAAGGCCAAGGTTGTGATTGTTACCATAATTTAAGCTTCACACATGAATTATCATACTGGATGACTCAAAGAAAGCAGCTTTGGATTAGACTGGATGAAGCCAAGAAAGCAGGGTTTGGATCCAGATCTAACCACAACAAAGATCTCTTTAGATTTCTTTTAATCCATCATTTTCTATACATGTCAGCCTGTATGCACGAATTATGGTGTATTACATATGATTATAGACATGTGTCACTTTTATACATCCTGATTCTTCTCAAGTAGTGTTTAATTCAGATTAGATATGATTAGTAATTTGAGTCCAATCATGTGCTTAAGTCTAATTCTGACTCTAATTTGGCATTAACAACTTTTTGAAAGAGTAAACACAAGGGTATTTTTTGACCAAATTCTTTGAAATTCTGTCCAGGTTCCTCTGCTGGAAGCCAAAGTCACCCAAAAGTCATCTAAATTCTGCCAGGGTTCCTCTGAAAGAATTCCCAGTGAAAGTCGGTCTCTGTGGCAGACTTTTGACAGAATCTGACAAGGACAAGACTTTTGAGAGAATTGAACCTGGAATCCCCAGGTCTAGGAGAGAATTTGTTAAATATTATTCATCCATAGCATCTTTTTTTATTTGCTAATTTGAGACTTCCGCAACATTGGAAGGTTCAGTTTAAATGATATTACACATCAATGCAATATAAGCTAAAGAATCTGTGTGGTCTTTTACTTTCTCTAAAAGTGCCTCTAGGAGCTGCAAACTGCTCTACCTTTTGCACAGTTTTCGTTGCCCAAAGTGGTCTTTTTTTATTCACAATAATATATGTAGGCCCATTAGTTGGATGCAAAGGCTCAATTGGATCATCATTCTCTTCAAGTTCAACGGACTCCCTCTGAATCTCAGGAGTGATCAATGTCCATGTCTTGAGGACACTCTTAGTCTTCATCTATTTCCATGCACGATCCTTTGGTTTTTCTAAAAGCAATGTCTTCCTCAAATGTAACACCTTTGCTTACCTCTATCTGCTTTTGACTAGGAATGTAAATCCTTTAGGCTTTAGAGTTTTCGCTATAACCGATAAATATCCCTTTCTTGCTAGAGGGTTTCAACTTGGTTCTCTTGTCTTCAGGTACATGGACATACATTGGACAACCAAAGATTCTCAAATGACTTACATCAAGATCAACTCTTGAAAAGGCTTCTTCTGGAGTTATTCTCCAACATTTGATGAGGGCATCTATTATGAACATAGATTGCAGTTCTAAAGGCTTCTGCCCATAAGAAGTTTTGAAGGTCATCACGGATCATGGCTTTTGCTGTTTCAATAATTGATCTGTTCTTTCTTTCTGCAACCCTATTTTGCTGTGACTTGTAAGGGACACAAAACTTCCTTTTGATCCCTGCCTTGATATAGAAATCACGACAGCTACCAGAAGTGTAAGGCATTAAAACTTTAATTCTCTTTCTGGACAAGTACTCTACTTGTGCCTGAAATTCTTTACATCTGCTTAGGACTTCATTCTAATTTAGACCTTAAGAAATAAATCCAAGTCTTCCTAGAGTAATCATCTATAAAAGTCACATAATACAAAAATCCACATAGGGATGCAATTGACGTATATAAATCAGAATGTACAAGTTCCAATATTTTATTTTTACCTACTTACACGAGTGTGAAATGGATACTTGATATTTTTATCCATATCATACCCTTTACAACTACCATTTTGTACATGACTAAGTTTAGGAATTCCCTTAACCATTTCTCCTAATAATGGAAGAGATTTGTAACGTAAATGTCCAAGTCTTCTATGCCATAGTTTGTTGGAACTAGAAGTGTTATTTAGAAGGGCTTGAACTGGACATATAGAAACCTTGTACAAGCTCTCATGTCAATTTCCAATCACTTGTGCAGACTTGATGGTGGACTTCTTTGGCCATTAAACAACTTTCCCTTCTAAAAATGCTACTTGATAACTGTCGTCTTCCAAAGCTGAAATATATATATGAGATTCCTCTTGATTCTTGGCACAAATAAAAATTCTTTAGATGAACAGAAATCACAGATAATCTGAGTGATGAAGCCCCAAGTCCTTTCTCTGAATAGTATGCATCATCTGCAATGATCACTTGAAGGTTTGCCTCCTTTTCTACCAGGTCCGAGAGGTGTTCTGAATAGCCCATGATGTGTCAAGAAGGTCCACTATCAATTAGCCAGGTGCCACTATCCGTAGGACGACTACTTGATAGGGCAGATATGAAGATAAATCCATTTGAATTGTCCTGTGTTTCCCCTGAGAATTCATTAATGTTTTCTACTTGTTGCTTAGGCTTTGAAACCCAATATCTAAGCCACAGAATGTGAGAGAGATCTTTCTTCGTCTTCTTAAAATTAGATTTAGAGTCTGATCTGTGGTCTCTCTTCCTCTTGAAGTTGGCTTTTTCTCTGTGGGAACACTACTTGATAGGGCAGATACGAAGAGAAATCCATTTGAGCTGTCTTGTGTTTCCTTTGAGAATTCATTAATGTTTTTCACTTGTTGCTTAGGCTCTGAAACACAATATCTTGTGTATTGACCAAACTTGTCACATCTAAACCACTGAATGTGAGAGATCTTTCTTCATCTTCTTAAAAATTAGATGTAGAGTCTGATCTGTGATCTCTCTTCCTTTTGAAGTTGGCTTTTTCCCAGTTTCTTCCTTTCTTTTTTGTAGTTTGAGTGGCAAGAACACGAGTGTCCACATTTTGAGAGCCTTTTGACAGCTCCTCTTGCAGTCAGTTTAGACTCTTGAATGCAATCAGCTCTAAGACAATCAAACTTATGTAGTTTAGATCTTGCATTAATACCTTGGATAAAAGGTTCCCAAATTTGAGGGAGACCATTAAGTGCTAGCATGACAAGGTCTTTATTCATAACTTGATCCCCAAGTGTGTGTAGTTGATCCCTTAGCTCTCAGATCTTAATGAAGAAAGATATGACTGATTCTCCTTACACCATTTTGACGTGATGAAGTTGTTGCCCTAATGCAAGAGCTCTACTTGTGTTGTTGATCTCATATAGGCTTTGCAAGGTCTTGAATATGTCCCTTACATTTGTCATTTTTTAAATGATAGGCACTAAGTGATCCTTTACAGAGAATCAAAAATTTATTTTGTAATAGCATTCTTCTTGAATTGAAGTTTCTCTGTGTGATCATCTAGTTCAGATAGATTTTCCTCCACAAACTGAAGAAGATCATTTTCTTTGAAGTACTCTAAACTTCCACGAAGTGAAGTTTGATGCACCTTCAAATCTGCCTTTGACCTTGAGCCTGAACACCATTTTGTGACTTGATATTGTACCTTGAATATGAGAGATGAACATTAACTTCACTGCTAACTAAATCTGATCACAATCTTTTTCAAGCCAGCTCTGATACCATGTGTTTTTTGATCAAATTAATAAAGAAAGCAGAATTCTAAACTAATAAACACAAAATACACCAAGGTACCCTAGGAAAACCTTGAATCTTGAAGGTGAAAACCCAGCAAAGAATCTCTGAATATAATTATCAAAATGTTCAAGGTCTGATTACAAAATTTCAAGATCAATATATGTATATATATATACTGTCAAACATATTTCCAATACGTATTAATGTCTGTAATGCAATAATTATATTCTCTGCAATATGTATATACCCTCAATGATATATCTTCTGCTATGTATATGAGTACCTTCTGCAATATTGCGATCTCAATCTGTCTATGTTATCCTGTGATATATATATGTATATATATAGACACACTACGATCTTGATAATTCGTTGCGATATCAATATATCCTCTGTGACATATGATATATGCAATATAATAATCTTCAGCCAGAGATCTGAATGTATTCTTATCTCCTTCAGTAGTATTGGAAGTCATATTGGTTGTCGCTTTATACTTGAAAGGAGGAATGGATTGCATCCATTCATACTAGAAAGTTATTGTTAACTTGCACCTTTTCATATCCAGACTTTGTTAATGCTAATTACAATCTCCAGATTGCACTTTTTATTTAGTTTGATATATAATGTACATAACCGATTGTTAGTAATTGGTTCTCACGAGGTATAATGTATTGAACTATTAACAAGCCAAAATATTAGATAATTGCCTCAAGTGATGTAATGCATCACTTGAGATGATGAGATGTCTGAGTCGTCCTCGTGACACTATCTTCACAGTAAACCTTCAAAAAGTAGATTGGGTTCTGGACAAAATTATCAGTTACCACAAGCAGCAAAATTGAAATTACCCTTCTGTAGCAAGCAACAGTTTCAATTTGCACTAGAAAACATGTCCTGTGACATTCCAATTTCCACTGTTCTCTTTGGTTTCTCTACTATTTTGACATTCAAAGCCTTTGTAAGGCTATGCATAATCATTTGTAACATGAATTATCCTAGTATCATTTTGAGAGCTTGTAGAAGGAATTTGGAGCAGCAAATTGCCAATTTCTGAGTTCCTAATTGACTGTTGAAAGCACAGGTAGCAGAGGGGAGTTGGACCATGAAGGGATTCTTTGGGTCATAAAAGCTGATTCCAGGGTGTTGGAATATGCTTGGAAATCAAGCCTAAGAGGCTTAGCTCAATTGTAAATGACATTGAAGTAATTCTCAATGAGTTAATGCTTATATTTGCTGGACTTTTCAGCCACAAGTGCATTTCTCCAGGGTATTTTGGTCTAGCTGTTTTTGGCGATCTTGTTCTTTCTATCTTTGCTTCTTTTTGTGTGTCTTTCTAATCAAAGTCAGTATCATGGCTCTTGAAGTTAAACTCTGAATGCATGGGTTTCACATTTTAGTTTATAGATCATATTACGTAGCATTTGATTTTTACTGAAAGCTGATTATTTTCTAAGAACATCAAAAAGTGCTTTCTTGAGTAGGGATGGAATGCCATTCATTTCACAAATGCTTTTAGAGAATTTGACACTCAACATGCATTGTGAGCATTTGCAATAAATGTTAGGCATTGAGAAGTGTGTTAGGTATGCTTGTTTTTTTAATCCTAAGTTAGTGTTAAGTGCTTTGAAGATGGGTCTTGGTAAGTAATATGCCTCCTTTATGAACATATAGTAGGCTGTCCATATAATTTAGGGCAAGTTATCTCTCATTCTTACTTTTTGAACAAATTCTAATGACATTGGAAGATTGATTTTGTTTTTGTTTGGATATTACAGATGCAGTCTTGATGGCATCAATTGCTTTTCTGGTTATCTTATTCAGCATACAAAGGTTTGGTACAAGCAAAGTGGGAGTTGCATTTGGCCCGGCTTTATTCATATGGTTCCTTTCTCTTGGGGCAATAGGACTGTACAATATTCTTGCATATGACAAGAGTGTTTTTAGAGCATTGAATCCACTTTATATCTATTACTTTTTTGTGAGGAATCCAAGTAAGGCATGGTTATCTCTTGGAGGCTGCATGCTGTGCATAACAGGTGATTATTTTGAAATATTTTAATTAGGACTTTCTTGTCTTTTGTAGCTCTATATTGATAACAACGTTAGTTTCAAAGCTATGCATGTTGATAGCTTTTCAATATTACTTTTGGAATGCTTTAAACTTTAAACCATTGGAGAGTGGGATAATTTTCTTATAGGAGCTGAAGCAATGTTTGCTGATTTGGGGCACTTCTCTGTACGGTCGATCCAGGTAAGCTTTGTAAAGCTCATTTTAAAATTGTACAGATTTTATTTATTGTATTCTTTCCGATCAAGTAGATGCACCATCTTTATATATACAGAGGCCGGTCATCTTTTCCAATGTGGAAGGTTTTTTATGGCCTCTACTCTTAACTTATGCATTTGAACCCTTAAGTTGGCTTTTGAGGTTTAGTGTTTGATGCAGATAGCCTTCACATTTTTGGTGTTCCCATGTTTGGTACTGGCATACATGGGTCAAGCTGCATATCTTATTGAAAATCCAACTATGGCCGGCCAGGCATTTTATGCATCAATTCCAGGCAAGGCATTCGACATTAAGATGCATCCTTTGAAGTTTTGTTTATGGATTATTGAAATTTTGCATTTTCATCTTATGCAAAAAACCACCATTTGGCATGTCTTTTAACAAACAATTTGTGCTTGTCTATGGTATTTCGATGTGATATAGCATTTTATTTCTGTTCTTTTTTTGACTTATTTTTGCTCTTGTATATGAATAATTCAGCTGGTGCATTCTGGCCAGTTCTTGTACTGGCTACTATTGCTGCCTTGATTGCAAGTCAGTCTATGATTTCAGCAACATTTTCATGTATCAAACAGTCGATGGCTCTTGGTTGCTTCCCCAGACTTAAGATCATACACACCTCAAAGCGTTTCATGGGCCAGATCTACATTCCAATTGTAAATTGGTTCCTGATGACTTTTTGTATTATAGTAGCTGTCACCTTCAAATCCACAAGCAAAATAGGAAATGCATATGGTAAGTCTTTGACAGAGATATGATTTTGTTTTATTTTAACTGTTCAAGGTTTATCCAAAACATAAAACTATGCACAGGAGCTGCTGAATGTCAATCTAAGTAGGTTTCTTGCTTTTTTGAAGTAGCACATTCTCAAAACTTTGTAGCAGCTTGTACAGAGTTTTTCCTCATCTGAAGAGGCGAGTCTAGGAAAAATAGCTATTAGAACCTTGAGAACCCTTAAAGAACAACCATCTTCAATATGACCATGCTGATACAAAAGCATGTTGCAGGTATTGCTGAAATGGGAGTAATGATGGTGACAACCGTTTTAGTAACAATTATCATGGTGTTGATATGGCAAACCAATGTATTCTTGGCACTTTCTTTCCTGGTTTTGTTTTTAGCCATTGAACTAATTTATTTCATCGCAGTTTTGATAAGAGTGGGTGATGGAAGCTGGCTTCCGTTAGTTTTTGCTAGCTTTATCCTCCTTGTGATGTATATTTGGAACTATGGAAGTGTCCTGAAGTATCAAAGTGAAGTGCAGACTAAAGTCTCAATGGATTTGATGCTGGAACTAGGCTCTAATCTTGGTACAATAAGAGTTCCAGGAATTGGGTTGGTCTATAATGAACTTGTTCATGGAGTTCCTGCAATATTTGGGCATTTTATAACAAGTCTTCCTGCCATACATTCCACCATAATCTTTGTATGTATAAAGTACATACCAGTTCCTTTTGTCAGCCAGAGCCAACGCTTTCTATTCAGACGAGTATGTCCAAAAAATTATCATATGTTTCGCTGTATTGCAAGGTATGGTTACAAAGATTTCCACAAGGAAGATCATCAGGCTTTCGAACAACTCCTTATTGAAAGTATAGAGAAGTTCATCCGTAGAGAGGCTGATGAACTCTCTCTTGAGAGTGGTGATGATTATAATCTAGAATCAGAAGATGAAGCGAAGGACCCTAGATCAGCAGGAGCTTCTAATGGAAGTATTGATTCCCTTGAAGAACCCCTAATGGTTAATTACAGGAAGTCAAGTCAATACTTTTCTCATCAAGAGTCACAGCAGGAAGCTAGTACATCCGCAGGGCTGCCTCCAAGTGTTATGTCTACTGATGATCAAAGTCTAGAGTATGAGCTTTCAATAATAAACAGAGCTAAAGAATCTGGAGTTGTTTACCTTTTGGGTCACGGGGATATCAGGGCTAGAAAGGATTCTTGGTTTTTCAAGAAGCTGGTTATAAATTATTTTTATGCATTCTTGAGGAAAAACTGTAGAGCAGGCATTGCGACTCTCAGTGTTCCTCACACCAATCTTCTGCAAGTTGGCATGACACATATGGTTTGAGATGCTTGATGCTGTGAATTTTAATTTTTGCTCTCGAGAGATGAGCAAGAGAATACCTCTGCACAGGATGTAATAGAGAGAGCAAGAGAAAGTATCCTGGCGTACAAATTGCATGTACTGTTTGCAGCTAAAGCTACAGCCGGAGAAAGCACATCTAGCTGGATTTTATATGGATGTCTTTGGAAATGGAAGATGACAAGTATGCAGCCCGTGCTACTCGTGATATAATTGAGTTAATATTAATCCAAGTATTGAGTGACATGCTATTTATTCTGTTCTCCAGGTCCTCCATCCTGCAAATGGCAGCCTGAACAGCAATATATAACCTGTCCTTGAGATTTTCTTTCAGTTGAATGTGATGGCAGAAGTCCTACGTATAAATGCAATCAATTTGATTTACCATTTAAAAAATCACACAGTTATAGTGTCTTCAAGGATGATCCACTCTTTCATTCTTGTTTCCTAGCGCTGGCTATACATGATATTTAGAAGGTATCTTCAAATTGATATTGATAAATCTTGATTCGATGTCTCAATGATAATAATAACTGTGAACACTGAAAACAAAACAAATAATTTAATGGTTACAGTTGAAATTTTTCCGGCAGCACACACTTCTGGAGTATTTTGGGTATCTGCAAACAGCATCTTATATCTGCATGTTATTCAGTCAGGACAAGAGTAACTATTTGCAATTTATATATGCTTAAATGGTGGCTGCAATAATCCTATAAAACCTTAATAATCATTTTAATAATAAGCCTTTTTAAATGAAGTCATCAAGAGGTTACTCTTGCATTGGTAACCATACTTTCTTTGAGCTTAGATTCCGTTAGTCTGAAGGATACTAATTTTGCCTAATACTTGGGACTTACACCCATCATTGACTGTTTTAAATTGTTGATGCCCAAGTTCAGATTTAAGGTAAGAAGTTTTATTAGCTGAGATAACATTTATATATTGCATCTTGTGATGAAGGTGATGTTTCCATGATTTTTAATTTATATAGTTTTTGAGTCAACTTTAAACTTATCACCATTTAAACAATAGCTGTACGGTTAACAATCCAAAATTTAAATTAATTAAAAAATAGTGTCTATTAATCATTATAATGGGAATCAAGGCGGAATTCTAAAAAATGCATAGTATGTGTTGACCAGTGGTCTCAGCCTTATAAGAGTAACAGAAGATATGTACCTTACCTTGCTGTAGAGGGTTTACCATTTATATTTTTGGTGGTCTGGTTGCAAATTGCCGTATAGATTGCACAATTTCAACTGGACGACACTGTTTGTAAGGACATGGAGCCTTTTGTTTCATTGATAATACTGAACAAGAGGTGTGTCCATTTCTGATCATTCCATTTGAGAGTGCCGTTGAGGATGTTGTGTGCCTTGTGTAATATCTGTTGGTTATAACCCCGTATGGTGTCTATGCTTGTTGGGTTCAGAGTCTATGGGATGGATTGATGGATACGAAGCATTGAGTGTTATATTGGTGCAAACATTATGATGTGTGTGGAGGGATGCAATTGAAGGATGAGGCAAGAATGAAAATGGCAGCAAGGAGATGTGGTGAAAATCCATGCATAAAATGGAAAAGGTGCTAATGGGAAGAAGGGCCCTTGATGTGTGGGGAGAGGATTTGCATATCACACGATTTATTTCCAGTCAAGTAATCAAAGATCCTAGGTGAATCTCATGTTTAAATTGAAGGGTTTTTAATGATGTGCATGAGATTGAATAGTCAAAAGGGACCACAAAATCACAGCCTTAAGCTAACTCCATATTCCTTTCCATGCTTGATCTCGTGTTGAATCTTGACATTAAAACTAGCAGTTTGGCTTATCTTATCCTCAAATAAACTATGCATGTCGACCAAGATCAATGAGTTATGTTCAGTTATAGATCTAGAACTTGGCAATTTTTTTTGTATGATTTGAGTTCTCTCAAGTGAGTTGCGCCAAATACTTGCAGTGGTATTTTCCTATAAAACTTATCTAAATTCATTTAATTTATTTTTCTCACTTGTATTTAAAAACCACTAAGTTTTTCATTGGTGGTAAAAGTTCCAAATGTCTTAACTTGGCTTGGCACCGGGGGCTTTGCCCTTGACCCTACCTTGTATCTTAGACCTTGCAAGGGGCATTGCTCCTTGATCCCATTAGGGGTATTGCCCCCTTCTCCCTACAAGGGGCACTGCCCCTTTTGACCCCATGAGAGGCACTACTATTAACCTTATTTAGGTCTCCACTCACAAATCCATATTAGTTATTGGAATTTGTTAGATTAAAAACTCGATTACAATGAGGGGGGTGATAGGAAATGGGATATAAATCTTTAATGTGCATATAATGACATTATTGTTGTACAAATTGCCAACATATTCTTTTGACGAGGTAAATATTGTATATGACATAGATAGTGGAAGTGACATTATAGCTCATTTAGACTCAAACTTGTTTTTTGGACAATGAAATGTACTAATTTCTACTTTTGATTTATAGATTGTGGAAATTAGTACTATTCTCATCAAATTCAGTATGTGTATTTTAAAGAGTATTTTCAAACATTTATGTATAACACATTTGATAAAGTTGTCGAGTTTGAATTTTTCAACTATAGCACTAATAATGATGCATGCAATATCAATGTCAATACTGACTAGATATATAGGTTGAGGACCGTCATTCTCTTTTGATTATTGGACTTTATACCTTGCGTTGTTTGTAGCTTATAAAATATACGGGACAATCATATGTTTGTAAACTATAAGGAGTTAAGTAGTGGAGCAACTTACTACGTTAACCTTGAGGAAAGGGAATTATAAAAACTCTCTCAAATCTTTAGCACCACAATAAATTGTAAGCACTTGGTTAGTGTACACTTTAAGTAATATTTAGCACCCATCTTTGCGTGTTTTGTATATTAGGATCTTGTATGTCACTTAATGGACACCTAATACAACTATAGTTGCTTTTACATTTCAATCTTGTTTAAAATCAAGATTTTCCCTTATTTTTAAGTGTGCTTAGTAATTTTCCCTCCAATTCCATAGTTCATTTTATCATCCATACCCTATATTACCATTTGTGACGTATATATTCTCTTGACTTCAAAATTGGGTATATCTCGTTGTTCCCTGATTGGTGGTTATAAAATGGCTCAATCAATCCATACCTAGGTTTAGGGCATTTCAACTGATGTATACCTTGAAGATTGAGCCCAAATTTAAAATGGGTCCCCATCTTGAGAATATAGTAGATGATTAGGACTTACACATGGCCTAATTGAGTATTATTCCTCAAAATGTCATGAGAGGTATATAAACACCCCATTTCCTCATTTTGGCAGCCCATAATATCATAACCACTCTAAAAGCAGTAATTAATGAGCTATCAAGTGCAATGAAGTAAATTAAGTACAACCATTTGAGACGAAGTATTCTTCTCAAGCATTCAAGGTGTTTCTCTCCATAGATATAGCTTCTTTCCTGATTGAAGGCCAATTAAAGGAGCTTTCTTTCAAGGACATACACATACATTCTTCCAAGTCTTCTTTCTATTTTTAATCAAATATTGGGGTGAATTGCATTATCCTTTCCATGAGATTTTGTCTTTCATGATTTTTTTTTTGATTCATATGTTAAGTCAAAGCTATTGCATCAACATATTTGATTCCACATAAAGAAGCATTTTGCATTGCCAAGGCATGATATGCTTTCACTACTAAAATTGTATTCATTTTTTGATGCTCATTGGTCGATTTTTCTATGTGGTCGATGTTTCTACAAATGGCTTTGTCGCAAAATTTTGGTCAATTGATCGATGAGGAACTTGTGCATCAAATTTTGACACATCTTGGCGTTGAAAAAGAGGTCAAATGCTTGCAAAATATAATGTCGAAGATATGATTTTCGACGATGATTTACATCGAAGTTTGACAAAGGTGCTATAACATCGACAAGGTCCTCTTTGGAAGTTTCGTTGAAATTGTCCATTGCATGGCAAAATCTCGACTAGTTTGGCCTCAAAAAAGAGGTAGGTTGCTTGCAAAATGTGGCGTCAAAGATCTGATTTTTTATGGTGGCTTACATCATAGTTCAACGAGGATGCTATGACATTAGCGAGGTCCTCAGAATTTTTGTCGAAATTGCCCATTGAGTGTCAAAATTTTGACCATTTTGGCTTTGAAAAAGACTTGGTTCGACAAGGATGCTATGTCCCTGACGAGGTCCTTGTCGAAAGTTTGATGAGGACAGTGTTGAAAGCGTCCAACGAGAGTCAAAATTTCGATGACAATAGTTTATTTTAAAATAAAAAATAAATTTTGGTATGCAATTATGAGATGCCAATTTTGGTTTGCAAGTATAAATTTTTGTGTATCAATTTGTTGTTTATCAAGTGGAATTCAATACATAATTAGTTTGAAACTTTGATACAATATTGATTAACAATAAACTTTCACTGTTCAAGTCAGAAGTTAATCATTTGAGATCTGTTATTGTTATCCTTTAATGTGCAATATCAAATCTTATCCATTTATCATCTATATTAAAAATCTTTAGAGCAACCATTCCTCAAGCCATTTCTAGGAGTAAGAATAAGACACAAGGAAAATTTATGATACTAGAATAAGACACCACATTTCCTTATCAACAATATCAACCTTGTCACACAATATAAAAAAAGAGTTTTTTTGGTGAGTTTTTGTTCTATTTTTCCTCATGTTTTTTCTACCTTAGCTCAATTGGAGGTGTAGTTAGGTGTAGAATAGGTATTTTGTTTATTGTTATTGCAAATGTAGAATGAATGCAATTGCATGCCTTCAAATAAGCGCATAGCATCAAATGTTGCGAAGGAAGAAAATAAAAGAGATGAATCAACTAGATTTTGATTTTGAATTAAAAACAAAAGCCAAGTTGTTAATTACTCATTTAGTTGAATAAGTTTTAAGATAAAAGCACCTAAGAGTGTGTAATAATAGAAAAATTAACTTATTTTTATACAAAATGAACTGTTGTACAACATATTTTTAAAACAAATACACAATTTAAAAGAAAATGTTATTGGTATATACACACTTTGTGTAACATTAACATGTTCTTTTTAATTGTGTAAGAATTTTGTCAAAGTTTACTTTTAATCCTAGTGGAAAATTTACAGGCTTTTTACACTAAAATACATTGAAACTTTTCCTGAGTGGAAGTACAAGGGTCATATTAGTAAGAAATTTCCTAATAGAGAATGAACAATGCACAATACAAACAACTTCATAATATAGTAAGAATTGAAGCAAATCATGAATGAAATCCAGAGATACAATAGGTTGTATAGGTAATGGTTGTATATATACATAAAAGATAAATTACAAACCAAAACCACTTTATACAAAATCTAGATAAGATGATGAAGTCCAGGAAGCACACCAAAGTTTTGATTAAATGATTTATAATATTCTTGTTCATGTTTAAAGTCTGTCTTCTCTATTATGCATCTAAACATTCATCATATATTGTTATTACAAATATACAACAAATTTGAAACATAAAACAATACATTATATTTGCAAACTTTTATCACCGTTTGTTTTAAAAACTATTGTCATGACTCAATTTCAGATTTCCTATAAATATTAAATTTTAATTAAATTTTTTTTTTTGACATACAAGTCATACCCATTGCATATACTACATTGAGATTATAAAAACATTCAACCTTGGGTTACTACTGGCAAAGAAATCAGACATAATTAAATGACAAAATATTTCAATAACCCAAGTAAGAATAGAGAAGACATAATGTAAAACAAGGGTTGATAAACTTGATAAAATCCTCAAATAGCCTATGAATCAGTTACATTTCCAAAACCACCATCCACACAAGTAGCTATTGCCCAACCCCTTCCTTGCAGCACTACATATTTTGGCTTAGTAACTTATAGAGAGCTCACGTCAATCTATAAGATGAGACATAGTCAAAGCACTTGTCTAGAAAATCATTCATGTAACAACACAATGTGGCTATCTATTTCTGTACATAATTAACTCAGAAATTTTGCAAATTTAAACCTTTTGTTTTGAAATATATATTTGTGAGACAAATTGCTACATCCTTTTTCTATTATGTAGGGTCCTTTTCCTATAGATACAACTACACTTCTGCATAGAGTCTTTGGTGATTCAGATGTCTTGTTAGTGCACTTTGAAGAGCGACTTCTATTTGAACAACCAAAGGCTAATGGAAGAGTTGGAAACAACTAGAGGCACTTTGATATGAGTCCATTAGCCTCTAGTTGTTTAGATAGAAGGCGCTATCGATTTGATTTATGATCTACTTGTTCATGTTTAAAGTTCGTCTTCTCTATTATGAATCTAAACATTCATTATATATTGTTATTACAAACATATAGCGAATCTGAAACTGAACCAATACATTACATTTGGATGTTTTAAAAATCATTGTCATGACTCAATTTCAGATTTCCTATAAATATTAAATTATAATTAAAAAACAGTTTGACATACCCGGACTCTCACAAATGCTGTTGAACCTCTTGGAAATGTAGTTCTAAATATTTCATGAGAGGACTCAAATGTTTCCTTGGATGTCTTGTAAACTGAAATTCCTCTAGTAAAGAAGTGTGAATTAAGACATTGTAGCTACACACTTCCAGTTCTCCTCTCCTGATAGAGCAACCCTACTTGAACAAGCCACCTAATATCAACTCACCATAATTATTACTAAACTACATAATATTTTTGGACTATATGTGAAAGTAATTTCTTAGACCTAACGCATGAGTTAATTTGAATCATGACAAAGTTGAACACATCTTATATCATCAAAAACATCTGAAAACAACGCTTGATAGATCTAACATAAAAGCTGATTTGAATTGAGACGATCTTGAAAACATCTTATACCATCATAAACATATGAAAATGAAACACGAAAGATTAACATATAAGTGAAATCACACTAACTCCTAACATTATGACATTGTTCCATGAGGAGCTCAATTTCTTTCTTGTAAGAATCACATTGACTCAACTTTTGTAAGTCAATTTCCATATGCGATAGAGAATTCACATCAAGAACTTATAATCTAGCTGTGGCATTCAAACCATCAAATGAAGTTAAATTAAATATAGAAATTTGGTACTACAATTATCATTCACCTTATCAAATAGTAATAAAAATATGTAGAACTCCACCAACTTCAGTTCTTGTGAATAATACTAACACTTTGTAGCCTCGAATACCAGGTGCTAAACTTGATTGCATGCTTAAATGCTTTTAACCAAAAATATTAAACAATAGCAACATACCACAAATCATCAACTTCAATTTTGAGTCCAATACCATGCAATTTTGCAGCTACAAGTTTTACCTTCAATGATTGGGCCCTTCCCATTTGTACCTTTAATTATGTTAACTCAAAATGCAACTCCTATGCAACATTAAAAGTTGAGTTTTCAATATATCAGTGCATTAACTACTGAAAATTACCTTTTTGCAGAATCTCTTGAAAACCTTGAATGTCATTTCTCTTTCGTCTAGAGTTAAGTGCCTCCTAGCCTTGAAGATAACTATGAAAATACTTGCAAAACTAATGGCTCGCTTGCAAAATGCAGTTACCTAAAAATTAAGGTATTCATGATAGAAAATGAACTTTTCGAAAAAAAGGATATGCTTTTGAACTTACTTTTCTAAGATTTTGTTAATTCTCCTGTGTACATAGTAGTTGCATCCATGTTTCTTTGATGAGATCTCGAAGCCATCTTTCACCATCTTGAAGCTCAACAATTCTAGAAAATCCTTAATATAAAGATTTTAAAAATGTGTCAATTCTAAGATTATGGTCGATTCAATATAACAATGGTGAAAATAAGTTTAGGAATGTAAAGATATGGAAAGCATACTTCACAACGGAACACCTATATAAGTTTGGTTTTTTTTTTTTTTTTTTTTTCTCTTCAACTAGTTGCATCTACCATTAAAAAATACATACAATGCAAAAATCAATTTTGTTTTTTTAGAAAACTCCATAATTATATCTAATAAATTATATTGTGCTAGCTTGAGCTGAGCATTTTCTTCCATAAGCCACAACTCAATTTTCTCCACCTTTGTCAAACCAATTGTCTACAATAAAAGCGAACATATTAGAGATATTGGCATACTTGGTGTTACTAAGAAATTTTGAGAGGGCAATGTCTAAAAGTCATACAGTAAGAATAAAGCTCGTAATTCAATGCTTAGAAAGTACTCATAACTTTAAGAGGGCAATGTCTAAAGGTCTTAAAGTAAGAATACAATTTGCAATTATCTACTATGTGTTGGTATCACTAGGGAATGTTAGTACCATAACCCTAAATAATAATGACCTGATTTACGATAATTATAGTAATGAGATCATAAATGACCCAATTAAGGATTATGTGATCCATAGTTCATTGTCATAGTTCCCAATATAATCAATAGGTTAGGGTGTAGCAACTCCTCCCTCCATCAACCCTTTAGACAAGTGACATCTTCATGAAATATTCATATTCCCATGTTTAGTATTTTTAGTTAGAAAATACATCCACTTAATTAGGTGCTCATTGATTGACCTAGTCCTAAACTTTGTTGCAAGTTTCTAGAAAATTTACTTAGAACCAAAGATGATTCTTCCCTTTTCATAAAGCTTAATGTTGTACAAGATATATTTTTTGTTGTTCGAGGTAACACTAGCTTCTGTGTCACACTTCTGCAAAATCTCAAGACCATAAAATTTAGGTGATAGCTTGTTAATTTTGTTTGGTACATTGCTACAACCTAAAAAGACCCAACCTCACACTTCATAGTTTCATTAACATAGGAATTGGCCTAACCAATACTTCATTCAATTAAGGTCATCACAAACTTTTCTTCCAACAAGAAAGTAATTATTCATCTTGTCAGTGATCTTGAAAATGCCAACTCTTGGTGGTGATCAAGTCTCTAGAGAAAAAAAGGAACACTATTTGCATTGCATAAAAACTCAATATTTAAGGATCCTTTATATGCAATCCCCTTAATCCAAATGCCTTAACCTAAAAATGAAACCACGAGAGGAGAACCTATAAAGTCATCTCCTATAAAGTCATCTCAATGAATACCAAAGTTTTGAGCCATTTGAATGACATAGGGCTAGTGAAACAATAGCCTCCTATAGCAAGTTTGATATTGTGACATTTCATCGAATAAGTAACAACTTTATCCATTTTCAATCATAACTTCAAATTTTATTGTTGTAAACATACATGTTCAAATTTGAAGAACGATTTTGTTGATGATATTGTGTTGGACTACCTCTAACTTCTATTTAGAAAAGGTAATTCTAAGGACTAAACTTTGAATTTTTCCTAATATAAAAATGATGATGATGGGGTATATGATGTGACTCTTGTCTTAGATGAGGTGTCAATTCATTATAGATTGTCAATGAGAAAATATGATGTAGAGATCAAGACTTAGTCTAATCTAACCTTTCAAATTATCTAGTCAAAACTAAATGAGTAGGTGTTGATTGGTTTACTTTGAGCTTCACTTGGTTTCAAGTAAACATTCTTCTTACAATCAATGAACATGTGATAATACAAAGAAAATTAATGACAATAGACCAACCACAAAATCCATATTTACAACTAAACCTCTTCTCTTGCAAACAAGCAGATCTTGTTGCAACCATATATAATGCTTTGGAAAGATCAAAGAGCAATTTTTTTGGGTAAAACCCTTAAGAGAAGTTGACCTAGTCTTCTAAGGATTTGTTATAATAATTAATTTTCAAGATTAATTAGTTGGGCACGCAATACCAATTGTCAATATTAAAATAATTAATAAAAAATCTTGGCAATACCCATAAAATAACAAATCTTGTCAATACCCAAGATTAATTTACCATGGAGCTAGGAGGAACGCATGAAAGGCCTTGTCATGGCATTAAGATAATTAGTTGCTTGTGATAAATAACATGAAAACCCACATCACGTACAAGTTATAAAACAAAGTATTAACAATGATTTATTATTTATTATCTTTATGTTCACAATCATCATATTGTAAAGAAGTACAACCCTATTAGACTCTATATTATATTTTACCCATCAAACAATTAAGATGTTTGTGTATTAATACTGCTAGAAGAGTTATCTTAACAATTAATGGAAACCCAAATGAAAAAATACGTAAAGCATAGGTTCAACGAACCTCATTTTTGCCTTTGAAATATGCTTCTTGATAGTTAGGAATAAATACATGGTTGGATGATGCATCCAATTCTTTAACAAGTGCAACATTTTGGTCACCTACATTCACAAGTGCAACACAAAAGGTTTGATGTCATTCACAATGGATGGTACAAATACTATATAGAAATGAAGACAGTCAATTATATCAAGGATGAATATGTTTTATTTTTACTTGCCTTTATTTCTCCACAACTATGATCTCCAACCTCATCTTCAACATAATCAAAATAAGAGAATATGAGCATGCCATTATCTTCAATCTCAAATGTCTCTATATCGAAGGCATGCTTGACAATACTAGACACATATTCAATATAGACAATTGTTTCCCCTTGTTGAACTATCACAACTCAAACACTCAAAGACTTCTAATCAAATTAGTGAGACACATTAGAATTTTTTTATGTTTCCTAGCTGTTTTGATTACAAGTCTTCAAGGCTTTGTGCATAATCTCCAAAATGATGACAAAATGAATAGATCCAACTTTCAAAACTAAATGGGAAGGTGTTGATTGGTTTGGTTTGAGCTTCACTGGGTTTCAAGAATACTTCAATATTCTCTACATAACATGGCCAACCACATGAAGGGGGAAGCTCATTTGGCCCTCCCCCCCCATAATCACTCTAAATTCCCCATTAACATCTAACTACATATTTCATTCATTCATTCATCCACTTACAAACTATAACATTCAATCATTATAACCACATAACATTCATTAACATGACATAAAATTCATTAATACACAACATTCATCAATAATTCATTAACACAACAATCATTATAATCACTTAACATTCATTAACATGACATAAAATTCATTAATATGTAACATTCATCAATACTTCATTACCACATCAATCATTACAATCACATAACATTCATTAACATGACATATAATTCATATATACACAACATTCAACAATAATTTGTCAACACATTCATTAAGACAAGGTTCTTGCATTATCAAACAAGGTTTATAACAATAATTTCTTTTTTGTTTTTTCCTTGAGTTTTTAAGGTAAATGTTAATCGGAACATCAGTATCTTCGACATTCTCCTCCTCTTTGTAGTTTTGATCTTATGATATGGTGCCTCCTCATCTTTTTGGAGCACGAGGCTATTGCACCAAAGGGGGGTCCGCTGCAATAACAAATAAATGGATTAAATTCACAACATTTTTATTTATTAATGTTACAAGTATTGCATTAATCAAAAGAACATAACATGTATCTTTATTTACTTGATAGTGCCATATCATCGACAATCACATTTTATTTAGCCCTAACCTCAACATGTTGAACACTAAGATCGCACTCCACTCCGTCACCATGACGTTTTGCATGCTCTAAAATATTCACAAAAAGTTTACACCAATTGCAATTTAGGATGTTAGACTGTATTAATAAATAAATTATTAGCTTTCAATAGAAAATGAATACCTCCATCACTGTGATGCACATCAAGGCTTTCATCATGTGCAGGTTCTATACCAGGATTGGAAAGTTGTAGTGAAATGTCATGCACATTGTTCTCATTATTTTCTTTATAAAAAATAGTCAATTTATGTTCAAAGCTAACATCAAATAAATTATTTCTCAAGTATTCAATTTGAATTGGTGCACTGGAATCTTTTCTTCGGCCATGTGATTTTGTGGTGGTGTGCAACCATGACTTTATAGCCTTTCTTGAAGGCAATTTGTTTACCTTCTTCTGTGGGCACAACATTAAATTCAAAGCCCTACATTTTTGGCTTAATATCGTCAATATTGGACGTATTGCTTGATTAAACAAAATTGTTTGCAATTTTCCATTAAAAAATTGATTCAAAATTTCACTTATTGCTACTTACAAGTCGTATGTGAAGTTTCATATATCCACCAGAGCCAAGATGGTGTTGGCCAACCTTTTCTTTTTTGGATTGTGTAGCCTTTGGTTTGTCCTATAGTCTATATATGAAAATTTTAAAATAGGTTAGATAATCTAAATATAAAGATCACTAATTAGTGCATAATTACATTAATATTATCACATACTTGTTTTTTTCCTTTCGGTGGTTGAATTCTGTCATCTTTGAGTCTTTTCTCTTTTGCATCTTCAATGATTTCATTTCATTCCATGTCTGGAATTGTGGGAGGATGCTTGTACTTTGGATTGAGCTTTAGAGCCCTTCTGTATTGGTCCCTCACACATTTTAGATGTTTGCAAGCTTTCTGAAGAATTTTGGCTTTGTCAAATTTTTTTTTTCCAAAGAGATCCTTTAAAGATTTTATGAGACGATCTTTTAACTTGGGACCTTGGTCATTCCACCTTTTAATTAGAAACAAAATTGTTAGATAAAAAAATTAGTTGAAGCTGCGTACCTTGTTATAATACAATAAGTGGATGAAAGGAAATATTGTACCAATGATACGAAGCTACACACCTTTTATGTATGGTGGTCCTGAATAGCTTCAATATCATTTCATAAAGAATGTCATGAAAAATATCATTTCCTTCAAAAAAATCATGGGATCATCAGTCCAAAATGAGTTATGAATAAGTAAGCTACTGCAATTACACTATAAATAATCATTTTTTTAAAGTACTTGGAAGCTTAGGTACTTTTAAGGGAATCATATCTTTCTCGTCCAACAATAATGATGCTTGCAATGATCTCGTACTATCAACATGAGATGATCCAAAAAATGATGGTAAATTAGCACTAGTATTGGTCTTTGTCCTATCCCAAGGAGGTGTATCTGTCACTGCACAAAGTTAATCAATGACTATGATCAAATGCATCCATGAAAGTACAAATCAAATCATAATTAACACATAACAAAATATACAAAAACAAGGATTTACCAACTCTAGTCAGAGTAGATGTGGGTGTTTGCATGCTCCGTATAGTCGACCTTGCAATCGAAAATCTCAAAGTGGTGGCCATCCTCGAAGGAGGCATTTGCACTTCATCATCACTTGAAAATAATCATATATACAATGTATTTTATTTTTTAAATATATAAAATGGATTATTTAATTTAATCGAAAATTTTATAGTCAAACACAAAAACAATGATCCATACAATGTCTATCCTTTTAAAAACATACAACTAAATGTACTATTAGTCAATCTCCAAAGGGTTGACCAAGGAGACAATTGAAAGGTTCAAGAAATAAATGACTCAAAATGAACTTGTCTAAATGGACTTAGAGGTTGCAAGGTTTTCCAAAGAAACTAAGAACCAAATGAGAAAAGAGAATATTTGTTTCATAGGTTAGAAGGCTTGGGCACTTGATCATGTTTGTGGAATTAAAAATATATATTATATCCAAGTGATAATGAGGTAAAAGATACAAATGAGAATGATGTCATGACTCATGAGGAACAAGTTAAAACTACAATGTTGAATGCACTTGTAATTAGACATGATGATTGTAAAAGGAATAACAATTTATAATCAACTAAGGTTGACTTTGTGGAGATATAGTCAATTTCTATATGTGAGGGGTATTCAAAACTTTTTATTGGTGTATTGTAGATCATTATTGATAAAACAATCAATGAAGCATTTGATTAGATGAAATCAAATAATTACTTGAAGCTGTTAAAAAATAAAGATCATGTTGTTAAAAAAATCAGATTACCAAGGAACAAGAATTTGGTAGAAGGGAAATAGAGATCAAACAAATAGAAAAAGGGATTGATGGACTCCTAAAGGAAAAAATTAAAGACAATGATTCCAACAATTTCACATGTTAGGGACATCCAATATGTTGATGAAAGGATTGAATAGGTCCATAATGAAATACTTTGCAACCTTGTGACATTGTTTGAAGAAGAATCATTTGAGACACCACAAACTCTAATGATGACAAGGGAAGGGAATTATATGAGTCAAGATTTGGTGCCGTTTGATAATTACAAGGGAAGCAAAGAGGAAGATTGCAAAAAGTCTAAGTTGGGAATATCCTAAATTGTACCTAAATTGTGTGTGACTATGGGGAATCTAAGGTGGATTCAAGCCACAATGGTATGGAAATTCCTCATCATTCCAAGGGAAATTTCATAGTCAAGGACACAAGAATTGAAATCATTTTTAACTTTCAATTTAACAACAGTAATATACTTCACCTTTCTTATAAAACTATCAATAATAATCATGAAGAACATAATGATACAATTTCTACTATTAATGGACTAAAATTGAGAAGCATGGTATATGGTGATTTTGATGATGTCCCTTGTGATGGTTAAAAATGGAAATCATATACCTAAAGAAACTGTGCTAGTACCCTCATCTCAAAAAATCTTGTAAGAACACATACATATTTAGTTCATGATCCACAACATATTATAAAATATAAACCTTTATAAAACTTTTGTTATAGCTAAAGATTCATTTCTTCTTACTTCCAAACAACTTTCTCTCCATATCAATTCATTTTTTTCCACCTCTATCTCCTCAGTCAGATTTGGATCCATCACAATGAAAATAATTTGTGGATTGATTGCTTTTAGGCTCTTTCTAACCATGCGTATGGGGTCAGCAGTATATGCAATGTCATCATCGCATAATACTATCATCTACATATCAATAATTAATTTCTCTTCAGTTATTGGTACTTTTCCCTTTCCCTAAGCATCAATTTGTGACAAAAATATCAATAAAACAATAAAAAACTCTAAAACCCTATTGAAAATAACATAATATTATAAAATTTTGTACAATTACAATTACACTAAGGTTTACCTTCACATAAGAAGGGGTGGGAGGACCATCCTATTGAAGTTGATGAAAGATCAACCCCACATCTCCCAAGAATCACCTACATGCAAACAATCATCATAGAAGAGAGAAGCAAAAGGCTATGGAGGCTGAAATTGCCAAATCCATGGATGAGACATTCTCAATGAGCAAAAAGAGAGATTGTTATATCAAAAGTAAATTAATTAATTACAAAGAGACCAATCCTTATAAAAGGAGATCAAAACCCTAACAAGCCTAACCTAGGTTGCATCATAATAATTAATAAAATAATTAATTATTAGATGCCTAAAGTTTAGCTTAAGAAAACTACAGTGAATTAGAAAATATCTAATTACTCTAACACCCCCCTTAAGATAAACTTGGGGAGTAGCTAAAAACCTAGAAATTACTATAGAAAGTAGATTTGGGTCTTGACAACAAAGCTTGATGAGGTACCCATGTACAACCAAATCTCTGCAAAGAGGAAAAATAGAGAAAACCGCATGGAAAAAATCCTACTCCAAAAAGAGATGGAAAACATGCTGAAATTATTAAAGGACTGAAGAAGCCTCCAAACTAGGGAATGTCCCAGAAGATAGGAACAAAAGATGATCATGAAGAACACCACTGAAGCATGTAGAAGCTGCAAAGCTTTGTCAAAAGTAACTGTTGATTTGAATAACCTGCACTGAAATAGAACCTAACCAAGTAGTGAAAACTATAATCTTCATTGAATTAGGAGGCACATAAAGACAAACAATTGAACTTGAAGATACAAATGACATGAAACAACAAAGCCTGAAGAGATGATCAATTGAACTTGGAAGGTGTAACCATGGTAGGCACAAAAAGAAGAGTGTTTATATGGTAGATGACCCATCTCACTAAATGCATAGGTACCTAGCCAGTGCATCTACCTAGTACACATAGCTCATTTCATCGAACCAATGAAGCATGAGAAACAACAAAAGAACCCCCCTAATGCAGACAAGGGTAAGGTGACAGGCAACTGGAAAAGTGGGCCAAAATAACTGCATGTGAAGGAACCAGGATCAAGATGCACAAAAGAGTACATATAAGTGTACTGAGGTGATCAATCTTAGATATGTCATAAGGCTAATGTCACAAAAGGAAAACTCACTAGATAAAGGAAGATGGCAAACAAAGACAAAACATGAACCGCCCATGGAACTTTAATTAGAGTAGTGCATGTATCATAAGGCACCAGATATGGTGAATCTTAAGAATACAATAATTTGCATGAGTGTCCTTAGATTAAACTGTTCGAATCAGAAGGCAAAACATGACAAAACTATTGATACAAAAATATAGATGCAATATGACACTTTATCTCAATGCATTTGCAATAATTCATACAAATGATGTCTAAATAGGCCACAAGAGACACAAGACTAATACAACAGATAGTACAAGCCATGAAAAATAATCTTAAATAACAAAATCAATCCTTGGACCTGAAACAACCAAGATATCCATCATAATGCAAAAATGCAAAAGATTAAATAGAATGTGTCTGGAGAAAATTTTGGAAAAGCAACTAGCATCATTAAAAAGAGGTCAGAAAGACCTTTCCAAAAATATAAATAATTTCCACATTGGATAATAAATGCTTAAGATATATCTCCTGGAGTGTAAAAGTGTAGCCTTGACTTTGATAGAAGAAAAATCCATCAACAAAGCATCAAAAGTGAAAACTGACTATACTACTATGAAAAGCTTGGAACCAACTTTTTGGCAATATCTCATTTTTAGAAAATGGAGTTTGTATGCCCGAGATATGAGAAAAAATGTGAAGGTAGGTCTAAACAAAGCCTGTAGAGGTAAATAGATTGATGATGTAGTGTTGACATGGCACTAATGTCAGTAAGTGAAGAAACCAAATTTGACGGTCGAACATTCATCGAGGCAAAGAATTTCCATAAAATGACCTGCCAAAAAAAATATCCAGCCACTGGAAACAAGCTAAAAAACCAAGGGCCGGTGTTGGATTAAAAATTGGTGGCCAAAAAATCACATGTGGTGAAAATAATGGCAAAACACAATAACATTTAAAAAAAAAAAAAAACCAGCACTAGAAAGGAGTTCGAAGAAGGCTTTAACTAGTACTGAAACTACAAAGTAAAAAAAAAATTAACAAATGCATGTCCAAGCATACCTCGGAATAATAAATTGCGAGTGGCTATAAAAGAGCCACATGGTAGAGGTTGAGCGCATGGTGCCAAGAAGGTACATGCACATTGTTCCAAACTATCTGCCACAAATGGACCATCTCCAAACATTGGCACTGATGTGGAAAAGTGCATAAGTAAATGTGCATGGGACCCAAATTGGTGTTGATGTGGGACAAATTTCCACAAAATTTGCACTGAACATGAAGCAGATGTGACAATAGGAAGAAGGTTAGAGTTGTCTCCAAGGCGAGTCAAAAGCAATGCATGGAACAGGCACATGAGACCAAAAATCCAAGAAGATTGCAAGGTATAGGCATCACCAAAAACTCGATAATAAACTCGATAGTTGCGAGAAATCATGATAACCTTCAAGAAATCCCAATGGGATGGAAGTGTAACAAGGATTTGAGTGTCAATTTCGAGGGCCAAAACACAAAAAAATGAAGACCCACAAAATTGCCAACTACTAGAGGAAAGAGGTTCTTATGTGAATTGGGTGGAGAGACACAAAATTGGGTCGTAAGGCATGCTACATGTCCACAAAGTGGACTAAAGTGTATAGAGCATCGAACCTGACTAGAACAAAACACTTTCCAAAAAAAACTTTGTCTAAAAGAATTGTCAACTCCAAATAAAATACAATGGATTATAGAGTGCATGGGAATACAAAGCCACACTCAAAGGGCCATTATAGGGAGATGACCACCAATGGGAGACGAGGCCGACCATCTTGAGAGGCAATAACAGAAGGCCTTGGAGCACATATTTAAGAGCTCTTGCAACAATCACTGAGATGTACATTATGAAGCCATACAAATAAAAACTTGGCTCATCCCCACTGGCGATGATGAATTCTTTAATATTTTTGCCTTGATTTGTGTGCCTAGGTAAAAATGCCCTAGGTGCAAATTTTTTTGCCTCAGATTTCAACAATGTCCAAACTGGATGTATTTTATATGAAAATAAGGGTTTTTGAGTGCTCTAGGACCAACGAAAATGTCCATTTTTCTCTCAAAGTGCCTCAAAAATTAGTGACCCCTAGATCCAATAAAAAATGTTAAAAGCTCAAATTTGAAAATTGATGTCAAATCTCTCACAAATATAATAGGGGCATGAAGATTGGAGCTCTGATACCATATTGAAGTTAATGAAATATCAACCCCACAAATCCTAAGAATCACCTGCATGCAAACACCTGTCATAGAAGAGAGAGAAGCAAAATGCTATGGAGGCTAAAATTGCTAGATCCATAGATGAGACATTCTTCATGAGCAAAAAGAGAAATTGCTATATCAAAAGTGAATTAATTAATTACAAAGATATCAATTCTTATAAAAAGAGATCATAACCCTAACAGGTCTAACCTAGGTTGCATCATAATAATTAATAAAAGAATTAATTATTAGATGCCTAAAGTTTAGCTTAAGCAAACTAGAGTTAATTAGAAAATATCTAATTACTCTAACACATCCTGCCTTGATCATCTGATGGATCCATGTTGTCTTATGAGAAAGATTAAATATAAAAACATTGGTGTGGCGAAAGCAATAGATGACTTAGCAAATAAACTTATTTATAAAATGGTATATTGTATATTGGAGTTATTAATTGGAGGTAATTAGTTTAAAAGTTATATTATATAGTGCTTACTAGTCTCATGATAGTAACTTTCTTTGCATCTATTCAATTCAATTTGTAATCTATTAACAACTCTTCCCATGCATTTATTGATTTTATTGCCAATACTAAAACACAATTTCTCTCACGCACCTCAAAAATGCAATTGGGTGGCTTATTTGTTGACCCAAGACACGTAATATTTATAAAACCTACAATATTTCCTATTGCTTTTTGCCTTCTATCAATGTACATAGAAAGTCTTTTACTTTGATCATTTTCTTTCCATTGGAGATATTTTGTTGACAGTGCATACCTATACATGTTTTTTTTAATATCGAACTATGCGTATCTAGTTATTGTAATGTTAACAAGGTCCTACATACTCCAATTCAACAACTTTGTTATAACTAACCTTTATGCCATCCACAGAAAATAGGCCCAAACCATGTAATGATGATGGAGCTATGCGATATACCCTCTCGTTAACACAAAAATCAGTGTTAATTAGAGGTAATTCCTTTGGTAACCATTCTTTATGAAGATGTGTGTACCTCAAGGAAACCTTGATGTCGCCTTTTGTCTCATCATCATAAGAACATGACCTCCCTTCCACAAGGAAAAATTCATGCATTTATTAAATTTTCTTCTAATCTTTTGACCTCTAGTTGATGTTCCTATCGTAGGCCTACTATATGTCTCACTTTTATCTTCTATTCCCATATTTTCCTCACTCGAGGAAGATAGATATGAAAAATACCTATTTGGTGGTACCTACATCCCATTAGATGAGAGTTATAGTTGAAGGAGTGAGATATTTTTCTAAATGAGGTTAATTCTAATGAAGTCGGCGTAAAGCTGATGTTGAGGGTAAAGAGAAAGAAAGCAACTAATAAACTGTTTCTATAGGGTGTATGGACTTATACCTCTCGATCCATGTCACTGTGTAGGATCCTCGTCAAAGGGGTTAAATTTCCTACTTATATAAATCATTTATCTTACGTTAGTTAAAAATTACATGATACATATGCTATAAATTACATAGAACATAACATGAACAATATGCATACATCATAATCGTTGTATACTTTTTAATGTGTTACCTCTACATTCTGTGTGCTAGCTATACAATATCTTCAACAAAAGGGTGATGATGTTTGCAATCCTTTTCCCATTTCCAGAAAGGGTGACATTCATTCACCAAGTATATTATAAGTAATCAACACCAAAAATTGAGCATCCTAACACATATTTGAAACATGCATATCATAAGTCACTTATGTTATTATCACTAGAATTGAACACAATGAATTAATTAGACCATGCTATTAGAATTCAACATGAAATAAATTAATCATGAAAAATATAATAAGTTAAATAGATTTTTATGAATAAATCAATACTTCATACTTTTAATTGATCACACCTCATACATTTGATTGTTCATGTCATTGATCATCTTCTTCATCCATCTCACCATCATGACCATCATGACCATCACCATCATCATCATCATCACCATCACCACCACCATCTTCATCATCATCATCATCATCATCACCATCACCATCACCACCACCATCTTCATCATCATCATCATTTGTGGTAGTCATCATCGTTGTCATCACAGTCATCATCGTCATTGTCATTATTATCATCATCATCATCATCATCATCATCGTCATCGTCATCATCATCATCATCATCATAATCATCACCACCACCACCACCACCACCACCACCACCAACATCATCATTTCCATCATCATGATCATCATTATCACCATAATCGTGATCATAATCATCACCATTACCATGATCAACATCATCATCATCATCAATATCAACACCAAATCAACATCATCATCATCATCACTATTCTTCGTCTTCATCATCATTGACTAATTTTCATTCGTGATCATCATCTAATTCATCTTCTAATTCTTAGGTATCTTCTTCTTCAATCACAATATACTCTACCAATCTTCCTCTTGGATTGTGTCTAACAACAAATGAGGAATTCGGTTTATGTGGAATGCCAAAGTAAAACATTTTCTCACATTGGCTTGGAAGAACATATGACTCATTTCAAACAAACTCAAATAACATTGTACTAATCATTATAAATCCATTATCATGTTCAATAACAACTCTATTAGGATCGTTTTGATTCATTCATAGCCTGTACCATTTGATGATGAATAGAACTAGTTTGAAGGAATTAAAGTCGCAGTCAATACATCATCCAAAATGCCATAGTATTGATTTTTTGATTGTTGAGGATGCATTTCATTTCTAGATGAAATATTAGTGACCTCAAAGACTACAGTTATCCTAGAATCACAAATTTTCTTCGTGTCATCCAACTTTTTAATCCAAAATTTATGACCATGGTAGTACATAGCTTTGTGATGCTTATCTGCAATTTTTCAAATATGTCAAAAATATTTGCATCAATTTGTGAGTTGATATTAACCATATGGGTCATGATAAATAAACTTATATGTACTTTTCTACCTCTTAAACCATATGCTACATCAATTACCATTGGCACAACATTGGAATCTCCATTACAATGAGCTTCTTTAACTAATGAAGCAACACCTTCCCAATTTAATGAGCAACCATTTTGTTGAGATCATTCAATTCATACTATCATCCAAACAAGATTGTTTGCAATATAAAAATGAAGTGCATCCCACTCATGAGAAACTATATAAATAAATAGACCACATAGAAATAACTTATATTGAAGTTTGGTAAGAATTAATTAACTATAATAACATCTTATAATTATCTCTCACTTTCCTCAATTTAGTTTTTCCCATCAAGTACTCCCCTTCAAATTTGTTAATGAATTCGAGATCCCAAATGTGATCTACTTGGATATTTTTTGCAAAGTTGGGAAGATATTTACTAATGTATACCATGGTCTGGTATATGATATATTCCTCTACTATCGAACCCTCAAGACATTCTCTTTATCAAACTAAGCCCTTCAAACATTTCAAGTGCCTCTCAACCATCCACATTTACCTAGTTGGTACAAGTCCACACAATTCAATCTCCTCAACTTTATGTATGAGGTAGTGTTCTTGTGAATTGAAAAAAGTTGAAGGTAGACACTTCTGCATTTCACACATAAGTTGATGAATTTTTCTCTTTCGATATTTTATATCTTTTTTTATCAAATTATTTAGATGAAAACCACTTAGAAGATATTCAACAAAAAAAATATAAATGAGACTTTACAACAAAATATACAATAAATTATAGAAAAAGTAAAGCAAGATGTAAATATAATATCTATACAACAAATTTAACAACTAATACTTCTAACCTTATGTATTTTCGAAGATCATATATAACTTGTTTGACACTATTGCCAAAGTTGTGTGGGAGAGATAGAGGTAGAAAACATTGCAATAATTATAAAATGATATTTTCAATGTACTATAAAATAATACAATGAAAAGTGTATGCAGTTTTACAAAAACATATTGCAAATAGATAATAACATGACTTACTTTGATGAAGGTATGCTAATCATGCATTTTTAACCCCGACGTAAAATCACCTTTCTTTCATATGAGACTGCTTATGTTTGCAGAAAATCATGTAAAAAATTTAATTTTTTTGTATGGCTTCTTTAATGGAACTAGTTTGTTGTTGTGTTAGAAACCAAGGAAGGACACTTGTATTAATCTAGTATCCATCAGGGATAACTTTAGTGGTGAATACAAATGACAAATTTCACTCATTAGGGACCTTGAATTTGGCAAAAAAAATTGCACTTTTGGGGTGGCCATGTCGCCCACACTATTAGTGTAAATAATTAATTATTATTACACTTTACTTAAGTTTACTTAGGATAATGCATTTTTATATTAGTTGTCATCTAGACACTTAGGAATATGCATAGACATATGAGTTTTCTTGGTGACAATATAGGAGTTAGCGACTTATTAGAGCACATGGTGTCTACAACATCTCTTTATGAGATACATCTATGTAAACTTATCCTCTCATCATCGCACAAAATCCTATGCTCAATGGAGGATAATCCACCTTTGGTGGACATGTGCTAAGTTGTAGTCATTCTAGTTACCTTTATGGGTAAAATACAAAGCTGGGTCACCTTTCAGGCTGACTTATCAGAATGATTGAATTTGAGTATTTCTATCTAAAAATCAATTTTGTTAAAATATATGATCTAGATAAATTTATTCTAGCAAAGTTATATATGGTTTCACACTTTTCCAATTGCAAATGGCTATTAAATGCATGTTTTATACTAGTTTGTATCCAATTACTAAAGAAATAAAATTATTTTAGAAAAGTGACATTTCAATAACTGTTACTATTTTCTATGATAGCTTTTTAATAACATATAAACACCATTTTATAGAGCTCAGAGTCAAGAATGTTCTCATATAGAGTTTGTAGTGTTTTAATTAGATATATTATATTGTAATTAAAAAATTCTACAAGAACGTATTTTAACACTTGAAAAGATGTTAGTTTTCAGAAAGAAAAAAGTATTAAATCATGTCAAAAAAATCTAAAAATTAGATGACATTCTAGAGGAGAGAGTCCTCTTCTAGAATGTATAATTTTTCTCTTGGATAAAATAGATTTGTTTTGAAAAATGTGGTGGGAGATGAAAAACTATTGGTTTCAGGTGAGTTGAAATTTGAATCATTATAAAAGAGAAAATATAGGTCTAAAGTTGATTTTTATTTTTGATTGTTCTAGCTATATATGTTATCTATAACATAGTCTGAGATCAAAAGGAAATAAATTTATTTTCCTATAGTTTTATGGTGGGAACTAAACCCCCAAATTTTAGCATTTTTTAGTAGCTAAAAAATTGTCTATAAAAATTAGAAAAATATATCAATTCTTATTCCAAATAATTATTAAAAATTATAATCTTAAAATTTATTCATTTCTACACATTTTATTAGTTTACTTCATTTTAAAATTAAAAATAATAATACTAATTTTATGTCATTGAAGGTGAATAGTTATACTTTTGTTAGCCTTTTCCTTTACAAAAGGGTGACACAGGTTTGTGCTTTCACCTTTATATACAAGGCACCTCTATAATGTATTCATCTGCTATCCAATTATTGGATATACATTATCATCTTGATCATTATTGAGATTCTCATTTCATTATCTTGTCTCTCTTGTGCTATCTCTTGAGCTTGTTGATCTTGGTGTTGAATTATTGCCTTAGGCAAATCCTTACATGGTATTAGAGCTATACTAAATTCTTACACACACTTTATGAAAATTGGGTCCCATTCTTAGACCAACTACCAATAATGATACGTAATCATTTTTATTTTGGTGATGACTTCACCAATGGAATTCAATCTTTCCACATGGTAAATCAAATATTTTTGCCTACAATTTCCAAGGCTTGTCTTATTCGATGGACACATTCACCGATATGTGGTAAATATTTAAGTTAGGCTATATATGTTGGATACAATTGTTCAATTGTGTGTTGTCTTTGATGTTACACAAATATCATATCAGTCAGCAGACAGAGTCTACTGAGCTCTGTTGGTCAACAAAGCAAATTCTAGAGTTTACCGAGCGTTCCTGAAAATTACTATGTGGAAACAATTTCTATTGAGCTCACTCAAGCATCAAAAGATTTTGTGGTAGAAGTTAGTGTTAACCAAGCTCACAAGGTTAACAAAAGAAAGTCAGTGTTTACCAAGTTCACCAAGTTCACTCAGTCTCCAAAAGATTTTGTAGAGTTCCCAGTGTTAACCAAGCTTTAGTTGGTTAACACTAGAAATCATTTATGGAACAATGTCTACTGAGCAGGGTCAACCAATGAAGGATTTCATTGTTTTGAGAAATAAAGTTTAATTATTTCAAGTAATGATTGTAGCCGACTGATGTAATAATTATTGATAATTGTAAGTTGTAAATGAGGCGACTTGACAATTTGTAAGGTATATATGAAAGGTCAATTTGAGAATTCTAAAGTGAAATAAGCAAGAATGCAAGTTTATTGATTAAAGAAGAGAGTGTGAGTGAATTTTGAAGGATGGTCAGATATCCTTGAGGAGAAGCAAAGTTTTATTTGATGAGAGAGGATCTAGTGGAGCAAAACAGTGATCTGTATCACCAATTCAATTACATCTCATTCAGGTCTATTCATTGTTACTTTCTCACCATTGTAGTAGTGATTTCTAAATCTCTTAACGGATTTGGTCTAACAACCATTTTGTAAATCCTCTAACAAGGTGACAGTTCTATTGAATTGTTCTAAAGACCTCTAGCAAGGCTACTCCTAGCAGGGCAATTAAATCTTTTAACAATGTCACACTTAACAGTGTGTTTTGTAACCTTTAATAGGGTTGGCTCCTAACATGGCTCACTTCAGAAGAGTGAAAATCAATAGCTAGTTACTTGGTGGTTTTTCCCACATTGAGTTTCCATGTTAAATCTACTATCTCATGTGTTCATGTTATTCTTTTATGGTTGTATGTTAATCACTGTGAATGCTTAAAGATCAGTAATAAGTCAACATATATTGCATCTACCGAGTTACAACATTTTTCTGTATGTTTACCGAGTAATAGTAGCGACTAGTTTTATAAGACATCTAAGGGATCTGTGGATTTGTTTTTGTGGTAACTGATTCACTCCCCTTCTCAGTTACTCAATCTAGATTTCCAACAATTGGTATCAAATATTTTGGTACTTGCGAGAAGGATTTCAAGGATCTAAACTAAAGATCAGGATGTCTTACAAGAGAGAAATTCTAAGACTTAACAAGGATAACTTTTCAGTATGGCAGGGACTCATGAGACTCCATCTGGCTTCCATTGGAAATACATGATTGAAATATCTTGATGAAGAATATACAATTCCTTATGGTACACTATCTGTTAATGACATTGTTGAGAAGAAGACTCATAACACTATGATGATAGACATTGCATATGCCCCAAGCTATGAAGAATTTGATGATATCAAGGACTGCAAAACTACCTTTGCTATGTGGAACAAGCTGATAGATATTTATGAAGGTGATGACAATGTGAGAAGAGCCAAAGCAGAAAGTCTAAGAGGATAATTTGATCAGATGAGGATGAGAGAGGATGAAAACATTGCCAAATATGTTGAAAGAGTCAAAGCAAGCATCCATGCAATCAAGGCTTCTGGAGGAGATATCAAAGAGGAAATAGTTGTAAGTAAAGTTCTTAGAACATTGCTTCCCATTTATGCAATTAGAGTTTCTGCAATTCAAGAAAGAAGATGTGATGCAAATCATAAGATAAATTTAGAGGTTGTAGTAGAAAGATTAACTGCATTTGAGTTCGATAACTATGACAATTATGTTTTAGCTTCCAAGAACATTGAATCAGCATTTTAAGCCAAGCTTTCACTCAAGGAAAAAGGAAAGAAAATAAAGGATTCTCAGTCAGAAAGTGAAGAAGAATCAGAAGAAAGTTTTGATAGTGATCTTGAAGTAGTTGAAGCTCTACTTGTAAGGAAATATTCTAGAGGCAAAGGAAAATACAAAGGCAAGGTTCTTCTAATCTGTTTATGTGAGGAAATTGGTCATATTGCAGCTATGTACCCAAACAAGCAAAACAAGGATGAAAAGAAAGGTCACAAGTGCAATGGCAAGAAAGACTTCAAATCATTCAAGGACAAAGGTAAGAAAACATGTTTTATGGCTAAGGATTCTAAGGATTATGATAATAGTGAAGATGAAATTGTTTACATTGCTACGAAAGATGAATCTGATAATGATGAGGAAGATAAGATGGCGCTTATCTCTCATGTAAGCAAAAATGATGCATGGATCATAGACAATGGTTGTTCTCATCATATGATTGGTGACAAAACAAAGTTTGAATAATTTGAAGATTATGATGGTGGTAGTGTGAGGTTTGGTAATAATGAGCCTTGTTGCATAAAAGGAAGAGGAAGAATCTCATTAACCAAAGAACTTGTATGTGATAATGCCTATTGGGTTGAAGGACTAAAACATAATCTATTGAGTGTGGCACAACTAATCAATATTGGATTCAAGGTGGAATTCATGCATGGAAAATCAAGATTACTAGATGACAAAGGAAAGCTGATTGGATCAGGCATACAGACAAAATGTAACTTGTTCTGTCTTGAACTTGGTGAATGCTCAAGTTGAAGAAAGTTGGTTATGGTACAGAAGGTTATGTCATGTGAATTTTGATTACCTAGTGAAAATAAGCAAATTTAGGAAAGTAAGAGGCATTCCTAGTATAAAGAAACCTAATATTGATCTATGCAAGAATTATCAGATTGGTAAGATGGGAAAGACTAGCTTTAAAAGTAAAAACTATCAGTCTGAAGAAATTTTGAAAATTGTGCATACTAATTTGTGTAGAGCTATTAGAATTGAGAGCTATACTGGAGAAAAGTTCTTTATTGTTTTTGTTGATGACTACTCTAGAATGATGATTGTTATGTATCTGAGAGAGAAATCAGAAACATTTGAGAAGTTCAAATGGTATTTGGCTAGAGTAGAGAAGGAATCAAGGAAAAGACTAAATGCTTGAGGTTAGATAGAGGTAGTGAATTCATCTGCCATGAATTCAATAACTTTTGCATTGAAAGAGGAATCAAAAGATAGGTATCAGCTCTTGAAACTCCCGAGCAAAATGGAATAGCTGAAAGGAGGAACAGATCTATCATAGATTGTGTAAAGACTCTAATGATTGAAAAGAACATTGCTATCAAATATTGGAAGGAAGCTATCAGCATTGCAATTCATACCTTGAACAGAGTACAGTTGAAGAAAGACTCATTCAAAACCCCCTATAAGTTATGGTATGGCTATAAACCCAATGCAAGTTACCTAAAAGTATTTGGAAGTAAATGTTACATTTTGAAAGAATCTAAAAAAGCCAAATTTGATGTGAAGGGTGATGAAGGTATATTTTTGGGACATTCTTGCAAGAGTAAGACATATAGATGTTTGAATTTGTTTACTCACAAAATCATAGAAAAGTGCACATGTGGAAGTTGATGAGTTTGCAAAAAGGACTGAAGAAGAAAGCAAAAAGGAACTAGAAGATTATAGGAGATTTGTTTTCATTGAACCTGATACATACATCTATCAATTAAGTGACTTCTACTCCTGAGTCTTCCTCAGTCACCAAGTTGCAAGAAGTTCCAACCGAGTCACAAGGAACTGAGTCATAGTTTGTAGCTACTAAGCCAATGCCTATCGAGTCTGAAGGACCCGAGCAACAGATAGATCAACCAAAGCTAGAAACTGAAATTCAAAATGAAGATAGTGGAACTCAGTCAAGAGGCAAGGAGCCTATATTGGCCAAGTATGTCAAGAGACATCATGCACCAGATCAGATTATTGGAGACAAATCTAAAGGTACTATGACAAGAAGCAAGCTAAAAGGTATGTGTTTACTTGTTGATTTTGGACCTAGAAATGTGAAAGATGCATTAGAAAATGAAAGTTGGATTGAGGCTATCAATGAAGAGATAGAGAAAATAGAGAATAACAAAACATGGACTCTTGTACCTAGGCCTAAAGATAAAAATGTGATTGGAACAAAATGGGTATTCAGGAATAAGTTGAATGAAGATGGTAAAGTATCAAAAAATAAAGTTAGATTGGTATGTAAAGGCTACTCTCAAGAAGAAGGAATTGATTATGGAGAGACTTTTGCTCCTGTTGCAATATTGGAAGGTGTCAAGACCTTACTTGCATATGCTACATACAAAGGATTTAAGGTATATCAGATGGATGTCAAATCTACATTTCTCAGTGGTATTCTAGATGAAGAAGTCTATATTTAGCAACCTGAAGGTTTTGTTGATCCAAACAAGAAGGACATGGTCTGCAAATTACACAAAGCATTGTATGGTCTAAAACAAGCCCCTAGAGCATGGTATGAAAGATTACATAACTATCTTATTCATATTGGTTTTCAGAGAACTAATGATAACAATAGCTTGTACATCAAGGAAGGACCAAATAACAAGATTATTTTGGCATAAATATTTGTAGATGATACTTTGTTTACAAGAAATGATGATCTATGCAAATATTTTTTAGAGAAAATGAACAAAGAATTTGAGATGTCTATGTTTGGTGAGATTAAATTCTTTGTTGGTCTTCAAATTCAGTAAATCAAGAATGGTATCTACATTACTCAGTCTAAATATATCAAGGATATACTCAAGAAGTTTGGTATGGAAGATTGTAAACTAGTTGGAACTCCCATGTGTATTGGACTAAAGCTTACCAAAGATGATGATTCAAAAGAGGTAGATTAGACCTTATATTGATCAATAATTGGAAAACTGTAGTATATAGTTCATACAAGGCTTGATATTGCTCTTGCAGTTGGTATAGTGGCAAGATTTTCAGAAAAACCCAGAGAGAATTACATGATGGCAATCAAGAGGATCTTGAGATACTTGAAAGACACTAAAGATTATGGATTATGGTATAAATTTGGAAGAAATTTGGACTTGAAAGTGTTCACTGATGTTGATTGGGCAGGAAACATTGATGACAAAAAGAGTACAGGTGGTGGAGCATTTTTTCTTGGAAAGAGGCTAGTGTCTTGGACACGTAAAAAGCAAAATTGTACATCCGAATCTACAACTGAAGTAGAATATGTTGCTACAAAAGTAAACTATTCTAATATTGTTTGGTTTAAATAGTTGTTGGAAGGCATGAAGGTTGAGATCAAAGAACCAATTTTTATGTTTTGTGACAATACAAGTGCAATTAACATATCAAAGAATCTAATAATGCACTCCAAAACTAAGCACATTGCAATAAAGTATCACTTTGGTAGAGAATTGGTACAGGATAAGGAGATTATATTGGAATATGTCCATATAAAAGAACAAATTGCTGACATATTCACCAAGCCATTACCTAAGGATGCATTCTTGTATCTAAGAGGTAACTTAGGGGTCATTCCCCTATCTGAAGCTCGCTAAAATAAAGTGTTAGTGATGCATCAATAGGAACCAAGTTGAAGATCTATTAGTTGATATAGCATAGTCATGGAAATATTGCATATGAATCAGTACTTAAGGTACATTGTTACTCATTTGGTATGTGTTATCTTTGGGATGTGTTGTCAAAGAGGGAGATTTTATTGGTCATATCTTTCTGAAATTTGAATTTGTTTGTGGAGAGTTTGCTATTTGGAAAGAGACTATGTAATTCCTTCATAGAGGGAGATTACTGCATTAAAGAAGTTTGTGACATAAAATCTAAGAGGGAAAAATGTTTTGTTAGGAAAAGACTTGTTTTCAAATCTCATTTTGCTATGACATATTGTGTTGCCATCAATGCCAAAGACGTAGATTGTTAGATACAATTGTTCAATTGTGTGTTGTCTATAGTGTTACACAAATGTCATATCAGTCAACAGACAAAATCTACTTAGCTTAGTTGGTCAACAAAGAAAATTCTAGAGTCTACCAAGTGTTCCTAGAAATTACTCTATGGAAACAGATTCTACCAAGCTCACTCGGGCATTGAAAGATTTTGTGGCAAAAGTCAGTGTTAACCGAGCTCACAAGATTAATGAAGGAAAGTCAGTGTTTATTGAGTTCACTCAATCTCTAAAGGATTTTGCAGAGTTTGCAGTGTTAACCAAGCTTCAGTTGGTTAACACTGGAAATCATTTCTGGATTAGTGTCTACCGAGCAAGGTCGGCCAATGAAGGATTTCATTGTTTTGGGAAATAAAGTTTAATTTTTTCAAGTAATGATTGTAGCCAAATGCTGTAATAATTATTGATAATTGTAAGTTGTAAATGAGCCAACTTGAAAATTTGTAAGGTCTATATGAAAGGTCAAGTTGAGAATTATAAAGTGAAATAAACAAGCATGCAAGTGTATTGATTGAAGAAGAAAGTGTGAGAAAATTTTGAAGGATGGTTAGACATCCTTAAGGAGTAGCAAATTTTTATTCGATCAGAAAGGATCTAGTGGAGCAGAATAGTGATTTGTATTAGTAATTTAGTTGCATTTCATTCAGGTCTATTCATTTTTACTTTCTCACCATTGTAGTAGTGATTTCTAAATCTCTTAACAGATTTGGTCTAACAACCATTTTGTAAATCCTCTAACAAGGTGATAGTTCTATTAAATTATTCTAAAGACCTCTAGCAAGGCCACTCCTAGTAGGGTGATTAAATCCTTTAACAAGGTCACACCTAACAGTGTGTTTTATAACCTTTAACAGGGTTGGCTCATAATAGGGCTCACTTTAGATGAGTGCAAATCAGTAGCTAGTTACTTGGTGGTTTTTCTCATATTGGGTTTCTATGTTAAATTTGGTGTCTCATGTGTTCATGTTATTTCTTTTATAGTTGCATGTTAATCACTGTGAATGCTTAAAGATCAGTAATAAGTTAACATACATTGCATCTACCAAGTTACAACATTTTTCTATATGCTTACCAAGAAACAACAATGACTAGTTTTATAAGACATCTAAGGGATTTGTGGATTTGTTTTTGTGGTAACTGATTCACCTCCCCTCCTAGTTAATCCATCTATATTTCCAACAATATTTTAAGTACATATAATTTACACAAGTTTCTATTCTAAAGATATTCCAAGTAAGTTTTATCCTTTTAATCTTTGGCTCGAAATAGGTTTGATTGTGGACAAGTGTCATTATTCCAGAGACTTTCTTTAAATTTATTTTCTTCTTTAACATTTTGGCCCAAAATAGGATTTATACAATTGATTTAGGATCATTGGACAATTATTAAAAAGGTTTACCTTGTTTTGGATGATATAAAATTATGGTTTCTAGGTATTTGTACCTCTAGTCGCGAGTTTCTTCAAAAATTAAAAATTTGCCAAGGTTTTATAGATTTTTCATGTGATAGAAACAAAATCATCAATAATTATTTTTTTCCTAGTTTGAAATTTTTTTCCAATAGAAATTAAAATTTTTGCCCTAAAATAATGTTGGATTTGCCATGATTTTATACTTTTTTTTGCAAAGGGGGGTTTCTTATAGTTATCCCTGGTCTCCATTGCTATTTGATTCAATGGAAAACTTCAATTCATGAGTGTCAAGAAAAATTTTGATAATTTTTCTTTGTCACGCTTTCCATCTAATATTTTTGATAGTGTCCTTATTATGTTCTTTTCAATATGCATAACATCAAACAAATGCACGATTGTGAGGTGCTCATAGTACGACAACCTACTAAATTGATTAGGATAGCTTTTTAGTTCTTTTGGAAATTGGTCATTAATGGCTTGACAACCTTCATGAACATCAATTACATCATTAGTAAACAAAAGACATATCCAAATATAAATTTCAAATAAAAACCATAAGATGGAATGACATTACCTTGACAGTTTGTTCTATTATATTCCAACTTCCATAGGTGAGGTGTCATTCTTCGTTGCTTTGATGTTGTATCTTCCCTCCCATTGAAAAGATATTTTTTGGTAATTTGATACTTATGATTTTTGTGGAGAAAGTTCCTATGCTCATCAAACACCTCCTTTTCTAAGCTTTTTGAATGATGAGATTTCATCTTTGGACCACAAATTGAATATGCAAAATTTCTTTTTGTATGAAGACCTACAAGATAATGCATAATTGAATGAAATACATTAATTTTGATATTTACAATTATCACGCACAACTTAAACATATTAAAAAAATGTGTTAGCACTATAACATACCAAAAATATGTGTTAACAGTTTTACATACCACATAAATGTATTAGCCCAAGGATATCATGTATTGTTCAGACAAGCATTACAAAAAATTGAAATTATATTTGTCCTATTAATCTAGAGATGTCATACATAATGACCCCATTCCATAACTTCAACAACTCGTCAATAAGGGGCTCAATATATAGATTCATATCTTTCACTTGGTATGTACCTAGTTGAATGTATAAATACATTACATAAAATTTATGACCATTTTGATGTGGTTTTTATAAATTAAGTTAGATGACTATTAAATAAAAAAAATGTGGTATAATCATTTCCAACATTATGTGCTCCCTCTTTACAAATAGCCAAAGAGAAATGTTATTGTTAATAACAAAAATACGCCAAACTAAGTAAACAAACCTCATCTCTCCAAATGGATTGACACCATCTGCTACTAATGAAAGCTTGAGATTATGAAGTTCCTCTTTAAAGAGTGGCCAAATATCTTCTATGTCCTCAAATGTAGAACAATCCACATGCATTCAGATAATGTCATCTTGACTTCTATTGAGTGTATGTCAATCCATAAATTGTGCCAAGCTAGTGCACCTAAATAATCATTGTAGATGTGGAATAATGAGAATGTACTGAAGAAAATTGTAAGGTACCTTTTTTTTGTTGTTTTGTGAGAATTAGGGCATTCTAGTACAAATTCATGTTTATTATGATATATAATATGATCATTGGGACATGCATATATTGTTTGATACTCCATTCCAATATCTTTCATAATGGTAGATAATTCTCAATACGAGCAAGGTAGAATGTTTGATGGTGGTAACAAAAATTCACCTATGAACCTATGGAAAAATATAAAATTTGTTAATATAAAGAATATTAATGGTACAATAACATAGAAGATTAAAAAAATGACATACCTTAGCATACATGAGATTGCTACATTGTATAAACCATTCATAACCTTGAAGCTCACTAACAATAATACATCAGAGAAAAGATTTGTTTGGGAGCCTTGGTACAGGGGCTCATATGCCTTTTTAAGTATAGGTATATCAAGGTTATATTCGTCATAATAATTAGATGCACTAGTCTCATCATCTTCTTCATCTTGATCAGTTGTGCCAATACCATTTTCTTCAATCATCTTCTATGACACACAATAAATACATTGTAGCTCTCAATCATAGTGGAATAAAGAATATATAAGAAGAACCACAATATCTTGATGATTGAGATTCTATTTGCTCCCAATGATGTCGAGTTTGATGATATCAAGAATGACAAAAATGCTAAATGGATGTGGGTAAACTTGTCACTTGTACACAATAGAGATCCAAATGTATTGAGAGCAAAAGATGAAAATCTTAGAGGCAAGTATGATGACTTGAGAATGAAGGAAGGTGAAAATGTTGCATAGTATGTGAATCGAATCAAATAAGTTGTGAGTGCGATTAGAGCAGCAGAAGGAGTTATCAGTGAAAATGAAATTGTAAGTAAAGTTCATAGAACTCTTATGCCTATTTATGCTGTCAAAGTTTTTGTAATACAAGAAGTGAGAGCTATGGCTAGTAATGTTTTGACACTTGATAGTTTAGTTAGTCAGTTGACTACATTTGAATTGAGCAATTATGACAATAGTATGGTCACACTTCGAAATGCTTTTAAATCTTCACTAACCATTGGAAGTTAAAAGAAAGAAAAGAAAAGAAAGTGATTTTGAATTTGATGATGATCTAGATGAACTTGAAGTATTGCTTGTAAGAAGCTTATCAAGAGGAAGCGGTGAATACAAAGGCAAACAACCCTTGATTTGTTTTAAGTGAAATGAGGTTGGTCATTTTGCTAAGTGTCCTAACAAAAGTAAGAGTGACACAAATGACAAGAAATATTACAAGTACAAGAAGAATAGGGAACATACTTAGCATTTGTGTCACTAAGAATTCATGCAATGAAGTTGGTGATTTTATTGCTAAGTGTTAAATTAAGTAACGATGTTCCATGTATAGTGAAAGGTAGAGGATCAATAATGTTGAATGATAAGATCATATGTGATGATGCTTACTAGGTAAAAGGACTAATGCATAATATTTTGAGTATATTGGCATAGAATCATCTTCTTCCATGGGAGTATTAACTTCTACTTCGATATTCACACCTCCATGTTCCCCCAGTTGGAAATCCACATTCACCAATGGATGAAAAATGTTTCCCTCTTCAATGTGACCATGCTTCCTATAATGTCTCTCATTTTTTGTGGTTAGAAGTATTTGATTCATTAAGGCCTTGCAATTTTTGCAGGGACAGTAACATTTTCTATCACCTTTTCTTTTGAACTAAGACCACAATCTAGAAATTGTATCCTTATTTTGTTTTGGGTTCATATTGTTAGGCATGGTCTTTCTTCACAAGAAAATATTCAGGCTATAAAATTATATCAAATATAAACATACAAGCATTAGTTGTATCTTGTATTTAATAAAAATAATAAAATATTACTTGCACATTTAAAGCATGAAGGCTCTTGTATCTTACCTTACAAAATAAATCAACAACAATAATTGCTAGTTAAGGGAGTTTCCATTGGTTCCTAGGAAGGGAAAAGCTCTATAAAAATTTGGATTAATCCAAAATGGGGTGGTGGTGAAATATCCAAGTCTAATATGGGCACAATAAACATTCTATTATCCAAATCTATGTTTTCTAAAAAATAGAATTGGATTGCAAAAATAGCCTTGATGATGTGTCAAAAAAAGGTTTGTTCTACAATCCAAATCTACATTTTTCTTTGTGATGATAAATTACTATGATCTCAAACATGGATCTAAAAATATTTACATAATTTAATCCTACAAAAAAATAACATAATCTATGGATTGTGGAAGATAATACCATCAAATAATTTTAGGCTCCATAATAATTCCCTCCATGTCATTGCACTAATATGAAGCATTTTCATTTGACATAATTTAACCCTAAAAACAAATTATCATAATCTATGCACCATGGAAGATAATACCATCAAATAATTTTAGGCTCCATAATAATTTCCTCCATGTCATTGCACTAATATGAACCATTTCAATTTGACTCTTGGACTATAGATTTTGATTTTTTATTCAATTTTGCACATTTCATGCAAATGATGCTTGAAACTATTTTTAAAAACCAGTCTATACTAAAACCAAGAAAAGGATGAGCTTTTATCTTAGTAACTTAGATATTTTACTAATATATGACAATAACCTAATGCATCATAGATCATCAAATTCTCATACATGTGGATATACTTAAATATTCTTTGGGGACTATAACTTTCAATGCATGTTACCTCAGTTTTCTCTATTTTTTATTATGGGCCTATTTGGTTCCCAAAATTAGCCAGGAAATGGCATTTGTAATTATAATTTTTTTCTAAGTAGTTTATCTATGTAATGGGGTTGAAATTTGGAAAATGCACTAGGTGTGCCCAGATGAACAATGGTGTGGAATTTGTATATGCATGCGGCTTTTAGTAAAGTTTAGTGTGCACTTGGTCACCCCAAGTGAGTTTAGTGCACAATTGGGTACATGTTGAGTGCACTTGGGGCATTTTGATGCCCTAGTAAGCCCTTGATACCCTGAGTGGGCCCCATTTGACCCCTAACTAACATTGAAATGCATCAACAGTATAAAATACACAAAGGAGGCCTTGATGTACTCGTTGATGGTCCTATGTCTACTCGATGTTGGTAGGTACACACTCATTCTCCATGATGTTGTTCCCTTGGTAGCCAGTCCATCCTTTTTGCTCCAGAGCTCTTTCTTCCAATTGAGAGGGTGAAAATGACCTCCAAACCCTCTGTAAGCCCTTTTATAGCCTTGTGGCTACCTAGATGGACGTGGAAGAGGCATATTTTGTGTTGGTATTGATGCTTTTGCTACCCCATACCCCATAACTTTCACATTTGAGCTCTGATTTGTGATTTGTCAGCTACTATGACTTGGTCTTCTCGCTGTCAACAAATTGACCTATCAATTGCCTTTTTTGGTCAATTTCTCAAGGGGGTACCCATATATACCACCCCTAGTGGGGCATGCTTTTATGGCTTTTTCATCAGTAATCTTTGATACAATGCTCTAAATCACATTGTATCAAAGAGGGGCAAAATGTAGATGCTCAAAAATGGTTCACGTAGACTATTTAATTAGTTTTTCATACTAACTCATCCCATTTTACCATTTCACTAATTCTAATCTTTTGGCCAACCTAATCAACATTTGAGCATATTTCAACAATATCCTTCATCATTTGCATCCCCTTTGAAATCAATTGTAGATTGCTTCAAAATCGATTCCCATTTTATCCAAAATTTCTAGAATCAACCCAAAACCATTTCAACATCATTGAAATCACATCCAATCAACACAAAATTATCCCAATCAACCTGAAATCATCCCAAATCAGCTCTAATCAACTTGAAATGTGTCAAATATCTCAAATCAATCATCATTTGTCAAACTCTAGGCATTGTCATGTCCCTTAGTGCCTTGGCAACCTATCAAATCTTATCAAACCCATCAAATTTGACCTTAGTACTACCATGTCCCCTAACAATAGGTCAAAATTGTCATTCTTATCATCCAATCATTAACATTGTCAAGTCCCTCAGTGTTAGATCATGGCATTATCCAATTAGTTTAATAACATTGACAATGTTCGTTGATGTTATTATGATCAACCTTATCAATCACTTTCAATCTTGTGACATTTACAGGGTTTGTTAAATGTCACATGTTCTTAATCCATGTCATGTGTCCTTGGCATGTTATCAATCCTAATAAGTCAATCAATTTGAGCATGGTTTTGATCTATCCACCATCATTGTAGTTGATCAGAATAATCATCATATTTTATCAAAGGATATTGTCACATTTACTTCATCAAATCGGCCAATCATTTACTAATTTATCCTTTAGGATTAGATCACCCATAATCTAATCCTCCATGATTTGAATCATTTTCATCATGCATTACTAATTCTTCCTGCTAACCAACATTCTCAATTAATTGATATTTATTAATTAATTAATTCATCTTCACAAACTATGAGAATTCTCAAATTTCCTAAGTCTTATTTTCCACCTCTAATTTCCATTTTTGTGGATATGTGAATTTTTAATTCAATATTCCACCTATTCTTGACACATGGACATGACACATCATAGATATTATTCCTACACTTGGCTAAAATATGTCATATTTGATATATTTTATTCCTTACACATCTATAATAAGCCTCCATCATCATAGATTCTTGGCTACAAGTGGCTTTGAGATGTCATATGCACGTCATAGATTCTCCTCCACTTTTAGCCATGTTGACTTTCATGTGTCATAGAATCCTACAAGTGGCTTTGAGGTGTCATATGCACATCATAGATTCACCTCCACTTTTATCCATGTTGACTTTCATGCATCATAGAATCTTACATTTGGTATATTATGTCATGATTGTCATAGATATTCTAAGGAATATCATGCCAAGGTGCACATTCAAATTGACAAGTGTCCATCCTCTCATTCAATTCTCCCCACTTGCACTTTGGCTATAAATTAAGCCATCTTGCTCTCATTTTCGATCATTAAGAACACCCATCCTTAGAACCCATTAGGCTTGAAACCATGCTTCTAGTACTCTCAATAGAATCATCATAGCATTAGTCTTTGATTTCAATTTTATAGGAATTATAAGCAATTGAAGCTACATCAAATGGAGAAGAAAGAAGGACATGGGAATTACAATTAAAGAGGGAGTTTCATTGTCTTATTTCATTTATGTTTCAATTGGTTTTAGTGTAATTTGATTGAGTTTTGTAGTTGCTCATAGTATTCTAGGTTCTAACCCATTTTATAGTCCTACAATTTTATTTCCAAGTCGGGTTCACTAATTGAAGGACTAGAAAAATGGTTAGAACCTAACACAGATGCAACAAGGCAATAATGAGTCTTGGCTGAAACCTAAGGTGCTAGGAAGAAAAGCTACACCCCTTTCTATTAATCCTACTTTCACCATTTCCAAGAAAAGAAGAAGACAATAGAAAATACTAAATTATTTCTAATCATTGCCAATAAGGAAATCATTTCATATCTGTTAATGTCTAATACCAACAAGCTATTGACAAATGTTTAACTCTTAAATTTTTTTCTATCATTCCTTCTTATAATTGACGAATCCAATAAAAGACATTCCTTTTTTCACTTTAGTTAAGATGAACAATACCAAATCATGCACTGTACCACTATAAAATATTGCAAATCTTGCATAAATTAAAGGAACTTGTGATTCGAAGCAACTCGATGCCCTTTCCTCCCAACTCAACGTCTTTTTTCTGAGACCCCCAATCTCTAGCTGCGGCCTTTCCCCATTGATTTTTTTGTTTTAAAAACATTTCCTTTTTGTAACTAACCTAATTTAAGGGTTCATTTCTTTATTATCCACATTGACATCCATGACTATTTTCATTAGCACAATTTGGCTTCATTATTTCATTAAAATAACTTAGCATGAAAAATAGAGCGGTACACAAGGAAATACTAAATTAAACTATATCATCACCCAAACCTTTATTCAAGGAATTTGATAAACTTTAAATAACAATAATAGTTAATGCATCATTATTCGTTGTTTCTGTGTCATTTTATTAATAAGGATGATAAAGTAGAAATAAAATGTAAATAAAAATAGATGCAACTAAGTTAGTTTTAAAATCTTTACTCTATCCTAATGAGCATAGTGTAATTTTGGAATTCAACCATATTGACATTCCTAATTACTCATATTGAACATCTACATGGTGTGTGGGCTGCTTGAGTATCCATCCATCCCCTTCTGAGAGGCTAACTCTCTCTACCTCAACCATACTCTCGTACCATTGATGTTGCATCCACTTAGACACTTGCAATGAATGATGCATCAATATCCATCATAACCCAACATATTATATCATGAAATTATAGCGTCATCAAAATCAACAAGATATGTTAATATTCTTAAATATTTCAGAACTATGAAATAAATATATTAACGTAATCACATTGGTATTAAACTACAACATTAAACAACATTTTTTATGGTAACATCATCATAGATAACAAAATCATACATTTTAACTTAAAATAAAGCATATAATTTTGTATGTAATTTAAGATATTAAACTTCATTTATCTTAAAACAAGGTTCAAAAACTAACTTTGACCAAGTCAGCATTTGGCTATTCACCACATAAGTAAGAAAATAGATTATTCAAGGGCAAGATATGACATCCTTCGCCACTATGAGGAGGCATCATCCTGATGTCAATCATAATAAAATAAGCACACACATCCAAAACTGATATCTATATGAAATAAACAAGCTATACAAAAATATGGAGAAATGTTTTCTGTAAATCCTCTACATCCCTCCAAGTTGCACTATGCATGCAAAATTGGTCCAATTGGACCTTATACTAGAGGGTTCCCCTATCTCATACCATAATGATATGCTACTCAATGAGTTAGATGGGTTGAGCTACCATCACCCTTGGATCATGCACCTACAACACATGCTAGTCAAGCAGATGAGATATCTTAGGATGATATGGCTTAAGCAAAAAAACATAATAAACATTATGAATGTGGGCTAATTTAGGTGACAGAGCAAGTTGATAAGAAATTGGGTTGATAACTTCTAAAACCTTGAAAGGGACAACAAATCTTGGGGAAAGCTTTGAGCTCTTTCTGAACAAGATTGAACTCCTATGTGGTATAACCCTCAAAAACACCTTATTTGCAACTACGAACTGTCAAAAAGTGTATTTCTTGTCAAAATAACTCTTCTAATGATTTTTTGCCTCTTTCAACCAACCGTAGATTAAGAGAATCTCCTCTTCCATCTCTTTTAACACCTCAGGACCCACAATATTCCTATCCTCAACCCTATCCCAAGTGATAGGAGTCAGACACTTCCATCTGTAAAGAACCTCAAATGGAGCCATACCCAAAGAAGAATGATAGGACTTGTTATAGGAAAAATCCACAATGGAAAATACTCCTCCCATTTGTACTACTGATCCATGTAGTACACACGTAACAAATCTTCGAGCACCTAGATCACCCTCTTAGTCTTCCCATTAGTCTTAGGGTGGTAAGTTGTGCTTAAGTTTAGGTGTGTACCCAAAGTGGAGTTTAGGGTTGTCCAAAACCTAGATTTTATTCGAGTATCCCTATCAAAGATGATGGTTTCTAGAATACCATGAAGTCAAAATATCTCTTGGACAAGCTTCCTTTGCAAAATTAGATATCCATCCTTTAGACTAATATGAATGAAGTGGGAAACTTTGGTTAATTTGTTGAGTACCACCAAGATGACATCATGCTTGCATCAAGTCATGGGTAAACCTTGTAAAAAGTACATGCTAATAACCTCCCATTTATACTATGGAATCTCATGTGGGTACATAAGTCTTGCTAGATGGACATGCTCAACCTTGACACGCTAACATTCCAAACACTAGGCCATATACTCTGTCACATCCCATTTGAGTCCCAACCAAAAGTATAAGGGTATCAAATCAACCATCATCTTGTTTACCCCTAGGTGCCCTAAAAATGGAGTGCACTGCATCTTGTCGAGAACCACTTTCCACAACCCTTCATGGTTGGGAACATATATCCTATTCTGGTACTTAAGCACACCATCATCATCAAAAGAGTAATCATAAAACCATGAATCAAAGAAATTGGTGTCCAAAATTGACTTCAGCAATTCATAATGGGTATCTCTAGGAAGGAACTAAAGAATATACTCTCTCATACAAGTTCAAGATGTAATGATAGCAATAATGTGTCTTTTGTGGCTAAGTGCATCCGCTACCCTATTCTCTTTGCCTTTAATATACTCAATGCTAAAGTCATATTCACTAAGGAATTCAAGCCACTACCTTTGCCTAACATTCAGATTAGGTTGAGTAAACATATATCTCAACCCCATATGATTAGTTTTAAGCTCAAATGGATTTCCCAATAAGTAATACCACCACATATGTAAGGCATGTACTATCATAGCTAACTCTAAATCTTCTTGAACATAATTAACCTCATGCTATTTAAGCTTCCTTGACTCATAGGCAACAACCTTGCCATCTTGCATCAAGACACCTCCAAGCCCATCTCTTGAAGCATCTATGGTGACAACAAAATGTTCATTAGAATTTGGTATAGTCAAGATTGGAGTGGTAGTAAGCCTTTTCTTAGGCAACTAAAATGCTTTCTCACATGCATTTGTCCACTCAAATCTTTTAGAATTCACTGGAGAGATTTGATCAGTGTTGCAATGCTAGAAAATCCCTCAATAAATTTTTTGTAATACCCAAAAAGACCCATACAAATTCTAACTTTATTAACATTTTGTAGAGTTGGCCATTGAAGGAGGGATTTTATCTTTGCAGGGTCCACTACTATGCCATCAACTAATAAAATACGCCCGAAGTAGTGGATCTTTTTTGGTAAAATGAACACTTGGAGAGTTTCCCATACAATTTTCTCCCTCTCAGATGCTATAACACTATGCACAAATGCTCTTCATGCTCTTCTAAATTCTTGGAGTATATTAAGATATCATCAATAAATATCTCCATGAATTTTTCAAGGAAATCTTTGAATACACTATTTATCAGGTTCACAAAAGTGGCAGGTACATTTGTCATTCTAAATGGTAAGACTAAAAAATCATAATGCCCATACCTAGTTCTAAATGTTGTCTTAGGTATGTCTTCATCCCAAATCCAAATTGGTGATATCCAAATCTCAAATCAATTTTACAAAATACAATCACTTCCTTCATTTGATTGAACAATTCATCAATTTGTGGGAGAGGATACTAATTCCTTATGGTCACCTTATTTAGCATGCAATAATCAATGCACAACCTTAAGGTACCATCCTTCTTCTTAATGAAGATTACATGAGCTCCCAATGGTCACTAGGTCAAATGAAACCTTTATCCAAGAGTTCCTATAGCCAAGTGTTCAACTCATACATTTCTATGGAATCATGTGATAGGGAACCTTTGATTGAGGTTTTGCTCTTGGAACAAGATCCATGGAGAAATAAAACTCCCTCTTACGGGGAAGTTTGGGCAAATAATCTAGAAACATGTCTCTAAATCCTTGCAAAATAGGATAATCCTCTAATCGAGGAAGAATCTCTTCCATATTTTTGATAGGGGAAACATATAACTAACATCCCTTCCTCTTTTCTTTCTTCAATTACATAGCTGAAATTTGTCTCAATTCAAATGGTTGTTTGACACCATTTAGTATCAGTGAGTGACCTATGTCATTGAGATATTCAATCACCTTATCTTGACAGTTAACTAAGGCTCTATGTTCACTTAACTAGTTGATGCCTAGGATGACATTGCATGAGCCCAAAGGAACCTAGTCCTAACCAAAAATGCTGCATCACATATGTACAAAAATTGTGGAAAACAACCAATCATAAACAGAGTTGAAAAGCCAAGATCTCAATCATTTTCCAATAATTAAATATAATAAATACAATTACTTTGTCAACTGATACAATACAAGTTAATAACTAAGGGCTAATTTACATTGGATAAACATCACATGCCCATCTCATTCATAAACAATATTACATTACATTATCCATTTTTCAAAGATTGCATCAATTGAATGTTACCATACTCATCATCAAGATGATGGTACAAGACCAAGAGAAGGTTACCGAGTGATGGGGGCACAATCCAAGACAAAAATGAACACAAAAAGAAAAGGGGAATATTATTATTAGAAGAGATCTGCTATTACATTTAGTACAATGAAAATAGACTCCATTACATGTCCTATGGGCTTACAATGTTATCAGATTTTGGAGAAAATGCTTCTCACAGTACCTTCTCCCAAACTCCACCAAAAATTGGCTTTACGATGCCATAAATGCCCTTAAATAAACCAAATTAGGTTTAGGGTTAGGAATACATTTTAGAATATGATATTTTGCATCCACCAAAAAAACAAAAGGTTCTAGAAAACACGTCAGAAGTTGGTGTAAAATTAGAAGAATCCAAAAATGGTAGTCCAACTTCTAGGAGGCATAACTTTTGATCTGGGACTCCGATTGATGAACTGTTTATATTTTTGGAAATCTCTCCAAGTTCTCTATAGCCCTATAGAAAATATTTTCTTGTTCCCCATTTTTTGGGCCTATATGAGGCTATTTTTTGCCTCAAATCTGACTTTGAAGTGCTCTTAGGAGGTCTCTAAGCAACTTAAAACTGTAATAACTTTCAAACCGTAAAGCCTTTTGACCTGATTCATTTTTTGGAGTGCTTTAAATTACAAGTATAATCATTCCTCTAACTTACACCATCTAACTCATTATAATTATGTCTCAATTACAAAATAACCTATTTTCTACATTGGCATGTATTTGAAGGTTCTCAAAAACTCTAACCCAAAAAACCAATAGTGGAACTATGAGAGTTGGAATCTTTATTTGACCCAAATGGGTATCTAGAAATAAAAACACTTTAAAAAAAAAAGTAACACTAAGCATATTTTTGGGTGATATAGGATTGCCCTTACATTACTGGATGCTACTGCATTAGACACCCATGGTAGATTGAAAAGTGACCCTATCGCCTTATAGCTAGTAGAGGAAAACCCAAATGGGAAATGTCTGTTACTAATATCCAAGTTGAGTCTTCTATTGGTCATCCTTTCCACTTCACCAGGTATTCTTCATACCGCATGTTTCTGGTACTCCAGCCCACATGACTATCCATAATTTCTTCAATCTCTTCCTTTGCAGAAGTAGGAATTGGAAATGGCTCTAACATCAATTCCTTATTTGCACCATTGTCATGATATTTTGTTAAGTTTGTAATATTGAAAATAGGAGAAATGTGAATCCCATCTAGCAACTCCACCTCATATGCATTCCTTGAATCATGTTTCTCCAAAATTTTGCAGGGACCCAAATTTCTTCATCTTCAACTTGTTGTAGGTACCCACTAGAAATCGTTCCTTTCTCAAATATACCATAGCCTGATCACCAACTTGGAAATCCTTATGTCTCCTCTTTTGATCTTCCTTAGCCTTATATTGTAGGTTCATCTTGGTAATATGTGCTCACACCTCCTCATGTAGGTTCTTGACATGCTCATCAAAGTCTTCTACCTCAACACTTATCCTCTCTCCTTCCTCCATTTTCTTCAGCTCTGGTGCAGTCCTTGGACTACTCCCATATGTAGTTTAGAATGGTGATCTACTAGTACTCCCATTTACAAAATTATTGTAAGTAAACTCTACTTGTGGTAGAATAAAATACCATCCCTTAGGTCTATCTCCTACTAAACACCTCAGCAAATCACCCAAACTTCTATTCAATACTTCTGTTTGTCCATTAGTTTGTGGATGATGTGCATAACTAAACTTCAATTTTGTCTTCAACTTCTTCCACAAAGTCCTCCAAAAATAACCCACAAATTTAGTATCTCTGTCATAAACAATACTTTTTTGGGAGACCATGTAGCCTCACCACCTCCCTAAAATACAAATCTATGGACTACATCATGAGTCTTGTGGCATGGAATGAAATGTGCCATCTTGGAGAACTTATCAACCACCACAAATACTGAGTCATTACCCCTTTGTTTCCTTGGAAATTGAAGAACAAAATCCATACTTATGTCCTCCCAAGGCTTTGATGGGATTGGCAATGGCTGATAGAGTCTAGTATTTTGACTAAATCCTTTGGCTCTTTGACATACTTGACAACTCTGCACAAACTTCTTCACATCTTGTGACAATTGAGGCCAAAAATAATGCTCTCTAATAATAGCAACGGTCTTATCTCAACCAAAGTGTCCTACCATCTCTCCACTGTGATTCTCCTTGATCAAGTTCTCCCTCATGGAACTCCTTGGAATACACAATTGACTTCCCTTAAACAACATACCATCCTGAATCATGTAATCTAGCCACCTAGTCCTGTCTAGAGTAATAGGTTCTCTACAAGCCTTCCAAGCCTTTGCAAAGTTAGAATCCTCAAGTTACAAATTCTTAAGTTCATCAAACCCAACCACTTCAACTTGCATTATTGTCAGCAATAATTGTCTCCTACTTAATGCATCTACAACCCTATTAGACCTTCCACTTCTATGTTTCAATACAAATGTATAGCTTTGCATGAACTCTACTCATTTCAAATGTCTCTGATTTAATTTACCTTGGCTATTTAGGTACTATAGTGCCTGGTGATCAGTATACAGGACAAATTCTTTTGGAAACAAATAATGCCTCCATTTCTTTAAGGCCTAAACTATTGCATAGAACTCCTGATCATAAACAAAATACTTCTTTGCATCATTCAAATTTTCATTGAAATAGGCAATAGGTTTACCTTCTTGGCTCAATTCAACCCCAATAGCACTACCACTAGCATTGCAATCCACCTGGAATACTTTTTTGAAATTAAGAAGTGCCAACACAAGTTGCTCTATCACCTTCATCTTCATTAATTCAAAACTCTTGGTAGCTCCTGTAGTCCACTTGAACTCTTTTCTATCTACACTCATTGTTTCAGTTAAGGGTGCACATATACTACTGAAATTCTCAATGAAATTCCTATAAAAACTAGCCAAATCATGGAATGACCTCACCTCAGTGGTAGACCTTGGAGTAGGCCATTCCAAGATGACCTTCACCTTCTCTGGGTCCATTTTGAGACCCTTAGCTAATACAAGAAACCCTAAATAGACTAACTCCATTTTGACAAAGCTACACTTCTTCAAATTAATCAACAATTTCTCTTCCCTCAACCTTTCAAGGACACTAAAAATGTGCAATAAATGTTCATCCAAACACTTACTAAAAATAAAAATATCATCCAGATAGACAATAACAAATTTCCCCAAAAATGGCTTTAGTACCTCATTCATAAGTTACATGAAGGTGTTTGGTGCATTGGTCAATACAAAGGGCATGACTAACCACTCATATAGACCCTCCTTGGTCTTGAATGTAGTCTCCCACTCATCTTCCTCTCATATCAATATATGGTGATAGCCATTCTTGAGATCTATCTTTGTGAAGTACTAAGTTCCACTCAAAAAATCCATAAGATCATCCATTCTTGGAAAAGGAAATCAATACTTGATGGTTATTTTATTTATAGCCTAAGAGTTTGTACACATTCTCCACTCTCCATCCTTCTTTGGTGGTAGCTCTGCAGGTACTGCACATGGACTCAAGCTCTCTCAAATTGAACCTTTCCTCAACAGCTCCTGAACTTGTTTGTTTAGCTCCTTAGTCTCATTAGGAGTCATCCTAAGAGAAACCTTGTTAGGAAAACTAACTCTAGGGACTTAATCTATTTGATGATTGATTTTTTTTACTGGCGGCAACCCTTCTAAAACATTATCAAAGATGACATCTCCATACTCACTTAATAGACCTAAAACTTCAAGTGGAATTTCACTACTACTTTCCTTATCTTTCCTAGGAATTAAAGCATAACACATATGTTGATGTTTCATGCCATCCAAGATTTTTCTTCCATCAACAAGACTTACCCTAGTACTACTACATACCTTTTCACCCTTTTTTATCAAGAGCTTCAATTTGTGGTGATCTCCATCCTTTGTCAGAGAGTATGTATTCACATGACCATCATGTATAGCATGCCTATCAAATTGCCACAACCTTCCCAACAATAAATGGTAGACATCCATTGGAATGATGTCACAGAGAGCCTCGTCATGGTAACTCCCAATCTTGAACTTTATTAAACATTGCTCACTAACTAGAACCTTATGATCATCCTACACCCAAGCAATTTGATAGGGTTTGGGGTGTTTCTCCCTCTTGAGCTTTAGCTTTGAGACCATCTCCTCTGACACCAAGTTATCAGTGCTTCCACCATCTACACTCACATCACAACATTTACCCTCCCACTTGCACTTGGTATGATACAACCCTAATAGTACTACCACTAGCATCGCAATCCACCTAGAATACTTTATTTAAATCAAGAAGTGCAAACACAAGTTTCTCTATCACCCTCTTCTTCATGAATCCAAAACTCTTGGCATCTCCTATAGTCAACTTGCACTCTTTTCTATCCCCCCTCATTGTTTTAGTTAAGGGTGCACATATACTACTAAAATTCTTGATGAACTTCCTATAAAAACTAACCAAACCATGGAATGACCTTACCTCAGTGGCAGAACTTGGAGTAAGCCATTCCAAGATGACCTTCACCTTCTCTAGTTCCATTTTGAGACCCTTAGCTAATACAAAAAACCCCAAATAGACTAACTCCCTTTTGACAAAGCTACACTTCTTCAAATTAATCAACAATTTCTCTTCCCTCAACCTTTCATGGACACTAAAAATGTGTAATAAATGTTCATCCAAAGACTTATTGAAAATCAAAATATCATCCAGATAGACAATAACAAATTTTCCCAAAAATGGCTTTAGTACCTCATTCATAAGCTGCATGAAGGTGCTTGATGCATTGGTCAGTCCAAAGGGCATGACTAACCACTCATATAGACCCTCCTTGGTCTTCAATGTAGTCTTCCACTCATCTCCCTCTCATATTAGTATATGGTGATAGCCACTCTTGAGATCTATCTTTGTGAAGTACTAAGCTCCACTCAAATAGTTCATAAGATCATCCATTCTTGGAAAAGGAAATTGATACTTGATCATTATTCTATTTATAACCTAAGATTTTGTACACATTCTCCACTCTCCATCCTTCTTTGGTGGTAGCTCTGTAGGTACTGCACATGGACTTAGGCTCTCTTGAATCGAACCTTTCCTCAACAACTCCTAAACTTGTCTATTTAGCTCCTTAGTCTCATTAGGAGTCATCCTATGAGAAGCCTTGTTAGGAAAACTAGCTCTAGGGACTAAATCTATTTGATGATTGATTTTCCTTATTGGCGATAACCCTTTTAAAACATTATCAGAGATGACATCTCCATACTCACCTAATAGACCTGAAACTTCAAGTTTAATTTCACTACTACCTTCCTTATCTTTCCTAAGAATTAAAGCATAACACATATGCTGATATTTCATGCCATCCATAAATTTTCTTCCATCAACAAGACTTACCCTAGCACTATTGCATAATTTTCATCCTTTTTTATCAAGGGCTTTAATTTGTGGTCAACTCCATCCTTTGTTAGAGAGTATGTATTTGCATGATCATCATCTATATCATGCCTATCAAACTACCATGAGCTTTCCAACAATAAATGGTAGACATCCATTGGAATGATGTCACAGAGAGCCTTGTCATGGTAACTCCCAATCTTGAACTTTACTAAAAATTGCTCACTAACTAGGACCTTATGATCATCCTACACCCAAGCAATCTGATAGGGTTGGGGGTGTTTCTCCCTCTTGAGCTTTAGCTTTGAGACCATCTCCTTTGACACCAAGTTGTTAGTGCTTCCACCATCTACACTCACATCACAACATTTACCCCCACACTTGCACCTGGTACAAAACAAACTACTTATTTGTCTAGATTTAGTCTCACCACTTAGTAAGACCCTTTCATTAACTAGAACCTCTCCTCTTTTTGCATCCTCTAATTGTGATGATTGTACATCATCATCCACATGAGCAACCCTTGCTTGAACATCAACTCTCCTATTTGTCCTTCCTTGGCATTGAGGGCATTTATAGGCACGATGACTTTCTTCATTACAATGAGAATAAGTACCATGAAAGCCTCCTCTTCTTGAACCTTGTCCATGTCCTCTACCTCTTCCTCTCTGATCTCCAATGTTTTGATCATAGGAGCAGTTGAAACCCTCATTCCTCTAGTTTTAGCTAGTGCCCACATCTTCATTTTTCTTTTGGTTCTCATTTTGGCCTCCAAATGACCTGCCATCAACCCTTCCTCCTTGACTGCACCCTCTTTACCTTCCATCAAACTTTTTTTTAACTTCTCCTCAATTGTAAGGCAAACTAATATGCCTCTTTGATGCTAGTCATTCTAACTAGACTTAACTCCTCTTGAATGTTAAGTCTTAACCCATTAAGGTAACATGTAACCTTCTCCTTGTTTGCCTCTACATGTCCCACCCTAATAAGGATTCAATAAAATTCTTCTATGTATTCCTAGATAAATTTCTCTGCTTGCTTTAACCCTTGCGTCTTTTTGAACAAATCAAGCTAATAATCAACAAGAATGAATTACTTATTTAGTTTGTCCACCATGTGATCCCATCTTGTGATTTTCTCCTTTCCTCTTCTATTTCTTTCCAATTGGATCTCTTGCCACCAGATTTTGGCATGACCTTTCATTTTTGCCTTTGCAAACTTAACCCTATCAGGGTCCTCGATATCCTCATACTAAAAATATTCCTCTAGCTTATTGATCTAGTTGATCAACTCATCTGGGTTTAGATTCCCTGAAAACATGCTGACATCAATTTTAGGTATTTTTCCAAGCTGGGAAATGGCCCTAAAAAGCCTCTCCTCTACCTAGTTTAGGACTTCTCCATCTCCTTCCCCTTCTTGTCCAATATTTCCTTCTTCTTCATTTTCTTCCTCACTTTTGTCACCTATGACAACATTTGTCCCTCTATGGATCACCTCCTGTAATGCCTAGACTTGTCTTTGGAGGGCTCTAACCTCAAGAATGTCAACTCTAGCCCTTCCACCATGCTTCTTTCATGGAGGCATCTTCTTGTATCAAAACTCACAACCACATGGTGCTGGTTTAAACTGCCTCATAGTTGGTGCTCTGTCTACACACTCAGGAAAACTAGCTCTAATACCACTTGATGGGGGCACAACCCAAGACAAAAATGAATGCAACATGAAAAGGGGAATATTATTGTTAGAAGAGATTTATTATTACATTTAGTACAATGAAAATAAACTCCACAACATGCCCTATGGGCTCACAATGTTATCAAATTCTGGAGGAAATCCTTCTCACAATACCTTCTCCCAAACTCCACCAAAAACCACCTTTATGATGCCAGAAATGCCCTTAAGTAAACCAAATTAAGTTTGGGGTTTGGAATACATTTTATAATAGGCCATTTGACATCCACCACCAAAATAGAAGGTTCTAGAAAACATGTCAGAAGTCAGTGTAAAATTAGAAGAATCCAAAAATGGTAGTCCAACTTTTGAGAGGCATAACTTTTAATCCAGGACTCTGATTGATGAATCATTTACACTTTTGAAAATATCTCCAAGAACTCTATAGTACTATAGACAATCTTGGCTTGTCTGCCATTTTAAAACCCATACAGTGCCATTTAGTACTTCAAATCTGACTTTGAAGTGCTTTTAGGAGGTCTCCAAAATTGCAATAACTTTCAAACCATAAAGCCTTTTGATCTGATTCTTATTCTAGAGTGCTTTAAATTACAAGTATAATCATTCCTACAACTTACACCCTCTAACTCATCATAATTATGGCTCAATTACAAAATAACCTATTTTCTACATTGGCATGTATCCCAAGGTGCTCAAAAACTCTAACTCGGAAAATCAATAGTGGAACTATGAGAGTTGGAATCTTTATTTGACCCAAATGGGTATCCAAAAATGAAAAAAAATTAAGCAAAAACTAACACTAAGAATATTTTTGGGTGATATTGGATTTCCCTTACATCACTAAGACTTGACAGGTGTCCTTTAGTGTATCCGATCTCTAAAGCCATCAAACATCGTCCATCTTCTATCTGAGATGGGAGTGTGTCCCAGGTGCTTTTACCTTACCAACCACATAGTGTATACTCCCTTGAGATTCTTTCTGACATGAAGAATGCCCCAACCCTAACACAAGAAGCCTAGATTTCTAAAACAAGATGGATTAGATGGATCCAATGTAGCCATGAAACATACTACATACAACCATGTACCTAGTAGCCTAATCACGAAATGTAGCAGGGAAAAGAAAAGAACACTACACATATACCCATATGTAGTGAAAGAAAAAATGTAACATATCTACCTACCCACATGTACATTTTTCTTTATCTAAAGCATATCTACATGTATGCAAAATTAAAGAAAGCATAGTCACACACATATGTTATATGTTAAAACCAACATACTTAAATGCAATATAGAAATGGCTTGGCCAAGCACTACATTCAACAACATTCTAAAAATAGAGACAAAATATAATGACTCCTACTTTTTAGAACCTAGTGGATTGAGAGAAGAAAAACAAATACACCCATCCCTACCTTCCCTGATGCCACATTACACCCAACCATAAAGGAGATAAACATATGACATTTGGGACAACATTAAATCCACACTATGAATAATTCAGAATGAAAATAATAGAGGTACCCCATATTTATATCTAAATATGATTTCCCCATTTTATAGACAAAAACCCCATTGCTATGAAGGAATAGAAAACCAAACAATTGAAATTTCATATCCAACATGGTAAGCTTATACCAAGATTCATTATAATTCCCAGAATTTAAGCACTATTCAACCGAATGGGTTACAATTTTTAAACTCTCTCTCTCTCTCTCTCTCTCTATATATATATATATATATATACCTATGTTTCCATATTGACCAAAATATCTACACTACTTGACTTTTAAGATAAAGACATTTAAAAAACAAAGAACACATTGTTGGACTATGTTGCTGAAACTGAGATTGGAGTGTTCAAATTCTACAATAGAATTCTAATTATAACACACAACTATGGACTTAAATGCTGTTTAAAAAAAGTCTAATTAAAACACACACACACATATGGACTTAAGGCTATTTAGAACTTCTCATTAATACTTGAATATGTGACCAATGCAAATGTTCTAGTTAAATATGTACTCAAAATGGTCAGAACACATGATTTCACCATGTTGAAGCTTAAAGGAGTGTGGCATGACATTAATAATAGGTTTCCAGCTTGTTGTTGGGTTCAATTTCATTCCATGCATCAAGGTGGTTAAGGAGAAGACATATTTGTTACTTTCTGCATCTACTCTTGCCATTTATTGTCTAACATGCTCAATTAGCATCCTATCCTCAATCACAGGATGAAAATACTACTATTTCATGTTTTGTTTTATTTTAGCATTCATTAAGGAAGAAAAGTTCCAAGGATTATCACTATATAACATATATAGAGTAAGAATGTTTCTCAAGAATTAAAGAAGAATTTTCCAACTCAACATAAACCTGAACCCCAACACTTATACCATAACAATTTGGGTTTAGAAAGGTATGTAACCATATAATGTCTAAATTCACACATGGTTAGATCATTGTTTTGAGGTTACCACAGTCCCTTTATTATCTATAGTTTCTTTATCAAAAGGATTATTTGGAGTTAAAATATTAATACTTGTTCAAGGACAATCTTAGGTTCTAACCTAATTACTACATCTTGAAAATCAACGTTCAACCACAAGCTCTCAACACCCATTCACTGAACCAAATGCAACAGTTTTATGGCTCACTATGGCTAATACAAAGGTAACATGGAAATAATGAGTCCTAGCTACAACCTAGGGTGCTAGGAAGAAAATATACACACCTTCCTATTAACCATACTTTCACCATTTCCAAGAAAATCAAGAAGACATTAATGTTGGTAATATATAAGACTATGCTAAGTTATTAAGAGGGGAGGGTTGAATCAGTAACTTCTAAAATTTCTACACCAATTTCAAATCTGAATCCAATAAATCATTTGACAATTAATTTATCACATCTGATGATCTCCCTTGTTAGGAGCAATTATGACAACTAGGTCCACCTTGTTAGAGCTTTTACAAACACACAATGAAGTATGCACTTTGCTAAGAGATTTAAGAAAGACTGTTAAGTCTACCTTGTGAAAGGATTTTGAATAGCTCACCTATTAGGATGAAATAGTAGATCTCTAACTTACAACTAGATTGTTGATAGAGATTCCTTGATTGTACTGATCACCTTTCTGTGATGAATATGTCTCTACTGCTCCTCTTTTGATATGGCCTTCACAATTCACTCTTTATCTGATGCTTAGCTTCAACTATTCACATTCACATTCTTACATTGATCATTATCATACATATGGATGTGATACAATACATTACATATATATACCAATCCAAATTACAAAATTACAAAGTCAACCATCATACAAGTTGATACTAATATTACAAAGTTGACCCATATGAAGACACTCAAATTCTAAAGACTGACTTGGTGAAGTTCTGATACTTGACATCCATTGTCATTACTCAACATCATCATGCACTCAGTAGATGTAGAGGCTCAGTCCATACTAATCAATTCAAGTAGTCTTGAACTCGGTCTACACTGATGATTCGGTAGATACTATGTAACTTGATATAAATTGGGTTACTTGTTTACCATGACTGTACTTGTTAAACACTAATCATCATATAGCTTAGTTAACACTTTCTTTACATTCCATGAACTGCAAACTTGGTAGAAATTGCAATGCTCGATAACCACTGAACTACTCAAGTTGAACTGCTGGACTGAATCTACTCAGTTTGAACTGCTAGGCTTCACACTAACTGAATATACTTGGTAACCACTGAAATGCTTGGTAGCTACTAGATTACATGGCAAGTAGTGTAGACTATTCAATGAGCTCAATAGCCATACAAAATCTAAATAAGTGTGTCTTACTAATAATAAACTTGACTGATATGTCAACAATCTCTCCCTTTGGCATTAGTGACAAAAACACTTATCAGCCAAAATCTTTGATACTAGCTCGGTAGAAGATATTGTTTTGAGATTTTTCAAAAAATTTCTTTCTAAGGGATAATATACATCATATATTATATACATTCTCCTCATAGCATGTTTCTCCCCCATACTATTTGTCTCTATATATAGCATACCATATGTCTCAACAATAATCTCCCCCTTTTTGACAATAATGTCAAAGAATTATTTAGTATTTATCTACATGGAGACACCAATATGAGATAAAAAATTAGAATGTACCTTAAGAATAAGTTCTAGGGTTTTATCCCAATTTTCTTGCAAAATCTTGCATGTATGTAGAGCAATTTGTACTTCTATAGAGAGTTCTATCATGTGATCTGCAATGGAGAAGTTATTGTCATGGATCAAGGTTTTTGAGTAAACAATATGTTTCTGCATTGGATCCATAATCGAAAGGATCATATTCTAAATATCAATAAGTGATGACTGGATCCTTGCTTCTTCACTTAACAACTCTACCTACATGTTTGACAAAAATCTGATCTTCATGTGATGTGCAGAGCTTGAACTATGGTTAAGTTGCAACTACTGAGCACTAGCTTTCAGATCCTCATCAATTTTTGATAGTTCACTCTTTATTTCCTTTGTGAAATTTGAAACATCACACAATGTCACAAAAAGTGATGTCACATTGGTGCAAGATGATTAAAGATTGGTCAAAATTGATGAAAGCTCAACTTGTTGAATAGCAATTTGTTGAGCAATGTGCTCAAGCACTTTATTGTCAAATTTCTTTTTAGCTTTCTCAATTAACTTATCCTATCCACTAGTGTCCTCACTGAACTTTTGGATTGCTTCTACTAATTGCAATAAAATAGGTTGAGAAGAATCTACCTCAATAGCTATTGCCTCAGACAAATTTTTTTTAGCATCATCTATGATCTTATACTCTCTATCTCTTTCTTCTCTCAATTTTTGCTGCTGGCAATTATTCTGGAGTTCACCAACTATGTGCATTTGGTTCGCAGTAAGATTATCAGTGTCCCATTTGGGAATTTCTATTTTCTCATCTAAGTCTATGTCCTCCTCTATCTCCTTTCCTCTACCCAAAAATCTTATACTTGATTGAGCCTTAGGTTCAATTGTCCTTGTACTTAATGCCTTTGTATCTGGGATGGAAACAATTGTAGATATACTAGGACTTGCAATGAGAATTGATATAGTACTAATCGATGGATTACTAACAAGAATTCTTGTTGAATCCAAAAATGAAGTACTTATTGCTGAAGAGCTCAAAATTGTAGAATACACTATAATCGATGACTTGGTAGTTGAAGAAGTGAGAGGTTGCAACTCAGTAGATAAAATGGAAGTCACTTCTACTAGTGATACATTGAGCTAGGTGGGAGTGAAGAGTGATTGGACATTTGAAGTGTCTATGGTTATCACAATCAAACTTGCTAAAGCTATCTCCAAGCTTGATATAGCTATTGGCTTTCTTGGAGAGTGAGGAAGTGAGGCAATGACTACAACAACTATCTTCATTGGGTTAGTCTCCTCATCATCTTCTTTATCTTCCTCAGTAGCTTCCTCATTGTCAAACTGTGTGGGCTTAGTATAAGTTTCTTCTTCATCATTATCATTGTCATCATCATTATCCTTAACATCTACTAGGAAGTTACTTGGTTTATGCAAATAATAAACATTCTTCCACATGCTTGTGGCATTCTTAACCACATGCTCTATATCCTTGAGAAAAATTAAACATGTATTGAACCTAAGAGTCATTTTATCTTCATTTTTCTTCAAAGACTCTTTTACCTCAGCATTTTTCATGCTTGGTAGCAATTGCCTTAGGATTTGTGCATAAATGTCTTTTTCTATTTGCATTGTAAAATCCCATGTTGGCTTTATTTTCTCTAATAATTCATTAGAGGTTTGAGAGGCTATTTGATTTGGTGAATACTTTCATTTTCCCATTTTAGTCAACACCAATTCTTCCACCTATTTCTTCTCTACCTCTATTCTTGTTTCATACTTCAAAGATTTGAAGTTTTTTATGCGTACACCTTCTTCCATTTTCTTGGAAGGTGGGAGGAGGTTTGCTAAGGAGAATATCATTTCCTTTCTTCTTGGACCTCCTTGTGAAGACAACCGTGGATGGCTTAGGTGGCTTGGTGATGATCACCTTGCCTTTCTTCTTCATAGGTTCTTCTTCCTTTTCTAATTCCTCTTCATCCTCTACCTCTTCTACATCTTCTCCTTTACCTTCAATTAACATGAGAGCTGTGCTAGATTTTAGTTTAGCTATCCTCCTTTTTCCCTTGTTAACTTCTTGAGGGAGTTTTATCTCCACTTCTATCCTTGCCTTGGCCTCATCATAGGTTCCAAAATATGGTGGCTTTGGATTGAAATGTTCATTAATTAGAGCCTCAATAATATCCTTTACTTTATCAATATTCACCTCATAAGGAAGAGGTTTTACCCATACAATTCTAGGCTTCACTGCCTAGATGTAAACTCTGTCAAAATCAACCATAAAGCATACATCATCTTTGTAATCCTCAACTAACTTCTTAGGTATTTGGAACCTATTGTTCATTTTCTCTTTGAACACTTCAAAGTAGTTGTCCATAATACTAACAAAGTTCTCTCCTATTTCTGCAATGCATTCATTTATCTGATATAATATAGGCACATCTTTTCTCCATACTACCATGCCTTTGGAAGGGAAGAACTTCTGAACATAAAAGAACAAACATTTCAAGAGTGAACTAAATTTATAGGGGTTGTTCTTGGATGTTCTGATACTTTCCATATTCTTGTTGAGTTGCTTCAACAACAAATCTGCCAATTCATTAGATAGATTGTTTTTCACCACTTTGTAAGCCAAGTCCACAACTTCATAGGATACACTGTTGAGATGACTTGAACTATATATCTTATGTGCTAGACATGAATCCCAAATTTTAGCTTTGAATCAATTACACTATTAATTTTCATGCCTTTTCCATCCCACTTGGCTAGGGTTTTCTTTTCCATCTCGACCTAACATAGGGTTTTGGTTGTTTTGGCTTTGGTGAGCATGGGAAGACTGGTGATGCGATGTATCATTTTCTTTGTAATCACATCTAGTTGCTCAAGCTATAGCTGACCATTATGCACCCTACTTCAAATGTATCTAATCCATTTAATTTGAAAACCTCAGGGCATGTGGGGAATATGTGTAAAACCTTTGTCTTCCAAATGCTTATGCTTAGGTTTAAGAATTCTATTAACACACAATTCACCTAGGGCATCATCCATTTCTAGGGTTCCAATTTCTTAAATAGAACACTTGAAATGAGTACAAATATCATTAATAAGGAGTACCTTTGGAGGAATTTTCCATTGATCTTTGCTTGAGTCAAGGGTTTCTGCAATCACGAGCACAAGTTTAAAATCTAGTGCTTTCTACTTGACTCCTCGAACCAACATCTTAGACCCTCTCTTCACTTTGCTACTACTTGATGCCATTTTACTTGGTAAACTATGAAAACATTGATAGCTTGCTATGAATTTTCTTAAAGTCACTTGATCACAGTATAAATCACTTCTTCACAATAAAACTTACATTTCACAATGAGATATGAATTTGATTTCATGCTTTTTGTTAAAAATTTGCCATTAATGCTTAGTACAAAGGTATTTGGGTTGACATCGTGCTTGATATCATGCTTGACAAGTTGTCATCCACTATTTTATTGATTACTTGGTGAAGGCTCCATGACTCGGTAACCATGTGTGTCTCTTAACTCATGACCTTTCTTGGTAGAGTTCATGACCTGACCTTACTCGATAGAGAAGGTAACTCGATGATAACTAATACCAATTTCCCTCAGTGATCCTTTTAGTATCTTGAATACTGATTTGGATCTTTGTCACCTTTCAATTGGAACTGTTTGAATGTGATCTTGATGATGCAGTTCTAGTTTTCCTTTGGAAACCTAGTTGAAAATGGTGGAGTCACCCACTTCTTGAGTGACATGACCATCATTACTTGAACTAGCATCCTCGACAGATTTAGGAATCCATTGCTCCCTCTTCTACTTTTGAATGTTATCTCTTTTTCCATCTTTTCATCTTCAATTTTACCTGCATTCATGCAATTTTTGGCTAGATGACCAAGTTCGGTACAAGTGAAACATCTTATGGTGGTATCCCTTCTCCTTGTGTGATGTTTAACATAATTCATACCAATGTGTCCATATTCTCCACAGTAATGACATCTACACCAAGTGTTGTAGTCCCAACCAAGTGTTGGTTTCAAAATTTTCTTTGCTAGATTGAATGACTTAATTTTGCAATCTGATGCCTTGTGACCTTGTTTCTTGCATATGTGACACTTGCCCTCAAATTTTGGTTTCTATTTGCATTCATTAGCCTTGTGACCATGCTGACTACAATTGTAGCATTTTTCATTAAATTTTTCTTTACCATTACTCCAACATTTTTTTGATGTATGACCTAACTTACCATAGTGATTATAAGTAGGTCTTTGATTCCTTTGAGCACCTTGTTCGGAGGATTCACCTTTTTCTTTGTATCTAATTCCTACTTTACCCTTTTGTCTATAGAGATTCTACTCATTCAGTTGAACCATGTCTGCTTGAGATTTCATAATTCTTTCATTGATTTTCTTTTTAGTATTTAGGTCATTTTTCAATCTTTTACTGATTTTCTTTTTAGACCTCAGCTCATTTCTTATTCTTTTATTGATTTTTCTTTCCAAATTTAGATCATTTCTTAATCTTTCATTGATCTATCTTTGGCTCATGATTTTGTCATTTGCATTGGAGATTTGATTCATAAGATCTGTATGCTAAAGGGATTGGTTTTGGATCTCTTGTTTCTTCCATCCATTTCTTGTTTTATCTTCTTCCTCTATTCCAAAATTTCACATAGCCTTACTGACTAAATTTCTTGTTCTCTTTTCAATTTTCTTACTTCTTTTTGCAAGGAACCATTCTTCTCTAGGAGTTCTTTGATTGCATCATTTGCTTCATCTAAACTACTTAAATGGAAAAAATATTCAATTCTTTCTTCAATGTACTGATGATCATTCATCTAATTGATAAGTTCCTTCCTTCTTTCCAAGGATTGGGAAAGTTGAGTTGTGCAATGGCCATTTCTAGATCCATCTTTTCATTCTCAATTGCCTTATCAAGTTCGAATATCTGCATATCCTTGATTTTTGCTCAAACTGTTAAACTTTCTCCTGAGAACCACAAAAATTTGATACCAATTTTTGGAAATATTCAAGACTATTCTAAGTTACTAAGAGGGGAGGGGTGTATCAGTAACTTCTAAAATTTCTACACCAATTTCAAATAATTGCATGCATGTGAAACTAAAAATATAAAAACATCCACAACACTTGAACACAATGATTTGGTGACCCAGAAACCTTCCAAATAGAAAGTAAAACTGGGGTAGGGATGAAACCCACAATACTTCAATACTACAGCATAAAGTTGGCCTATTAAGGCTTACAATGATCACTTATGATGATCTACCCTGTTAGGAGTAATTAGGACTGCTAGGTCCACCTTGTTAGAGGTTTTACAAACACACAATGAAGTATGCACTCTATTAAGAGATTTAAGAAAGATTGTTAAGTCTACCTTGTGAAAGGATTTTGACTAGTTCACCTGTTAGAATGAGAAGTAGATATCTAAATACAATTGGATTGTTGATAGAGATTCCTTGATTGTACTGATCACCTTTCTGTGATGAATATGTCTATACTACTCCTCTTTTGGTATGGCCTTCAAAATTCACTCTTTATCTACTGCTTAGCTTCAACTATTCACATTTTCATTCTTACATTGCTCATTATCATACATATAGATGTGATACAATACATTACATATATATACTAATCCAAATTAAAAAATTACAAAGTTGGCCATCATACAAGTTAATGTCAATATTACAAAGTTGGCCCATATGAAGACACTTAGGTTCTAAAGAGTGACTTGGTGAAGTTCTGATACTCGGCGTCCACTTTCATTACTTGACATTGTCATGCACTTGGTAGACATAGAGGCTCAGTCCATACTAATCACTTCAAGGTAGTCTTGGACTCAGTCTGCACTGGTGACTTGGTAGATACTGTGTAACTTGACATAACTTGGGTTACTTGTTTACCATGAATGTTCTCGATAAACACTAATCATCATACATCTCGGTTAACACTAGCTTCACATTCCATGAACTATGAACTCAATAGAAATTGCAATTCTTGGTAACCACTAAACTGCTTGGGTTGAATTGCCAGACTGAATCTGCTTAGTTTGAACTACTAGGCTTCACACTAACTAAATATACTTGGCAACCACTAAAATGGTTAGTAGCTACTAGATTACATGGCAACTACTATAGATTGTTCAATGAGCTTGGTAGCTATACAAAATCTAAATAAGTGTGTGTCACTAATAAAAAACTTGACTAATATGTCAACAATTAAACAATACATAGTTTTTTGTAATCATTGCCAATAAGGAAATGGTTTCACATCTCTTAATATCTAATACCAACAAGCCACTGAGAGACGTTCAACTCTTAAGAATTTTGTTGCTGTTCCTTCTTATAATTAATGAATTTAATAAAATACATTCCCATGTGTTCTTCACTTAACATGAGCAATACCAAATTATGCACTATACAACTGTAACACATTGCAAAGCTTGAATAAATTAAAGGAACCTATGATTTGGAGTAGCTCAAAGTCCTTGCTTCCCAAGTCCACACCTTTCTTCTAAGACCCCCAATCTCTAGATGTTGCCTTTTCCCATTGACTTTGTTGTCTTTAAAACATTTAATTTTTGTAACTGGCCTAATTTAAGGGTTGATTTCTTTATTACCCACATTGACATCCATGTCTATTTTGTTTGCACAATTTGGCTTCACTATTTCATTAAAATAACTTAGCATATTAAAATATAGTGGTACACAAGGGAATACTAAATTAAACCATATCATCACCCAAACCTTTATTCAAGGAATTAGATAAACTTCAAATACCAATAATAGTTAATGCACTATTATTCATTGTTTCTGTGTCATTTTATCAATAAGAATGGTAAAGTAGAACCAAAATGTAAATAAAACTAGATGTAACTAAATTAGTTTTAATATCTTTAATCTATCTTGATGAACATCATTTAAGTTTGGAATTCAAGCACATTGAAATTCCTAATTACTCATATTGAACATCTATGTGGTCTGTGGGCTACTCAGGTATCTGTCCATCCCCTTGCCTCAACCACACTCTCATCTCATTGATCTTGTATCCACTTAGACACTCACAACCAACAATGAGTCAGTATCCATCATAACCTAACATATTACATCATGAAATCATAGTGTCATCAAAATCAAAAAGCTATGAAAATATTCTTAACTATTTCACAACTATGAAATAAACATATCAACATAATCACATTGGTATTAAAATACAACATTAAAAAACATATTTTATGGAAACATCATCCTACGTAAAAAAATCATACATTTTGAGTTAAAATAAAGCATATAATTTTGTATGTAATTTAAGATATTAAACTTCATTTATCTCAAAATAAGGTTTAAAAACTAACTTTGACCAAGTCAACATTTGAATATTTGCCACATAAGCAAGAAAATAGATGATTCAAGGGCAAGATGTGACATCCTTCCACACTAGGAAGAGGCATCACCCCAATGTCAATCACAACAAAATAAGTACACACATCCAAAATTGATATCTAATTGAAATAAAAAAAGCTATACAAAAGGATGGGGAAAGGATTTTTGTAAATCCTTTGCATCCTCCCAAGTGGCATTATCCATGCCAAATTGGTCCCATTAGAACTATTACCCTAATGGTATGTTTCTCAATCAGTTAGGTGGGTTGAACTGCTATCACCCTAGATCCTATACCTACAATGCATGCCCGTGAATCACATGAGATATCTTAGGACAATATGGCTTAAGTAGAGAAACATGGAAAACATTATGAATGTGAGCTAATGCAGGTCATAGAACAAGTCGATAAGTAACTAGGTTGATAACTTCTAAAACCTCGAAAGGGCCAACAATTATTGGGGAAAGATTTGAGCTCTTTCCAAATGAGATTAAACCCTTCTATGGTCTAACCCTCAGAAACACCTTATCCCCAGTCTAGAACTATCGAAAAGTGTGTTTCTTGTTAGCATAGCTCTTCTTTCAATCTGTTGCCTCTTTTAGCTCACTATGGATTAAGAGCATCTAGTCTTCCATCTCTGTTAACATCTTAGGACCCACAATAATCATTTCTTCAACCCTATCCCAACTGATAGGGGTCCAACACTTTCATCTATAAAGAGCCTCAAATGGAACCATACCCAAAGAAGAATGATAGAAGTTGTTAAAGGAAAACTCCACCAATGGCAGATACTCCTCCCATTTTTACTATTGATCCATGTAGTACATGTGCAACAAATCTTTGAGTAGTTAGTTCACTCTCTTAGTCTACTCATTAGTGTCAGGGTGGTAAGTTGTGCTGAAGCTAAGGCATGTACCCCAAGTAGAGTTCAAGGTTGTCTAAAACCTAGAAGTCATTTGGGTATCCCTGTTAGAGATGATCATTTTTGGAGTACCATGAAGTCAAAATATCTCTTCGACAAACTTCCTTGCCAAAACTGGAGATCCATCCTTTAGATTACCAAGAATGAAGTGGGAAACTTTGGTTAATTTGTCGACTATGACCAAGATGACATCATGATTGCATTGAGTCATGGGTAAACCTTGTACAAAGTCCATGCTAATAACTAGCCATTTATATTGTAGAATATCATATGGGTACAGAAGTCCTGCTAGATGAACATGCTTAGCCTTGAGGCACTGACATTCCAAACATTGGGCCACATACTCTGTCATATCTCATTTGAGTCTTGACCAAAAGTATAAAGGTCTTAAATCAGCCATAATCTTGTTTACCCTTGGGTGCCCTAAAAATTGAGCATAGTGCATCTCCTCGAGAACTGTCATGCCCAAAAAAAATGAGGGCAATTTTTTTTAAAAAATTAATAATTAAAATGCTCTAAGTTTAATATGGTTGTGCTCATAGTTAAAGTAAAGGTTCTCTACAATCCATCTTAAGTTTATAATCTTGTGGAGGAATACATCGTTAAATTTGAACTCTCATTATTAATCTGATCTTGACATTTGTTTCGTTACTACATAATTATACTTATTCTAGAATTGCTTTAATTAGAATCTAATTTTAACAATTACTAACCAATTCTCGATTAAAGCTAACAAAATTACATTTAATTAAATATTTAGAATGCTAAATAAAACATAAACTATCTTTACAAAACAAAAATGAAAATTTAAAACAATTTTAATATAATACTTGCTAACTAATACTACTCTAAAAGATATCAACTAAATCTTATTAAATTTAAATTTAATTAAATAACAACTAACTAAATCTAATATCCACTAACTAAATATGACTAACTTAAAAACTTTAGTAAATTAAACTAATCTTCTCATAACTAACACAAATCTAAACTTAATTACATTTAAAACTAACTAACTAAAGCTATTAACAAATAATAAAAAAGTAACTAACATAACATAACATATACTAAACTAAACTTAAAATGAACTAACTATCATTCAAACTAAAACTAAATTTCTAACTAATCTAAAATCTAAAAACTTTATTAATGTAACTACTAACATGACAAAACAAACCTATACCATCCCAAACCTAGCACTAACTTACCTATTCACCCCTCACATCCTACCTTTCTCCCTCCAACATGTCACATTGACCACTCAAATCCCATGCTCTTTCCAAGCACTGACCACTACAGAGGATATGGGCGACCAAGAGGAAAAAGGGCAGTTTGCACTTAAATGAAACAAGACACATGAACAACTACCCATGTCACATCAACTCCCAACTCCCAAGAAAATGCAATAAGGACAGGTCGACCCAAGGAAGATGCACCTGACACAAAAAGGTAAGGGTGACACCCAAGACAAAATGGTCACACATACAAATTAGCTTTCAACACTATGCAAGAGAACTCAGCGCATTCCCCAAAAGAGAATTGACCCCTGCACAAAGACAAGATGTGGTGTACAGGGTGACATCACCCTAGACTGATGTTTTTGACTTTGCAAAAAGACTAATCATAACCTTCCTAAGAGCTGGCGTCAAGTGGATGCAAGAAATTTAAAGTTTATATGGTAAGATAAGATATTAGTTAGCTAGGATATTTAGGTTTTTATAAAGAATTGGTTTTATTTATTGATGGTCTATTATTTTATTAGTCTGTAATAGTATGAACTATATTTTGTGTTTTCCATACAATTTCTAGAATGATATATGTGCTTCTACAGGGCTCTTTTATATGCATTTTTAAACTTACTTGTTGGTTTAGGTCTTACTATACAGTCTTATAGGATTTGTGTTTTAATTCTTAATGATATTAACTTATTATCTTATTATGCATCATGCTCAACAAAATCAACTATTGCAAGATCATCAAAATCTACATAAATTTCTTATGAATTCCTGGTTAATAATTTCCATGAACCTCAAACACTATGCATTTCAATTATACCTATATTACATAGTATAATCATCTACATATTCATTTAACTATCTATTATAACTGATGGAGCACATAATTGAATAACATAGTAACTAAACTAATCTTAGGGAAATTAAGAAAATAAGGAAATCATAATGATAATGTTCTATTCATTTTGAAGGGAGTATCAAAACACACAAAGTTCTTTCCTCTATCATGTTTCAAATTTAAGTTTGGAGATCTTGACATAATTCTTTCCTACATGTTCTTGCAAATTTACTTTCAACACAACTAGCCATGAACTAAATCATTTCAAACTCAATGGAGATACCATACATTTACATGGATTAGCAACATCCCTCTCTATGGCCCATATGAATGGAGAGAACACCACACTTTACAAAATTGAATCTTGCATAATTGAACATCATTGTTTCATCTTATCTTTGATATACATTCATATGACAGAAAAAAAAAATGAAAACCTTAAGAGAAGCAAAAATTACTCAATCACTTATTTTATTGACAATCTAATTCAAAGGCTCAGCTGGGAAAGAATCAGGAAGAAAAATCGGCTTCGTTGCCATTACAACAAAGTTATTAAATAGAATTTTCCATAGGATTTCAATCCCGAATTTTCAACAATCAAATAATTTCCTTCATGTCCCTTATCAAGGGATCTATGTCATTTTCTGCAACACATTGCTAAGATCATGGAGGGAACAGAATCTGATCAGGTGTCAAACAAGCATGACCAAGAGAAAAAATCAAAAATGTGTATTCATACTAGGTTTTCACAATAGGATTCACAATAATCAAAACTAGGGAAAGGTGGATTTTTCCAACAGGAGATGTCAGACACAACACCAAACCAGGTGCCCAATCGAGGCTATAAATCAAGAACTTACGTTCTTCCATTCTTACATGCCAAACTCATATGTGGTTTGTGCTGATAGGTAGGGACCCATAACACCCTACCCTCTCTCCCTCTTCTCGTCCTAAGAAGAGACTCTACACTATTGGAGTCCAACTAAAAGGACCTTTCCCAAAATTGGTCACTTTTGCCCTATCCAAGGGTGAGTAATACCAAAACACCCATACAAGAAAACTTCAAAATTCAAACATAAACAAGAAAGAAAAGCATTCAAGAACATGGTTTTCAATCCTTCCCAACATACCCAACATACATACAAGCATCCAAACAACAACAAGTAGCATAAGCATGAAATAAGCATGAAAATCTAAACAAGGGAGATGAAGAACTCCTACCTTCACAAAGAGGTAATGGAAAATGAACAATTTGAGTAGAGCTTTTCCCTTTCTTCCTTCAATCTTCCAAGACTCCTCTCTAAAAGTAGAGATTGGGTAACCAACAAAACTACTCCAAGAAGGGCCTCTAAATAAGACTCAAACTCAACCACCAAAAAGGCAATAACTTCCCCCACCCACCTACAATTCTAGAAGTCTCTAACTCAACCCATACTAAGGTTAACCAGTAAGTGGAGTTGAGGTGATGCAACTCATGGTAGCCATATTCAATTTTCGCACAAAGGCAAAAATAGACTTTTTGAGTGACCTCAAAAGTCAATAAAAGGGGCTTAGGGGTTGGAAAATGCCCCCAACCCATACCCATACCCCTTGGGTATAAATATTTCATGTTTTAAAGCCTTAGGAATAGGTTTGGAACCAAACAAAAGCTAGGAAATATTTAGGACCATCTAATAACTCTGAAAATGCAAATTAAGCACTAATCCAAATTAAGGGTGACTAAACTCGATTAAGAACCAAATTAGCAAAAAGAGACTAACTTAAGCTAACTTAGGTCCAAAGGTTACACAGCTAACCCTAGCTAGCATGCTGGAATGCATATGCAATTCACGAGTGTCAAGTGATACTATAAGAACACGATTACGAAACATTAACATTTACTGATCACGAAAAGATACATACATACATCTTACAATTAATTTAGTTATGAACAACAAGGTTTCCACAATTAGCACATAGGGATCAGTTTTGTTTCTCCATCAGGTTTCTCGACTAAATATCTTGCACACTCATTGCACACATCAGTAGTCCCATAAAATCACATGCACATATGTATATATACATATCAAAAATCACATAAATTGAAACATACATCTTAAAATCAATCAAGGTTTCTTTCATCCTATTCAATTCTTAACCATTAAAATCCCTTAATCAAAGTGTTAACCCTACATTTACTTATTTCATCAACATACATATACATAAAACATTAAATGACGAACATCAAATATCTGGAAGTAACATCACACAACATGAAATAATATAATATGTTCAAGTATCTAATAATGTCTCGACATCTTGAGTCATGAGTATCAAAATAATAATAAGGTATCACTATGCTGCAATGGGTCGGGGCAAGGCGTCACAAGAACCACTTTCTACAACCCTACACAACTAGGAACATATATATTGTTCTGTTAAAAGTAAGCACGTCATCATCATCAAAAGAGCAATTATCAAATCATGAATTAGAGACATTGGTGCCATAAGCTAACTTCACCCATTGATAATGAGTATCTATAGGAAGGTACTAAAGATTGATAATTCTAAGATTAATAATTTTAAGATTGAGTTTCTCTACTAGGATGGCTCTAATACAATGTAAAAGTACAAGATCTCTGATGGAGATTAGATGTGATATTTTTGTATATAACTATGTGATATCAAAATTATGAATTACAAATGTATTAAACTGAATGTTAACCTTAACTACCTATATATCTTTAAGTGCTCCTGAGATCAAATATCAACATTAATTGATATCAATATTCATTAGTTATTCACAAATATATATGAGAGATCATGTCCTCATAGGGACACAACTCTACATGGCCAATGACCATGTAGGGTCATGTCCCTATGTGGATATGACCATTAGTAAAAATTCATTTTATATAAGCATGATTAAGTTAGCATTTGATAGCTTGCAAATATATTTATGATAAGAGCCCAATAAGATAAAATATGAATATTATATATATACATACATACATACATACATGTATGTATATGTATACACATACACACACACACACACATATATATATATATATATGTATCTAGATGTATATATATACATATCTATGTATATATATGTATACATAGATATGTATATATATGTATACATATATATACATATATATGTATATAACCCTTATGAGGTATATATAAACTCTTATCAAGTATATGAGAATTATATAGAAAATACAAAATAATGAGAATGTGTATATGTAGTAATCATAGACTCATATACTTAATACAATATGTATTTCACTTCTATTGAAGATACACTTTAACACTCCCTCTTAGCAAGGGAGAAGTGAAATATCAAAAATTTCTCATGATCTCTAACATGATATCAATATTAATGATATCTATCCAAATAAAAAATTCATTGACTTTAGCACTCTGAAATAGTGACTTATCAAATAATTATAATCATAGTGCTATGAACACTATCATAACATGTATTATGATCTCCACCATTCCAAAATAAAAAATAGAGTGATCATAATACTTTTGTTATCAATGACTTATGACATATCAGGAACAATAACATAAATTGTCATGATAACAGGCATGTCATTTGTAAGATTGTCACCTTACAATGATTACCTTTATCTTTAAGTGATCATCATCTTTCATTACATATATGATGCAACTATAAAATTGGAAGCATAAACACACAAATAAAATTGAAACTCAAATATTCAAAATTACAATTTGACTGCACCAAGTTTTCCTCTGAAATATTCCAAATTAACCTTGACAAGAGGAAAAAAATAAAAATAAAAATAAAAATTCTTTATCTCCTAACTCAACTATAGAAATTATCTCTTTAGCAAATGATTGGCACTCTAAGTGTTTTTAAATTGGTTGGTTCTCTGTTAGGTGGGAAATTGGAAGGGGAGAATCTTGTGGGAGGTACTAATCCTAGTGGGATAGAAGATCAAAATGAGGAAAATCTGGCAAACTCTATAGGATTTACAGATGCTGGTACCACTAGATATGGGGTTTGGGAACTCTTTTTGGATTTTTTTCTTGCAAATCATGTGCTTGGTTTAGAACTTGAGAATGAGAATATCCCTTTGGAGAATGTGGAGGAGACTAAAGAGAGGAAAGCAAAAAGTTCACGAAAAGGGGTAGGCGATCAAAGGGCATCGTGTTCCCTGTTTGGTAGGAAACCTGGTAGAAAATCATCTTTCCCTCTGGTTACATTGAAATATTATTAGGAGAAAGGTGAGTTTAAAATATTTATTCCATACCTAATTGTTGATTTCTCTATCTTTTCTATGGAATTTACTCTTGTTGGAAAATTTATGGGGGCTAGATTAGATATAGAAATGTTGAAAAATATGATAAAATAGAAATGGGTTATCCATGGTCAAGTTGATATACCTCCTATGTTGAATGGATTCCTTTAATTTGTTTTTAACTATAAGGAAGATATGAATATGGTCCTTTGTGGAGGACCATGGTCATTTGGGAAAAGTATTCTCACTATTAAAAAATGGGAGCCAAACATGGATTTATTTGATGCCTTCTTTCTAACTACATCGATCTAGGTTAGACTTCCTAGCCCCCCTTTGGAATTTTGGCATGAGGATATCTTTAAGGGAATAGCTAGTTCCTTTGGGGAAATAATTGTAGTGGTTCATGCTACAAATTCAAAATCTAAACTTTAGAGTGCAAGATTGTATGTGAAAGTGGCAAACTTGAACCACCTCCCTGAAAAAGGTGGAACTAATTTCAAAACTTGGAAAAAGAATACAAGAAATTATATATGAAGATCTTCCAAACACCTATTTTACCTATAAAAAATAGGGTCATAGGGTGAAAAATTGTCCTAACAAAAGCAAGAACTATCCTAAGACTAATAAGGAGGATAAAAAGAAAGAAGAAAAAACCCAGAAGAAGGTTTGGAAACCTAAAGTTACTCTTGCAAAGGGTTTGAAGGATAATCTAAATCTAGAAAATTAGGAAACTAGTATGATACCAAATTTTTCTTTGAAGGAAAACTTGAGTAGTAAAAATTAGGAGATTGGCATGTTGTTAGATTCTGCCTCACCTAAGCAAAATAAAGAGAATATGGTTGACATGACAAAGCAATTAGTCATTTATCAAAAGAATGATACAAACTAGGAAGATCTAGTTGAGATGGAGGAAATAGAAGATGGTGAAATTCTGATGGATAGAAGTAGATCGATGGTGTTGGAGGAATCCCAGAATATCTAGTCTATTGAAATCTAGAATGTTATTCCTAATCCTCTTGAGACTCCTTTGTGCAAAGAAATTATTCCCTTTCAGAATGATTTTGAAATTGAGGAGAGGAATTTGGAAGGAAAGGATTTGAAACAAAAATAGAGTCAAAGAAAAAAGATGGAAAAGAAAAGTAATACAACTCCTAAAGGAGTAGAGACTCACAGTAGTAAATTAGAGTAGCAATCTAAGGTGAAACCAAATGTTGGAACTCCAAAGAAACCTAGAAGGAAATCTTCTAGGAAAACTAGAGAAATAGAAAGTTTGTAGAATATTGTTGATGGAAGACATGCAACTGCTCTGGATTTTATCCCTAAAAAATAAACATGAAAATTGTTACTTGGAATATTAGGGGATTGAACAACAATCATAAACTTGATGTTGTTAGGAACGTTGTTAGGGAGCATAAGCTGAATTTTCTTTTGCTACAAGAAACAAAGATGAAGAAGGAGAGAGGTAAAAAAATTAAGTCTTTTAATGATTATTGTTTAAAATCTAGTAGTTCAAAAGGAGATTTAGGAAGAACTCTGATGTTATGGAAGAAATCCTATTACTCAGGAACTATTTTGAATGTTAGTAAACATTTCGTGGTGGTTAAAATTACTAGCATTGACTAGAAAAATGAATGGTATATTGTTAATATGTATGCACCAAATATTAAAAACTCTAGGAAAAAGGTATGGAAAACTCTATCTAATATAAAGAGTAAAGATTAATTTGGTAGATGGATCTTCATGGGGGAATTTTAATGTTCCTCTTTATGACCATGAAAAAAGGGGGGTTATGTGAGCCAGCTAGATGGGAGACTGGATCTAATGGATTTCATTAATAAGGAGGGTTTAATGGATCTAGATCTTCATGGAATAGAGTTTAAATGGAGTGATAAGAGGCTAGGTGATGATTGTATTCAGACTCCATTTGATAGAGCTCTTATTTCTCTTGATTGGACTAAAGATTTTGTATGCATGTTAGAGGCTTTCTAGAAAATTGGGTCAGATCATTTCCCTTTGATTTTTACTGTTGAAAAGGTTAACATCAAAAAAATATTTCCTTTTAGATTTCAAAAAATGTGGATGTAGCACCCACAATTTGAGAGTAAATTGGCTGAATAGTGGAATATAGATGTTGATGGAACTGCTCTTTTTAGAGTGACTTCAAAATTAAGAAATGTCAAAAAGGAGGTTAAAATTTGGAATAAAAGATGTTTTGGAAATATTTTTGAGAGTAAACCGTATTAAGGAAGAGCTACAAAATATCCAGGGCAAGGTATGGAAGGAAGGATACAATCTTGACCTTGTTAGAGAAGAAAATGAAAAATTAGTGGAATATCATGACATTTTTACTAAAGAGGAAATTTATTGGAGGAAAAGATCTAGATTGGTCTGGCTGAATGAAGGAGATAAGAATACCAAATTTTTTCATCTTTCTACTTTGAAGCATAGAGCTAAAACTCGTATCTCATATCTTAAGAAGGGTAATTTGAAGATTACTGAGGAAAAAGACATTTCAAAAGAGATGGTCTCCTTTTTTTCCTCTCTAATGACATCTGACTCTAATATTGATTCCACTCATCAAGAAATTTTTTTAAGGTGATTCTAACTTTAATTACTGAGGAGAAAAATAAATTATTAGGAACTATTCCCAAGGAAGAGGAAATTTTAAAGGTAGTCTGTTCCTTAGGAGGGGATAAGTCTCTGGGACCAGATGGTTTTCCTATGTTCTTTTTCTAGAAGGCATGGAAACTAGTTGGAAAAGATGTATGTGATGTTGTTAAAGAATTCTTTGGGGCTAAAAGAATGCTAAAGGAGATCAATTCCACCTTCCTCTACCTTATTCCTAAAAAGATCAAGGCAGATTCTCTAGACCAATTCAAGCCTATTAGTTTGTGTAATTCCTTCTATAAGATTATCTCAAAAGTCCTCACTTCCAAGCTACTTTTGGTACTTCTATCTCTTATTGCTATTTTAAAAAATGGTTTTGTCCCAGGTAGGAAAATTCTTAACTTTGTTATTGTTGCTCATGAGAATATTCATTCTTTATCTTGTTCCAATAATTAGGGTTTTATCATGAAAATTAATATTGTGAAAGCCTATGATAGAATGGAATGGGATTTTCTTGTTAAGATTTTATTGGCCTTTGGCTTTAGTCATAGGATAGTGAGGGAAATTTTTTAGTTGATTTCTACTACTTCAATTGCTATTCTAGTGAATAGGTGTTCCTCTAAATTATTTAGCCCTTGTAGGGTATTGAGATAGGGAGACCCTTTATCACCTATTCTATTCACTATTATGGCTAATTTTTTGGGGAGGGATATTGGGAAACTAGTTTTACAAGGGGATATTAAAGGAACACAACCTTCTTCTTAGCCTCTTACTTGTTCTCATGGTTAATTTGTTTATGACACCATTTTCATGGGGAAAGCTAAAGTTAGGGAAGCCAAAAATCTCAAAAAATCCCTTAGCATGTACTCTTCTACTTCAGGTTAGTTGATTAATTGGAATAAGAGCTCTTTGTTTTTATTAATACCCCAGTTTTAAGACAGAAAAAAATTGCTAAAATTCTAGGGTGCTCAATAGGATCTTTTCCTTGTATTAACTTGGGTCTCCCTTTGGGACCTAAAGGTCCAGATTATTTTTGGGAATATCTCATTAAGAAGTTTAATAAGAAGCTTGTTGGATGGAACGGTAACCTTTTGAGTCAAGCTAGCCAAATTACCCTCCTTAAAGCTTGTCTCCAAAGCATCCCTACTTATGCTTTGAGTCTCTTTAGAATCCAACAAAATTTGCAAATACTATTGATAAAATTTAAAGGAATTTTCTCTAGTCTAGCACTGAGGAAAGGAAGAGAATGGCTTTGAAAGCTTGGGACCAAATTTGTAAGCCAATTAGGGAAGGTGGTTGGGAATTAGGTCAATGCAAAGTATGAATAGAGCTCTTTTAGCCAAATAGGGATGGAGAGTGTATCATGATGATAAGGAATGGAGTACTATATGGAAACATAAGTATCTTTTTAATGCTCATTCTTTATCTAATTTTCTATCATCTCCTAATGTTATTTTCCCTTCTACTATTTGGGGGGCTGTGTAGGGAACTAAGAACATCTTAAATAAAGAATGTTCATGGAAAGTTGGAAATGGGTAGAAGGTCAGATTCTAGGAAGATGTTTGGATACTAGATCATCCTCTGATTGAGGAATTTGGGGATAGGACCCATATTGATAAATGCAAGCAATTGTACGGGACTCTTGTGGGACATTATTGGTATAATAACAGTTGGGTTAGCCTTGTTGATGTTAATCAAGTTTTTCATAATGTACAGATTATGTTGAATGCCTTTTCTTTGTATCCCCTTAAGGAGGATAAGATGATGTGGAGTGATGATGTAAGTGGCCATTTCAAAGTTTCCTCCATATTCAAATCTGAGGAGAAAGGGAATTTCCCTTTTATGGACTAGAGCTTGGATAAAAGGTCTTATACCAAAAATAAATATCTTTTATTGGATTTTACTTTAGAATGAAATTCTTACTCAGGAAAATTTGCAAAAGAGAGGCATTAATGTGGTTAATAGGTACATTCTATACAAAGAAGGTTATGAAGATAGAGATCACTTGTTCTTAAACTATACTTATAGTCAACAAGTATGGAGTTCTATTCTCAATTTTTAGAATATCACTTGGGTCCACCAAAATATTATAGAACATTGTTTTAAGAGTTGGATTTGCCCATCTAAGGATAATGATGTTGATTTCCTATGAAAAAATACTCTTCCCCATCTCTGGTGGGGTATCTAGAAAGAAAGAAATAACATAATCTTTAGAAACAAAGAAATGCCAGAGTGGATGCTTGGTCAAAACATTGTCAGGGCAATAGAGGAAAACTTCAAATCCCAGAGAAAGTGTAATCAAGATTTCCAAATTGACAATCCAATGTTTTCTAAAGGTTCTAATATGAAGAAAGAAGATCCAAGAATGAATATAAGTGGAAGGCTCCTTCAATGGGATGTATTAAAGGGAATTTAGATGGTATTGCTAAAGGAAGCCCTAACAAAGTAGGTTGTGGAGGGGTTTTGAGGGATCACACAAGTAATATTATAGATGTTATTGCTATACCTCTTGGTATTTCTAATATCCATAAAGCTGAGGCTATGGCAGCTCTGTATAAAATGAGGATAGTAGTGGAAACTGGTTTCTAGTACCTCTGGATGGAAGGAGATTCCTTAAACATTGTAAATATGCTTAATGGAAAAAGCTCTATCACTTGGTCTATCGAACCTAGTATAATGGAAATCAAATCCTTAATGGATAAATTTTATAAAGTCTTTATGTCTCATTCATTCCGTGAATGAAATGTTGTGGCTAACTAGATCACTAACCAGGCTATCCAACGTGAGTGTAAGATGACATGGCATGATGACCTAATTAGGAGCATGGATTTGAAAGCTCTTAGTAATTATGATAGAACTCACATGATAGAGGGAAAGATTTGCTAAGATTAAAAATTTAATGATAAATAGAAGTGGGGTTATAGAGGCCAGTGTTATTTTCTTGAGAAAGTACATAAATGTGATTATTATCCTGGTTTGGCACACATGTGTTTTAATAAGTGCCTTAGTTTTTTTAATGAAAACCTTGGCTTTTCTTAATTCTTTATGTTTACCTATTTGCTCAACTTTGGAATTTCATAGAGAAACAAAGTTTTCAGAAATGGGCAGGGAACCAATAAAATAGGAACCAAAGAACTGTAAAGCATAGAAGGCCAAAACCTCTATTTGGCAGATCTACAGAAGGGTAATGTCACTACTTACCTAGAGAAACTTCATGGCTACAAACCACATGTCATAGAGGTATTCTTCAAAAATTGGATCAAGGATAGGGTTTCCACGCATGGGGTAATGGTTCATTTGTCTGAAGACTTCATTGCCAAGGTTACAGGGCTACCTAAGGAGGGCATAAAATTCAATAAGGAAACTAGTATCTCCAATGCTACATTTAAGAAATTTTGGAAGACTAAAGAGAAGGAAAAAAATTTGGAGAAGAATGGTGACTTTTATGAGCTAGGTCGAATAAAAGTTATATGACGGGACTTTCTCTCTTGCATCTGTGAGTATTTCATTTTAGATGGTAGAGAAAAACATGTTCATAAATTTTATTTTGTGTTCTTGAATCATTTTTGGTATAAGGATAGGATCTCATTTTCTTTTTATTTGAGATTTTTCTTTTCTTCAAAGTCTTCAAGTCCATAGGAAAAAAGAGTCTCGTCCAATTTTACATGAATGACTAATCCTTTTAATTGAGAATTAGTGTAAGAACAAGGCTATTGTTTCTTCCCCTCCCTCTAAGAAAAAGAAGGGCTTTGTTAGTGGAACCTACTCTAGGAAGAGTAAGGGTGAGGAAGGGGTTAGTGTGAGAAAGAGGAGGCTAAAGCAAGAAACACGTTAGAAAAATGTGGAGGAGATTACTAAGTATCAGAATTTAGACAATAATGATGATAAGAATATGGAGAATAAGGAGAATACGGATGTGGGAGACTTTAGTTCAAATCTGGAGGGTTACCCTAGCAACAAGGGTGAGACTAGTAAGGATGAGGCTAAGGAAAGTAATGATAAAAATACAAGGTCAGAGAATGTTGGAGAGGAGGCTAAAAACTAGAGTGAGTAAACCTAGAGATTGAGGGATGGAAATTTGGAGGAAGAAATGGTGAAGGAAAAGGAGGACCTCATTGGTAAGGGCAATATGAATGTAGAGGAAGATATGGGGAAAAAGAAGGATGAGTCTACTAGTAAGGAAGAAACATGGAAGGAGAAGGATGAATCTACTGGTAAGGACACAATGCTTTATTTCCTTCACATTGCAAAGCTTAAGGCTGACTCCTCTCTCCAAGGTGACTCCTGGATGTACAATGAGTTAATGAATTTGAAAAGAAAAATGGGAAAGATGCAGGAGGACTAGGAAGCTAACTGAACAAAGATCATTCAGATGGAAATTTAGGTTGGTTATATCTTGAATAAGCTAAAGGAATATGAACATAAACTCCATCTTTTGATTAAAGAGAGTGGCAACAAGATGGAGCAAGTCACTTCAAGCATTTGTGTAGCTACTGCTAGCTTAGGGAAGAGAAATAATGAGCAAATCATGTCTCCTGGTAGACCAAGAAAAAGAACAAGACAAAGCTCAAGAAAGAAGGCAACTGAGGTAACTAGGGGATCTGTTATTGATACCATCCAAAGCACTACAGAGACAGGCAAGGAGGTAGTGAAAATGATCAAAGAGTGATAATAGTAGCTAGTGGTGTTTCTGGCAATAGGTCTTTGTTCTGGTGGTGGTTCCAGTAACTAGTCTTTGGTCTAGGTTTTTTATTTGGTTTTTGATCCTTTTGTTCAAACACTAGGTTCCAAGTCCTTGTAAAACCTAGTTTCATTTTATGGTCTTATTTTGTGGTTTTAGGTCCTTGTAAAACCTGATTTTGTAAGTATTGAACTGTAGGTTTTAGTTCCTTGTGAAACCTGGTTGTGCTTACTGGTTTATCTTATGATTTTCTATTAAGGGTTTCAAGTCCCTTCAAAACCTACTTTAAGCTTAATCTAAAACTTTCACAACCATACTACTTCTTTGGATCCCATGGATGAGGCTTTATATTCTACTTCAATGGAGCTTAAGGCCATTGAAGATTTCTTTCTACTAAACCAAGAAATCATTGTAGATCTAAGACTGAAACAACAACTGGTAGCACTCTTACATTCAGTAGAGTTGCTGAGCTAGTCAGAATTTTAATTTTCATGAAGATAGATTTCAACTTGATCATATTTGAGTCTCATATAAACTGAAACTCTTATGTATCATAAGATGTTCTTATCTACCATAAGATGTCTCTTCTTTGGTTCACACATGAATTGACTTAACACATTAGTTGCATAACAAATGTTAGGATGAGTATTCACCAAGTACATTAGTGATCCAATGATCTTCCTATAATAAGTAGGATTAGTAGGTTTAGATTCAAATCCATCATTCTTTAGTTCATGTAAGTTAGCTTCCATAGGAGTAGTAACTAGTTTACAATCAATCATTCCAAACTTAGTCAAAATATCAATAGTGTATTTTCCCTCATTTAAGAAAATGGAGTTCTCCTTTTGCTAGACTTCTAGATCTAGAAAGTAATGATGAATTCCTAGATCTTTCATATCAAAATTTTCTATTGGTTCTTGTTTTCAATTAGCTATGAGATGTTCTTCACCTATTATTAGCAAGTCATCAACATATATTACAAGAATAATCATATCATCTCCATGTATTTTGAAGTATATGTTAGGATCAACTTCATTCTTGGAATACCTTAATTCAATGAGATAGTTGTCTATTCTTCCATATCATCCCTTGGGTGCTTGTTGCCATATAGTGCTTTATTTAATTTACACATGATAATTTTTTTCATGAGTTGTGAATCATTTTGGTTTCTCAATATATACTTCTTCAATTTCACCATTTGGGAATGCTATTCTAATATCCATTTGACGTATCTTCCACCCTTTGGATGCTGCAATTTCTATAAAAGTCCTAATAGATGTGTACTAGGTGACTAGAGCAAATGTTTCTTCATAATCAATTCCTTCCTTCTATGAGAATTCACGAGCTATAAATCCGGCTTTGTATTTTTCAATGCTGTTGTTAGGTTCATGCTTGATTTTGTATAGCCATTTAGAATAGACAACTAATTTAGTCTTTGGTTTGGGTACAACATGCCACACATCATTTTTTAGTATTGATTGATATTCTTCAATCATTTCATCTTTCCAAGAATTTTTTGATAAATCTTCTTTGACATTTGAAGGTTCTATTTTGATGAGTGCAGAGAGTAGTGCTACATAACATGATTGATTTCTTGTTCTCTTTCTTTTTTTGACTACTACATTAGGTTCTATATGATTTTATTCTATCATTTTTCTATCACAAAGTGGTCTCTTTTTATTGTTAGGATTTTTAGTATTATCCAAATTTGGAATAATAGGTGTAATATGTTCAGTATGATTCTCCCTCTCATTCTCTACTAAAAGATCCTCATCTATTTCAGTAGTAGGTTTTATGTATGTTTCATCAATATTATTTGAAATATTAAAGGAAATGTCTTCTTCAAATTTTACATCTCTACTGACTTCAATAGTTCTTTGACCAGGGACATAGATCCTATAACCTTTCATTGATTCACTATATCTTATGAGTATACCCTTCTTTCTAGATGGTTCTAATGTTGTTCTCTATTCTTTAGGAATATGAATATAAATAGGGCATCTAAATATTCTTAGGTGGCTTAAGTCTGGTTTGATGCCTATAAATACTTCTTCAAGAGCTATATTTTCCAATTTGAGTGAGGACATCTATTGTTGAAAAGAGATTATTTTAAAGTGAAGAACCTATAATGGAACAATCATATTTTGTCAATTATGTCAAACTTGCTACTTGCTAGTGAGACAATTTATTTTTGGTCTAAATGCTATCATGTGGTAGATTGATGAAGATGATTTGAAAAGAGGAGATAACAAGAGCACCTAGAGAAAGGTTGATTTACTTGGTGTATAAAAAGAGCACTAAGACCAAGTAAGACATTGATACTATAGTGTGTTGTTTATCTACTTAAAGTACGAAATGAAAGATTACTTAAGCAAAGACATGAAGAAGATCAAATAAGAAAAGTGTTTACCAAGCGTTGTCGAGCAGTCAGTGCAAGCCAAGCAAAAATTAGTAGAAGTTGAGTGAAAATCAATAGGTGCTGAGCAAAGAAGACAAAAAGTGCAAGCTGAGTGAATGTTAGTATATATTTAGTAAATTTTAGTTGGTGCCAAGAATTAGTAAACTATAGTGTTTCCTGAGTGAACTAGTGTTGGCCAAGTGACAAAATAATATTGATGTTGAGTGACAACAAACAATGTTAAATTGAAGATTTGATGAATCTGAGCTGAGTAATTTGATTTTTTGAATTATGTAAAGCATGTGGAAGATAATTATGATGAGTTAGTGGCATAGAATTCAAGGTAGATGGTTTTGAGGTGAAATCAAAAAAGATTGTAGAGGAAGTTTCTAGAGGAACCAAATGAAAAGTGGGTAGATACATTAAATCCTACCTAACCCTAGAATGGACAGGTATGATTACGTGGAAAAATATCTAAATTATCTATTTATAGAGATGGCTAGTTAGAAGAAAAGGTTGTTATGTGTGATAATCTAAGGAAGACAAGGAGTCTAGGGTATTGCTTCATCTGGTGGCCAAATAGAGGAGACTGTAGTTGGTATACAAACCAAAAAGGCTTAAGGGGATGAATGCTTGAAGGGTAAACAAGATATTAAAGCTGAAAAGTATGAATGACAAGTAGAATGAAGGACTAAAACAAAGATCTGTAATCTACAAGTGAGTTGTAAGCTATTATTAGATCAAGTCCTACTATTTCTTTCTAACAACTGTACTAGTGTGGATAAAATCCTTTGGATTAAGGTTGAGCTAATAGTCATTTGTAAATCCCTTAACTGGGTGACATTGTAATAGAATATTCTAAAGTCCTCTAACAAGGCTCACTCCTAACAGGGTGATTGAAATTCTTTAACCAGGTCACATTTAATAGTGTGTATTATAACCTTTAATAGGGTTGGTCTTTCATAGGGTATCACTCCAAAAGAGTGAGAATTGGTAGCATGTTACTAGTGTTTTTTCCCAAATTGTGTTTCCATATAAAATCCTTGTGTCAAATGTGAATGTGGTTATGGTATTTCATGTTTACATTTTTGCAAAGTTATTTTGACCTAGGACAATAATCTACTAAGTTAGGGTATTGTATGATCTAATGGATGCATGCATGTTAAGGTTTTATGGATATGGATTTGATTAGCATTGAAAGGTTTTATTTCTACATCTGGACCTTAGATAATTAATTCACCCCCTCTTAGTTATTCTAAAGAATTCCAACAATTAGTATCAGAGAACTCGTGCTTGCAAGGAATAGTTTGAAGGTACTAAGAGCTAAAGATTAAGATGTATAAAAAGGAGGTGCCCAAACTAAACAAGGAAAACTTTCCTATATGGAAAAGTTTGATGAAGCTACTTCTAGGAGGTATTGGAGACTGTTTTCAATCTACCATCACCACAAAGCATGTTAATCCTACTAGATCCCTAACTGTAGCTGATCTAAAAAAGAAGAAAGAACACAATTAGGCTATGTTAGAGCTTTCTTTTGCCTTAAGTTACTTAGAGTTTTATGACATCAAAGATTGCAATACTGCAAAGAAGATGTGGGATACTATTGAGATGATCTATGGAGGAGATAAGAATGTTTTGATAACCAAATCTGAAAGCCCAAGGGGAAAGTTTGATGACATGAGAATACAAGAAGGTGAGAACATTGTCCAATATTACACTAGAGTTAAAGATGTTGTGAATGCTATTATAAGAGCTAATGGTATCATTGATGATGAGGCTATAACCATCAAAGTATTGAGAACACTACTACCTATCTATGCTATTAGAGTTTCTACCATAAAAGGACTAAGGTGTGTACTTGATAGTAATCTGACCCTTGAAGGATTGATGGCTAGACTCACTACCTTTGAACTCTCTAATTTTGATAATTTCAAAATAAAAACTTTGAATCTTCTTTCAAAGCTAAAATGTCATTAAAGGAACCTAAAGAAAAAAATAAAAAGGTCAAATCTGTTTCTAATGACAGTGATACAAATGAGGAGGATGTAGAACAACTTGAAGCATTGTTGGAAAGGATATTTCATAGAGGCAAAGGAAAATACAAAGTTAATCTACCTATCATGTGCTTTAACTGTAATGAGGTTGGTCATATTGCTACTAGATTTCTAGAGAAGAAGAATAATAGATTTAGAGACAAATACATAAGTAAAAGAGATGATGATAGTAAAGATTATAAAAGAAAAAGGAAAGAAGTCATGCTACATTGATGAGGAAGAAACAAAATTTGAATTTGATGACCACAATGATGAAGTGGTGTGTGTTGCAATGAAGGATGATTCTTATGAAGATGAGGCAACTACACTTGTATCTTATGTGAAAAAGAGTGATAGATGGATCATTGATAGTGGATGTTCACATCACATAACTGGAGATAAAAGTAAGTTCATTACCATTGATTATTACAATGGAAATAGTGTAAGATTTGGTAATGATACACCCTATCTAATAAAAGGTAAAGGCTCAATCAAATAGACAGAAAAGATCATGTGTGACAATGCTTATTATGTAGAAGGACTTAACTATAACTTGTTGAGTGTGTCACAATTGAATAGTTCAGGTTGCAAAGTTGAGTTTGAGAACAAGAAAGCAAAGATCTATGACACTGATGGGAAACTAATTGGAAAAGGAGATCAGACTAGAGGTCATATGTGATATCTCTGTATATAACTATGTTGCTTCAAATATCTCTGTGATATCTCTATCTCTAATATTATATCTTCTTGTGTATACCTTTCTAATACTTATAATATAAATCAGAAGTATGAATTACAAACATATTAAACTGAATGATAACCTTGACTGCCTATATATCTTTAAGTGCTACTGAGATCAAATATTGTCATTAATTGATATTGATCTTCATCAACCATTAACAAATATATATGAGTGATCATGTCCCCATAGGAAAGTGACTCTACCATGGGGGCCATGTATGGTCATGTCCCTATGTGGACATTATTAAACATTCATTTTACATAAGCCTGATTAAGTTAGCAATCAACAATTTGCAAATATATTTATGATAAGATCTCGATAAGATAATATAGACACACACACAAAACCCTTATGAGATAAATATCAACTTTTATTAAGTATATGAGAATTATATAGAAAACACAAAACAATGAGAATATGTAAATGTAGTAATCACATACTCGTATGATTAATATAATGTGTACTTCACTTCTACTGAAGCTACACTCTAACATCCAAAAGATCCAAATAGGAGATAATTTTGAAATTTAAATTATTGTGAAAACATAAGAACTAGTTACTATACACTCATGTTTAGTTACAATCCACCATAGAATTTAGGTTTGGAATTTCAAAAAGAAACTTTAGTTTTCCTTATCATCAACAATGATTGAAGATAACTTATACGAAAAGTTAATCATATCATATAATCATTTCTTTCTATGAGACCACATCTATGTTATGATGTTTTTCTAATAAATTTGTCTTCTATATATCTACATTACCACATTCACAAACATAATACTTTTGGCACACCCTAGGATGATGCTAGGAAAGGTATCCAAATTCAGTTTATAGTGAGGCCTTTTCATTAAGCCCATTTGGTACATATCAAACATCAAAAGTGTTGAAACATTTTGTCAAATAGTTTTTTTTGCCTTGTCTATAGTTTCCCCATTTGTACAACACATATCCCACTTATTTTTGGGTTTTTCACACCTCTCAAAGAACTACTTAGATTACTTTGCATTCTACTTGTGTGGCTAGCTGCCATGGTTATGGGGAAATTTTTTTATACCAAGATTAGGTAGTCAGACATGTGAGGTTCAGATTCTCTTTAACAATTCCATTAGGTTAGCTTAAAAGTATCAAAGATAACTCTTCATTTGCTGAATATGGATCATTAAAATAGGCATTACACAATAGTCTACAATTAAAAGGACATTTCATTCATTTGGATGGAAAGATACAATTTTTACATATTAACATGAGATTTTCTAGATTTCTATCTTCCAACGAAAATGATTTCTAGTTTCATATGACAATTTGGTTCCTAAATTGTTTTCCTCTGCATTGTTAAAACTAAAATATAACAAAGAGCCTAAAAATTCACATGCCCAAATTTAATGTTATGGTAGCTAATGGTTCCACCATCCAATGAAATGAAGATCTACCATAAAAATCTTAATCTAGGAGAATATGCATTGACAATGAATATGATTCCATTGATAATGATTAACAACAAAATTAAGAGAATTACCATTGTTTGGATGCATGTCATAGCTCAAACCCTTCCTCTCACCTCTAGTCTTGATAAAACAAAATGAGGTGAGTTTCACTTTGTTTTTTTAACGAGTTTGTCAAAATTTTATCATCTAACTTAAGTGACATCAAAATTTTGACAACAAACTTAAGTGTTACATCTCAAATTTTGATCTAATTAAAATTAAGTTTATAGTTATTGCAATGATTAGTTAGAACCATCAAATGTCATGATCATGTGAAAAGAGAAATTATAGTTAACCGTTTATTTCATATGATATTGAATTGTCATAATTTGATGAATTTAAAAGTGATTAACTATTTATCATATACACTTATTTATGATGGTAGTTAGCAGTTATAACATTTATCAGCTAATATATTCTGACTTAATTGAAAGAACTTTTTATTATCATGGAAATGTTGCACTAGTGGTTACAGGAGCAGACGAAGGGGAGAAATCATTATGAAATGAGATTCAAGGAATGGGGCACTATCATAGTCTATTGTCAGATCATTAGGTATGACCTCTAACTACCTTGATGAAGGATTTAACGTCTTCACAATAGAGTAAAACAATGGACAATCATGAGCTATTTGGTTAAACATTTAAAATAAGTAAACATCTAAATATATTGTTAAGAGCAATTACCTCTCTATTGATCTAAGTCCTTGTCAGAGTTATCATTATAAGTTATTATATATATGTGAGTGTGTGTGATCACCTTGATACATGGATGATACCTATAATCTCATACATACATACATACATACATACATAAATACATACATACATACATACATATATATATATATATATATATATATATATATATATATATATATATATATATATATATATATATATATATATATATATATATATATATATATATATATATATATATATATATATATATATACGCGTACATATACAAAGGGGAAATAATGTTAGAAATAAATCATATATTCTCTCCAAATTACATATGTATATAAACTTACATACACATATAGGTATGAATATAGGAATAATCAAGTAACATGATGATTCCTATATATAGTTTTACTTTAAATCAAATAGCTTCATATTATTCTTCTTTCACATCAAGTTGGCAACCCATAGAAGTTGGCACTCTTTTTAACCAAAGAGATTATAATTAATCACAAGTTCAAGTTTTATACCACCATGGGTGTAGGCGATGAGATATGTTAGGAATAAGGTGTCTCAACCTTGGATATATTCTTATTATTTGTTTTGTAAATGTATTTTTTGCAAATAATGTAATTAAGTGTGAGTGTACATGTCTAGTTGGCATGTTGATGTGTCACTCCACTTGTATGTGTCAATGTCTTGAATTGTGTGTAAGGATATCATGACTAAAATGGTTATAATGAATTCCTATGACACATAAGAGCTATCTTTGTAATATTTGATGATGGGTGAAGATGTGAAGGCATGTGTAATTGATCATTGAGTAATATACACTTGAGTCTCCATCTAGCACGTGGGGTCCAAAATGTTTTGGGTTCCTACTTTTTTGGAGAATGGTAAAACCCTAATACAGTTGTTCTTTGGAAGTTGCCCTAAAATGGAAAATGCATGATATAAGCATTTTTTGGGTTGCGAATAGGAGAGAGTGAAAAAGTGTATTGTTGGTTGCCACTAGGTTGGTCTTCCGTGTCTTGAAAGAACTTTCATTGCAAGTGTGTTGTAACCTTTGTGTTGAAGATAATACATTGTGTAGGGGTGGGGTTGTTTTATCCAAAGGTTTTTCCCCACCGACATATCTTTGTGTTTATGTATTTTCTTTATCTGTCTATTTTTTGTATTCATGGTTGACTATAATACTATTGTTTACATAATATTGAATCTAAAATTGTAATGATTTAATAGGAATTTGTACAATACTTTCTTTAAGGGATTAGTGTGGGAAGTTGTTTCCACACTTGAGTTTCCTTACAAGATATTTATTGTAGTCTTTACCATGGAACAAGAGAAAGTAACTTTCTAGTATTTTGCAAGTATAGAAGACATCCTCTATAATTCCTTGCTTTCCATTCTCTCCTACCTTGCTACTCACCTTGTAACTTTCTTGACTAGTGTAAGAGGAGTTCAGACAAGTTTTGTTACTTAACCCTTTTGATCAAGTTATGTTTACTTTTTCATAAGAAAGGATTTATAGTATAACATTCATAGATATCAATTTATTCAGTAGTAGGCGATGCCGAATGCAGAGTGACCTACAAATGGCTGAGGTTTAGATCATACTATAGTTGTTAGAGAACAGCTTCCATCACAAGTAGAAAAATTCCATTAGTATTGTCAAGATAAGGGGATAGTTATTCAAAATAAATAGGGTTATTAGCATTCACTACAACCTCAGAATCTTTAGGATCATCAGGAAAAGGAAAATGTGAAGGTGAACACAAATTCATCTACATTGGGCTTCCGTGGATTATCATTTCAGAAATGCCTTTTTATTTCAAGAAACTCACCCAAGGATGCCTCATTATATAAAGACTTCAAATCTATATTCTAGGGTAAAGCTATAGTTCAACTAGCTAAACTTTTTTTTCTAAACCCCAGATTTCAAGATCTTCGATCTTCATCAAAACCCACAACAGCGGATAATAGAAATGATACTAGGGCACCATGGATTGACATATCTACATTTGAAAAAGGCGAATCATCTCATCAAAATCCTTGGCCTTTTCAAAAAAAATTTGGGCAGGATAAATTTTTTTCAAGAATTCGGCTCAAGGTTCAAAAAATGAAGGTAAATTTGGATTTTGCTTTAAAGGAAGGGCAAATTTCAAGATGCAAGGCTGATCTACATGTAGGGTTAATAAAAAGTAGCCCATTTTTGATATATGTTAGGGAACCCCCCCTGTATCGTCATCAAAAAACTAAGATCATTTGCTGATTAATCACAAGGAGAAGATTAGCAATGATCCAAAGACATTTCCTTCCAGAGCCCCCTTCAATCCAACAAAGACTACTCAAGTCTGGTGAAAGAAAGTTTTAGGCCCAGAAGATGCTTCCATCAATACAACACATTCTACAAGAATCACTCTCCCAAGCCATATGTTGAAAAATTTGATTGGCTTGCTTCGTCAACCAGCACTCATAGGTAAGCTTTTAGATCCTTCTATGTCATTTTTGAATATTAAGGATTGGGCATTCTCTTCTTGGTTTGGTCTTAAGGATATTTTCCTTATTGATATGGATTCCAAGTTTTTCATAGCCATTTTTGAATTAAAGGAACATAGAGATATTATGCACAAACAAAAAGGTTGGTTTTGTAAGGGTTTAGGGTTGCACACTATGATCTAGATCCCAAACTTCAATCTGCAGGAAACAATTATTCCATTTTTCCCATGTTGGATCTCTTTTCCCTTATTACCACTTGAATATAGAGAACCAGAGATCATTGAAAAATTAGCAAATAAATTGGCTATATTTTTAAGACATAATCTCATCCCTTTTGACTCTCCACATTTGGAAGTTAGAATGTGTTTGCTAGTGGACAAGAGTAAGACTTTTCCTACATCTATAACCATCACTTCATAATGGGGAGATTGGTGCCAGTCAATTAAGGTCCAAGATGAAGCCACAGTTTCTAAGTTTCAGCATAAACTTGACCATTACAACACCCAATGCCAAATAGGGAATTAGGATGCTACGGTTATATGCCTAGACCACTATTCTAACCCAGTCAGTTGCTCTCATAAATCTTGATTGAAAGATTTTGATGCACAAACACCTTATACATTTGTGAAAATCAAATCATCATAACCTCACATTCATCCAGGCAAACAAAAGAGTTACAGTGTGTGCATATTTTGAGATGGATTATGTTTTTCTTGTAGCAGTTGTCTTTCCAACCAACCCTACCCCTGTTTTCATCTTCTTATTATCCGACTGCCAGGGTTCCCATCTCAAATTCTCTAATTATTCAGTTCAGAATTTTTCTAAAACTCCCAATTCATACTTCAAATCAGTAGGCTATTGTTATATCTCTGGCAAAAAGGAAGGTTCATCAATTAGGAGATCATATCATTTTGAAGATTGCAACTTCCATTAATTTTGGATTTGCAAAGGAAGAGGGTATTATTGATCATGATTACAATTCTTCATTTATTGATAATCTAATGAAAGAATTCTAGTTTTTGAATAGTCTAAATTTTGTTCAGGGACATAAGACCAATAAAGTTCTACTTGGGGAGGATAGTCTTTCAGTTGTTGTGAAAAAGTGTGACAATCAAAGGTTTGCAAACCAGTGGCAATAGTTTGATCAACTAGATTCACTTCCTTCTCTACCCCTCAAGGATGCTTTGGGCTTGGAAAATTGTATTTATCAGCAAGTGTAGAAGTCAACAGATAGCTTGTTGCCATAGATCTCTCATGCTCAATTAGATTCTCAACTAGAGTTTGATTCTACATCCATCTTGTAGGCTCTTGAAGAGACAACATTATGTACTAAAGAACGGGTCTATAAACAACAACAGATATTATCAATTCTACAAACCCCTTCACAAATCACTTCCCTTATCAAAACACCCAAATTAAGGGGTCGACCAAAGAAAACCAAGACTAAGGTCGAAATAGCAGCTGGAATTCAAACCACTTTGGATGATACTTTTGTTGTAACTAAAAGATTGACAAGGAGAACTAGGAGTTCTCCTTGTCCACAATGATTATTAACTCATGGAATGTCAGGGGCATTAATTCCTCTGACAAAAGGCATAGGATCAAACAAGTTGTTGATTATATGCAGGCAGACATAGTAATGTTACAAGAGACTAAACTTTCTCAGCTGACATTTGATAACATTATTTCCAAATGGTACAAGTGTAAGTCAGTTCATGTTCTTGAAGTAGGAGCTTCTAGTGGGCTGGCAGTATTATGGAATCCAAAAACAATTAATGGATAGCTCATCCATCAAGAAAATAATTGGCAGATGATGAAGATAGCTTCTTTTGACATTTCTTTTATTTTGGTTAATGTATATGGTCCTATTGCAACACAAGTTAAATTCAGATTATGGACTAATATTACTCAATTCATCCAAACTGAAGATTCTCTTCATGTTATTCTTGGGGGTGACTTTAATGCTCTTTTGTCACAAGGGGGGAAAATTGGAGGTATATTCCCTCCACCAAAAACACTACAAGATTTCAATTGTTTTGTGGCTAACAATAATCTCATGGGTATCCGTCTGTCAAATGGATCTTTTACTAGGACAAATAAAAGATTAGGATTTTCACATATTGCTACCTATTTGGATAGGTTTCTCTTATCTCAAGATTGGAAACTTATGAACATGGTTATATCATCGAATATTCTCTCATTGCCTGGTTCTAATCATTTCCTAATCTCATTGATTATCAAGCCCTTAGATAAATCTACAAAGACTCAGTTTTACTCTTCTTTCAAATTTGAAAGGATGTGGCTTTGTCACCCACAATTTCTCTCTAATATATATAAATGGTGGCAGGAAGCACCATATGTGGTAGGAACGAGAATGCATCAATTTTCCATGAAATTAAAACATGTTAAGTCTCAAATCAGAAGGTGGAACCAAGTATTCAAAAATGTTTTTACTCAAAAATTAGAAGGTAAGCAACAATTAGAAGATGTTTTGACCAACATAATTCAGAATGGTATGAATGAAGATACCTATGCAAGGCAGAAAATACTGCAATAGGAATGGGATGAGTTATGTAGTACAGAGGAAGTTTATCGGAGACAAAAGTCAAGAGAACTTTGGCTTCAAGAAGGAGATAGAAATATGAAGTTCTTTCATGCCTCAACCAAATAGAAGAGAGCTTCTAAAATAGTATTTCAAATTAATGATGCAAATTTGGGGGTTTCCATTGCAAATGAAAATCTCATTCAAGAAGAAGGGGTTAAGTTTTTTAAGAACCTTCTTGCCCCTAATACAGCTCCTTCACCTTTTGAAGCACAAGTGAATGAGCCTCTAGAGGCCATTCCAAATATGATATCACCTTAGGATAACAATATGTTGTTGGCTTCTTTTACTATTCAAGAAATTTGAAAAGTTTTTTTCTCATTCCCTCAAGATAAAGCTCTTAGCCAAGATGGTTTTTCTGCTTTATTTTATCAAATTTGTTGGGATATTATTGGTTGGGATCTCCTAGCTGCCATGGAAGAATCTAGAAAAAAAAAAAATATGCTCAAGTATTTCAATACCATGAATATTTCTTTAATCCCAAAGAATCAGGATCCAAAAACTTTTTTTGATTTCAGACCAATTTCCTTATGCAATCTAACCTATAAGATCATAACCAAAGCCATTTATCTTAGATTGCAACATTTTCTCCCTTCCATTAATTCTTCAAAACAAGGTGGTTTTGTACCAAGAAGAGAAACAATGGAAGGTAAATTAGTGGCCCATGAGATCCTTCATTCAACTAATTCAAATCAATCAGCAAACTTTATTATCAAATTAGACATGATGAAAGCATATGACAGAGTTTGTTGGAAATTCTTATTTCAAGTATTGATAAGAATGGGATTCTCAAAAAGTTGGTGTAAATGGATTAAGGCTTGTATTTCAGGAGCCTAGTATTCAGCGATAGTAAATGGAAAAGCAATAGGCTTCTTTTCATCAACTCAAGGAGTCAGACAAGGTGATCCATTATCTCTAGCTATATTCATTATCATGGCTGAAGCATTTAGTAGATCCATCAATCATCCACATGTTATTGGCAAATGGCAGGGTGCAAATATTCCCGGTACAAATATTTCTGCTACACATTCTCTATTTGTAGATGATACATTGTTATTTGGTGCATCAAATATTTAGGAGGCTTGCCAAATTAAATCTTCATTACAAATTTATTCAGCAATCTCTGGGCAAGCTATTAATGTGCAAAAGTTGAAAGTATATATCTTTAACACAAACAAAGTGATATCGCATAAGATTGTCAAAATATTAGGATTTACTGTAGACTTCCTCCCTTCTAAGTATTTAGGATTTCCTTTTTTTATGGGCATGAATAAAATTTCATATTGGTCTTCAGTTGTTCAATGCATTCAAAGTAGAATAGCTGCTTGGAAAACTAGATGGTTATTATTGTCAAGCAAAATATTGCTCACAAAATTAGTACTGTCAATAATTCCTAATTACTTCTTAGCAGTGCTAAAAGCCCCTACTAAAGTTCTTCAGCATATTCAAAAGATGATTAGGGGTTTCCTTTGGATAGGTAATATGAATGATGAAAGAAAAATACCACTTATTTCTCTTCAAGAGATGCCTAATTTTCAAGCAGCTAGAGGGGCAGGAGTTCATGATTTAGCCAAGAGAAATGAAGCATTTAGTGGAAAGTTAGTGTGACGGATGTACCATAAGCCACATTCTACATGGTTCAAGATTATGCAACATAAATATTTGGATAATGCTGATCCTTTAAGAGTTTTAACTATCTCAAATCCACCAAAAGGATCTATTATTTGGGATTTCATGATGTCTTCAAGAGACATTGTATTAAATTATGTCACTTGGGAGCTCAACAATGGAAGTATGGTCAACTTCTAGAGGGACTCATGGAGTGGACAACCTTCATTAATTAATTTAGTTTCCCAAAGCATCATCAATGTTTTAGAGAATTATTGGGGGACTCAGCTCAATCAATCTGTAGGTAGTGTGTGCTTAGTATCAAGTAAAGTTAAATGGAAAAATCCAGAGGAGTTACCTTTATCTTCTCAGGAAATCAATCAATTTAAGGCTTTGTTGGAATCTAAACAAGTTTTCTTGTCAAGATTAGCTGATAAGATAATTTGGGCACCAGCTAAGGATGGAAATTACACAATTAACGATGGTTATAGAATCTTACTTCAAAATCATTCGAATAAAGCCCCATGTAGAGCTTTCTTATTCTGTTGGAATAATGTTGTACTTCCAAAAGCAGGTAGTTTTGCATGGTTAGCACTAAATCATAGGATCTTGACCAGTGACAAACTTAGTAGGCTACACATAGAATCATCATTTAATTATCTATTTTGCAATGAATGTGAAGAGACTATGGATCATCTACTCCTTACATGCTCTTTTTCTAATACATGCTAGACTTTTGTACCGAACAAGCTAAATTACAGTACTCCAATTCAAAAAAATCTTTCGGATTTTATTCAAGCTTGGCCTTTACTATATCCAAATTCATTATTTGGAAACATTTGGAAATGTATCCTAGCATTAGTTATGTGGGCTATTTGGTGGGAAAAGAACAAACGTATTTTTGGGAAAGAGGCTTCTATAGTTGACAAAATATTGGAGGGGATTGAGAGATCAATATCAGAAGTAACAAATTCGAGTTTGCATCATTTAAAATTTAATCCTACTATTACAACATGGGAGCAACTGTTCATTCCTAATGGTTGGAAAATTAAATAGCCAAACCACTCTTTCATTCCTAGGTCTGCAATTCATTGGACATATCCTTCGGGAGGCTTCTAGAAATTGAATTTTGCTAGGGCTTCTGAAGGAAATCTAGGTCCTTCTGAATTGAGTGCATGCACTCAGGATTCACAAGGTGTAATAGTGGCTATAACTACTTCTCCACTACCATCTAGAACTAATAGCATGGCAGAGTTGCAAGCCCTCTTAGCTAGTCTTATTCTTGCAAAGCAAGAGAAATATCGAAGATTACACATTGAAGGAGATTCAACAGTTATAATTAATGCTTGCATACATAGAAAAATATATTCATGGAAATTAAAATACATTTTCAACCAGGTATGGAAGTAATTAGATGAGTTTCAATATATATGTATCTCACATATCTTTCAGGAAGGCAATCGTGTGGTAGATCATCTCTCCAATATGGGGTGTGATGGGGTACATTTGTCATCTCTCAATCTATGATCAATCATTGAAAAGTATGAGGACTTAAAAAAGATTATTGCTATGGATAAAAAATAATAAAAGCCATACCATATTATGATGCACAATTTCATTTAAGTAGTTTCTCCCCATTATTGCAAAAACAGACTACTATGGTAACATGATGTTCATTGCATAAGATTTAAGTTCAAATGTGTGGAGGACTAAAATTACATTTGGCTGCCGATAGACATGATATTTATTCTCTAACATTCACATGGCTTATAAAGTTCTAGTAGTTGAGAATGACATGTGCTTAAAGGAGTTTTTTCAATTGAAGGGGTCTATGCAAAATGTGCTAAAAGGCAAGGGTTGATAACACGTAGATTCTGAAGAATTTTCTTCTCAACTAGCAAAGTAAAACTAAATTTTTATCAGATCTCACAAGTTTGATCTTAAAGTTACTGTGTGAAGAAAAATCAAGTTCAGTTTTTCTCTGTGGCACATTATTCTATTTGAGAGAAGCAAGCTAATAATATGTTTCAGTCACAAGGTAGATTTGGGTCTCGGTCCAGAGCAACTTTAGCTAGATATGGTGCTTTGTCTCATGTTTATATTTAATACCCACCTTTAAGATGCAGTGTTCCAAGAGTTGTGGGACTGCACTATGATGATGGAAATAAGTTAGTACTTCCACCAACATCCAATCATATATTCTCATGGCAAGTAGACCAATTTATGCCAATAGATTTTCCCACTATTGTTACGATAAATGAAGGATCTATTTTATGTATTAGATATTCTTTGGATAGCAAAATTTTATGAATGTATACTCGGCTTCTTCTAGATAGACTGACCAAACTATGATATAGTAATTGTAAAGACAAGTGGACTTGATCTATATTCATTACAATTTGAACAAAATGGCCTTAAGTTTGTTGAGACAAAAAGAATCAATGTCAGCTGGTACGTGTACACACATGAGAGTCAGCTAGTACTTCTTGCTTTAGGAATATAGTGGAAGACATTGATTGGGTTTTAGTTTTCTGCTGGAGGCATCATCTGATTGCCAAAGTTTGATGTCACAATGATGAAAGTTGAAGTGAATAAGAAGCCTATTCTATGTCAGGAAGATGTCCATATACCTACCATATTCAGAAGGATCTCTTGCCATAGGTTGATAGGGTTGGAATGTAGCTTGTATCAATTTTATCATGATGTTGCACATGAGTGTTTGGTGGTATTTGAAGCATTGAAAAAATCATATGAGCATCGAAGCCCTACCCACATCAAGATGGAACTTGGCTTTCACCTAGAGGAAAGGGTAAACAAAATGGTTTTTCTCTATTGGATTTGCAGTGATTTTCAAATAGGTTTCCCACTCAGAACCTTGAAATCAAGCAAACTCAACGATCTAGAGTTGCAGAGTGGAATGTCTGGGATCAGGGGAAAAATTTAGAATTGCAACCATCTTCCTCACAGGCTAGAAGAGGTTTTGGATGGTCTCTAGATAAGCAGCAATTTGTGCATGTTGTCTGGGGTGTGTTACCATGACTAGTGTTTGAGAAGGTCTGATTGTTTTAGGTGGCAATAATTTTGAAGGTGCTCAAAATAGGGGTTTTCAAGGAAGCAACGCCATGGAGGAATAATCAGTGAAAGTGAATGTTTTGATTTTTGTGATATTTTTTTATTTTGAAATGTTGCTAAAATTGGTATATGCTTACCAAATTCAAATTCATTTTTGGGATATTTTCTCAAGGGAGACAATATATTCTCTACTTTGTAAAAAATTTTGCTCCTATTTTGGAGTCAAAATTGTAAATTCAAAAACTATGATTGATGTAAATATAAGGGACGATGCTAGGTTTTCTTACTGGTTCTTTCCTAGTTGACCTTTTTTGAACTAGATTTATTAATATAATATAGTGGCTTATCACTTTTGCATAAAAAAAAACATTCATAGATATCATAGTATCTACAACTAGCAAGAAAATTCAAATTTTCCTATCAGAAGGATGAACCCATGGCCAAGTAAAATCTATGTTATGATTAGATCCCTTTGATTTTATCTCTTGTAAATCTATCTTTTTCCTTGCAAGCTCTGAATACTGTGAGAAGTTAACTAAGTCCATGCGGGTGTACATTGTACTTGTGATATATAAATTCTTATAATGAGACCATGTGAAAGGATCTCTAGAGTTTGAAAAACTCCAAGGATTCACCAAGGTGGAGAAGCTTTAGATAATGGGTGAAGATTGTTTGATTAGATTCACAGTGGTAATCAATGTTACAGTCAAATTGCCACATGACCTAGAGTGTGTGGTTGGAATGAGAGACTCAATGATGTCTCTAGATGTAGTTGTTGGAAATATTCTTAACAAGGCTAAGTTACTAAGAGGGGAGGGGAGAATCAATAACTTCTAAAACTTCTAAAACTTAAATCCAATTAACACTTGATCCAATATGAATATTCTAATCTAATTGCATGCATGAGAAATTGAAAACATGAAAGTATTCATAACACTTTAACACAAATATTTGGTGACCAAGAAACCTTCTAAATAGAAAGTAAAACTAGGGCGGGGATGATACCCACAAGCTTTAGTATTGAAGTGTAAAGTTGGCTTGTTAAGGCTTACATTGATCACTTTTGATGATCTGCCTCTATTAGCAACAATAGGACTACTAGGTCCACCTTGTGAAAGGATTTACAAACATACAATGAAGTATGCACTCGGTAAAGAGATTTGCAAAAGACTGTTAGGTCTACCTTGTTAAAGGATTTGACTAATCCACCTATTGGGATGAAGTAGTAACTAATCTCTAATCTGGAACTTGGTTTGCTAAATGAGATTCCTTTAAGTGTATCAATCACCCTACTGTGATAGATGAATCTTTTATGCTCCTTATACTAATGTGGCCTTTGTAATTCACACTTTCTACTTTTCCCTGATGATCACATTGATTCCATGCATATATTCGCACATATATTCACATTCTACTCATTCACTCACACACTATATGTGATAAAATACATTACATAAATACCAATCCAATTATACAAATTACAAAGTTAGCCACAATACAAGTTTACACAAATATTACAAAGTTGGCTCAAATGTAGACACTCTAGCTCTAAAGATTGACTTGGTGAGGTTTTGATACTCAAAATCTACTATCACTACTCAACATCATCATGCACTTGGTAGACATAGAAGCTCAATCCATTCTAATCACTTCCAAGTAGTCTTGAACTCGATTTGCATTAGTGACTTGGTGAGTACTATGATACTCATCATATAAACTAAATCACTTGTTTACCTCTATGTAGTTTAGTAAACACTATCTCCTAGAGCTCAATATAAACTTAGTCACTTGGTTAACACTGAGTGGCTCAGTTAACACTAGACTTGCATCACATTAACTATGAACTCGGTAATCACTGCACAACTCAATTTTCACTAGTAAACTCAGCATACACTGAGATGCTCAGTTTACACTGTTGATCTTCACACTAACTATAACTACTTGATAAACATTGGAATTTTTCCAAAGGACTCGATAGCAATTGTAGAACTCAGCAACAACTAAAATTCTTGGAAAACACTGTTAACTATACAATAAGCTTGGTATATACTTACAAAATGAATAAGTGTATTTCACTAATAACAAACTTGATTGATATGTCAACAATATCCCCCTTTGGCATTAGTGATAAAAACACTTATTGGCCAAAACTAAATTCAAAAAGAGTTCTTGAATATCTTTATCCATCACCTTGTGATTCTAGCTTGGTAGAGTATACTATTTTTGAGATTTTTCAAATTTGGTTTTGTAAGATATATTTCTATACATGGTAAGGTTTCTATACAGTATATTGTACATCCTTGCTATACATCTATCTCACATCTATCTCCCCCATTTCCTTTACAACTTATGTACCATTTCTTTGCATTTTCTCCCCCATAACTCATCATTTTCATATCTCCTCTATATCTTCTCTATGTCTTCTCCCCCTTTTTGACAATAATGCCAAAGATTTATTCTATATATTTACATATTAATACCAAAATGAGACAAAAAGTTTGAATGAACCTTGAGTATTATAGCCAACGTTTTGTCCCAATTGTCCTACAAGACCTTACATGTGTGTAGTTCAATCTACACTTCTATTGACAACTCAATCATGTGGTCTGCTATGGAGACATTGTTGTAATGGATGAGGGTTTTGGAATGTGAAATATGTTTCTCAAGTGCATCCATGATGGGAAGAATCATGTTCTAAATATCTACTGATGTAGATCTTATTCTAGCCTCTTCCTTAAGCAATTCTACTTGTAACTCTATAAAAAATTTAATCTTATTGAAATGTATAGGGCTTGAACTAGGGTCAAGTTGTAGCTACTAAGCACTTGCCTTGAGGTCTTCATCTATCTTGGACAATTTTTCCTTTATTTCCTTAGTAAAATTTGAAACATCACACAATTACCAAAAAGTGTTGATACATTTGTACATGAAGTTTCTAGAGAACCCAAAATGGTAGAGAGTTCTACTTGATAGATTGTAATTTGCTGAGCAATACGCTCTAGCACTTTATTCTCAAACTTCTTCTCTACCTTTTGTAGTAACTTATCCTGTCCATCTATATCTTCATTGAACTTTTGAACTGTCTTTGCTAGTTGAAACAAAATTGGTTGAGATGAATCAACCTCTATACTTACCACCTCTACCAAAATATTTTTGGCATCTTCAATAATTTTGAACTCTTTGTCCCTTTCCTCTCTTACCCTTTGTTGTTTAGCCTTCTTTTGGAGAAGTACATCGAATGTCTACATCTGATCTAGATTGAGTTTGGAAATGTCCCAATTTGGGATTACAATTTCCTCATCAAGGTCTATTTTCTCCTCCTTTTCTTTTCCATGGCTCAAAAATTTTGTGCTCGATTGAGACTTGGTCTCAACTATCCTTACGCTTATTTCTTGCTTACTAGGAATTGAAACAATAGTTGACATACTAGGGCTAGCCACAAAAATTGATACTACACTTATTGTAGAAATACCAGAAGTAGCCAAAATTGATGAATTCAAAACTAATATGTCCAAAACTAATGTAGCCAACATGATAGAAGAGGGAAGAGACTATAGCTTGGTAGATGAAGTGGAGGTCATTTCAGTTGATGACGTGCTAAGTTGAGTTGGTGCAAAGATTGATTAGTTGATTATGCTTTGAGTGCTAGTCATAATCAATCTTGTAGAGGCCATTTCCATGCTTGATGTGGTCAAACCTTGCTTGAGAATGAGGAAGTGAGGCTATAATCACTGCAACAATCTTGACTGGGTCAGTTTCCTCATCATCTTGCATTTATTCCTCAGTAGCCTCTTGCTTCCATTCCTCTTCATTGTCAAAATGTGTTGCTTCTTCAACATTTCTTCTTCATCTTTCTCCTCTTTGTTATCATCATCATCATCTTTCACCTCAACAACAAAATCACTCAATTTGTGAAGAAGATATATATTCTTCTAGGTATTAATTTCATTTCTTACAAAATGCTCAATATCTTTTATCAAAACCAGACAAGTGTTATATTCCAGAGTTAATTTCTCCTCATTTTTCTTTAGAGATTCCTTAATATCCTTGTCTATTAGGCTTGGAATAAGCTACCTCAAGGTTTGCCCATAGAAGTCTTTTATAGTTTGTATGGAAAATTCTCATCTTGGCTTAATCTTATCCATCAAAATATTAGGAAGCTGAGAAGTAAGCTGGTTAGGTGATATTTCCACTTACCCATTTTGTCCATCACTAGGTCTTCAATCTACTTTTGTTCTTCCCCAATACTAATTTCATACTTTAATGCCTTAAAAAATTTTATACCAGTCCCATCCTATAGTTCTTTCAGCCTATCTTGGAAGGTGGGTGGAGGTTTTCTGAATATTATATCTCCTCCTTCCTTGTCAACTTTCTTTTTTGAGGCCCTTTGGGTAAACACAACAGTGGATGGCTTGGAAGGCTTGGTAATAATTGCCTTGCCCTCCTTCTTTAATGGTTCCTCATCCTTTGGTTCTTCCTTCTTCTCTACTTCTTCATCCTTACCTTTTCCCTCAGTCAACAAAAGGGTGGAATTGGTTTTCAACTTGGGATTTTTTTCTTACCTTTGTTTACTGCCTGAGGGAGCTTGATTTCCAATTCCATCCTGGGATTTACTTCATCATATGTACCAAAATATGTAGTCTTGGGATCAACTGGTTCATTTACAAGTTCCTCAATGATATCCTTTGTTTCATCAATATTAACCTCATATCCAAGAGGTTTCACCCATGCAATTCTAGGCCTCACTGCCTGAATTTATACCTTATCACTATCTACCATGAAACATACATCATCCTTGTAATCTTTAACTAATTTTCTTGGAAGTTTGAATCTATTATTCATTTTCTCTCTAAATGCATCAAAGTAGTTATCCATGATACTATTATAGTTCCCTCCCATCTCAGCAATGTACTCATTAATTTGGTAGAGAACTGACACATCTTTTCTCCATATAACTGATCCTTTTGAAGCGAAAAAATTCTAAACATAAAAGAATAAATATGTCAATAGATAACCAAACTTACACGAGTTGTTCTTTAACATCTGAATGCTTTCCATGTTCTTGTTGAATTTCTTCAATCGTAGCTTGGCAAGGTCAAGAGAAAGATTATTCTTGACTACCTTGTAAGCAAGGTCTACTACTTCACACGACACAATATTCAATCAAATAGAGTATAGATCTTGTGTGCTATGATATGAATGCAAAATTTTAATTCCATATTAGTCACACTACTTATCTTCATGCCTCTACCATCCCATTCTGCTAGGGTTTTCTTTTCAAGTTCAACCCAACCTAGGGTTTTGGTCATTTTAACCTTAGCCAACATTGGGAGACCAGTGATTCTATGAATCATCTTCTTCGTGATTAAAACTAGTTGTTCCAACCATAATTGACCATCATGAACCTAACTAAGAATATACCTTATCCATCTTACCTGAAATTCATGAGGCATATGAAAAATATGTGTGAAACCTTTTGTCTCCACGTGTTGATGCTCGGGTTTCAAGACTCCATAACACACAACTATTTTAGGGCTTCATCCATTTCCAAAGTGCCAATATCCTGAATAGTACATATAAAGTGAGATTGAATGTCATTAATCAATAGTACCTTTGGAGGGATTTGAGATTGTGCTCCACTCAGATCTAGGGTTTCAACAACTGCAGGAGTGAGCTTGAGGTCTAGAGCTTTCCATTCACCATGAACTAGCATGTTTTGCCTTACTATTGTAGGATGCCATATTCACTTAGTAAGGTTTGAGATCATTAAAAAAAAAATAGTAACAATTTTCTTGAATCACTTGGAAGCTTTGAAGATCGCACTATGCAATAGCTCTCAAAAGTTGATGATGAAAATGACTTCGATTATATTCCTCTTTTTCAAAATTTTCCATAAATGCTTGGTACAGATGGTAAATCAAAGTGACAAACTATCATCCACTTCCTTGCATTGATTACTCAACAAAGTCTTCCATTATTCATTAGCCATATGAAACTTTAGTTACTTCCGACCTCACTTAGTAGAGTCTGTGACCCAACCTCACTCGATAAGGAAAGTGACTCAGTAGAGACTAGTACCCTTTTCACTTAGTGATCCCTTTGTATCTTGAATATAGATATGGATCTTTTGTCCTTTCAATTTGGGACTGATTTGAATGTGTTCTTTGGTAACCTAGTTCTAGTTCTCCTTTTGAGAAATCAAGTAGAGATTGTGGAGTCACCCAATTCTTGAGTGACTTGTTCATCATTGTTTGGACTTTCATTCTTGGTAGACTTTGGAATCCATTGCTATCTCATCTATTTTCAAATGTTATCATCTTTTTCCTTCTTCTCATCCTCAATTCTACCTATATTCATACAATTCTTGGAAAGATGACCAAGTTCTATACAAATGAAACATCTTTTAGTAGTATCTCTTTTCTTCAAATGATGCTTTACACAATTCATTCCAATGTGTCCAAATTCTCCACAATAATGACATCTACACTAAGTGTTGTAGTCCTAACCAAATATAGCTCTCATAATTTGTTCTGCTAGATTTAATACCTTGGTTTTGCATTTTGATTATTTGTGCTCATGCTTCTTGCATTTGTGACATTTGCCTTCAAAATTTGGTTTTTCTTTGCATTCATTAGCCTCATGACCATGCTGATTATAATTGTAACATTTTCCATTGAATTTTACTTTTCCATTGCTCCAACATTTGTTTGAAGTATTACCTATTTTACCACAATGATTGCAAATAGGTCTTTGAGTCTTTTGAGCTCCTTGCTTGGATGATTCTTGTTCCTCTATATATCCAATTTCTACTTTTCCTTTTTGTCTATAGAGATTTTTTTCACTCAACATTCTTTTATTGATTTGTCTTTCAGAGTTTAGGCATTCTACAATCTTTTATTTTCAGATCTAAGGCTCATTATTTCTTCATTTGCATTGGAGAGTTGATCAATGAAGTTTGCTTGTTGAAGGGATTGGTGTTGGATTTCATTGTTCTTTCCTTTTATCTCTTCTTTTATCTTGTTTTTCTCTTCCATGATTTCACATAGCCTTACAAACTGAATATCTTGTTCTCTTCTTAGTTTTCTTACTTCCCCTTATAGGGACCCATTATTTTCTAGGAGTTCTTTGATTGCTCCATTGGCTTCATCTATTTTTCTTGAATGAAGGTCTTCAATCTTTTTTTCAATATAGAGATGATCATTCATTTGAATTGCAAGTTCTTTTCTTCTTTGCAGGGATTGAGAGAGTTGTTCCCTTGCTTTCTTGAGTTGGGCAATAGCCATTTCCAAATATATATTCTCATTGTCAATAGATTTGTCAAGTCTAAATATCTCCATGGCCTTGATCTTGCTTAGGCTATTAAACTTTATCCTAAGAACCACAATACTCTGATACCAATTGTTCAAAATATTCTTGAAAAGACTAAGTTACTGAGAGGGGAGGGGTGAATTAGTAACTTCTAAAACTTTAATCCAATTAACACTTAATCCAATATGAATATTTTGATCCAACTACATGCATGAGAAACCAAAAACATGAAAGCATTCATAACAGATTGACACAAAGATTTGGTGACCTAGAAACCTTCCAAATAGAAAGTAAAACTAGGGTGGGGATGATACCCACAAGCTTTAGTACTACAATATAAAATTGGCCTGTTGAGGCTTACATTGATCACTTTTGATGATTTTCTCTATTAGGAGAAATAAGACTGCTGAGTCCACCTTGTGAAAGGATTTACAAACATACAATGAAGTATGCACTCGGTAAATAGATTTCCAAAAGATTGTTAGGTCTATCTTGTTAAAGGATTTGACTAATCCACCTATAAGGATGAAGTAGTAGCTGATCTATGATCTGTAACATGGTTTGTTGAATGAGTTTCCTTTAAGCGTATCAATCACCTTACTATGATAGATGAAACTTTGCTACTCCTTATACTACTGTAGCCTTTGTAATTTGTACGTTCTACTTTTCTTTGATGATCACATTGATTCCATGCATATATTCTCACATACATTCACATTCTACTCATTCACTCACACATTGGATGTGATACAATAAATGACATATATACTGATCCAATTATACAAATTACAAAGTTGGCCACAATACAAGTGTACACAAATACTACAAAGTTGGCTCAAATGTAGACACTTAGGCTTTGAAGACTAACTTGGTCAGGTTTTGATACTCAACATCCATTGTCACTACTTGGCATTATCATGCACTCAATAGATGCAGAAGCTTAGTCCATACTAATCACTTCCAAGTAGTCTTGAACTTGGTCTGCACTGGTGACTTGGTGAGTACTGTGAAACATGTCAAATATACTAAATTAGTTGTTTACCTCTGCATAGCTCGATAAACGCTATCTCCTAGAGCTCTGTATAAACTGAGTCACTTGGTTAACAATGAGTGGCTTGGTTAACACAAGACTTGCATCACATTAACTGTGAACTTAGTAACCACTGCACAACTCAGTTTGCACTAGTAAACTTGACATACATTAGATGCTTAGTTTACACTACTGATCTTCACACTAACTGTAACTACTCAGTAAACACTGAAATTTTTCTAAAGGACTTGGTAGATACTTTAGAACTCAACAAAAACTAAAATGCTTAGCAAATACTATTAGCTGTACAATAAGCTTGGTAGATACTTACAAACTAAATAGGTGTATGTCACTAATAACAAACTTGACTGATATGTCAATAGTAGTGTTCATGATCACAAAAGGCAGAATTTTTTGGATAGAGTTATGTTTGATTCAAACATGATAGAGAATTTGAGAAAAATAATCAATGCCATATAATAAATTATTTGATTGGTTTCAAGTGTTGTGGTTCTAGATTTGTGATCTAGACTTAGTTGTGTGATTGATGTTTTGATCACAAAATGGTTGGTTTTCAAGAAGAAATGGTTTGAATAAATTGAAGATCATTTAGTGAAAAGTTCATAGAACACTTAAAACAATTTATGTTTGATCCTTAACCAATGATTATGTGACCATCTTCGATGGATCTTTTGTGATATAAGGTGTTTTGACAATGTGATTTTTTTTGGATTTGATGATTTATCTTTACATTAACCATTGTGACCAAATTTCTTGAAGTCATGCAAGAATATTGGAAAAAATGACATAGGCTCTATATTTTTGATCCAATCAATGAGTGATTAAAATTGGTGGTTGACAAGATCAAGAAAATGATGGAATGGGGTTTGGTAACACATTTTGATGGTTTAGAGGTGAAATTTAAATGTAATATATTTTAGTTAAGGTAGTGACTACCCTAACAAGTGAAGAATTTATCTATATTTTAGTTTGTTGTATTTGCAAGTTTGCAGATTTTGTATGGTGGGAGTAGTTGAAAAATTTGTTGAATGTTTGAAAGAAGAATTCAAATCCAATCTTAACTAGATTTGTACAAGTAAAGTTCAAATCATCTTTGTTGTTGAATCCTAACAATATTTCCAAGATAAATCCCTAAACCATGTCACTCTCAATAGGGTGAGCAGGATCCTAGCATGTTTGAAGATCAATTCCCTTAATCTATTGGCTCATTAAATTGAGTTAGAAATCCTCCAACAAGGTTACTCTTAATAGGGTAAAGCTCCAAAAAGGGCTAAAGAAAAATACCTTAACTGAGTGAATCCTATGTTATAAATGTTTAGAATAACTGAGAGGGGGGATGGGAGAATTAGTTTCCCAAGGTCTATAACTACCATTGGAACAATTAAACATGAAACACTCACTTTTGTGCCTATCCTATTGTTTCTAAGTTTCTACTATATAAACCAAAATTACTATCCCAAATATAACATATTTTGCTAAATATAAAATGTAAAGCATATAGAACATTCAACACAAGTTTGACACTAGGATTTTATGTGGAAACCCAATTTGGGAAAAACCATTGACAACATGTCACTACTTTTCAGTCTTTCAAAGTGAGCCATGTTAGGAGCCAACCCTATTAAAGGTTTACAATACAAAAGTTATTAAATGTGACCTAGTTAGAGGATTTAATCATCCTATTAGGAGTGGCCTTGTCAAAGGACTTTGATCATTCCATTTAGAATATCACCTAGTTAAAGGATTTACATAGATTGTTAAATCATCCAAATGACTGTTAGGTCAACCTCTAATAAAAGGATTTTAGCATAAACCATTTACAATGATTAAAAAGAAAATAGTAGGGTTTTGATCTATATGATTACAACTCATTTTGTAGGTTTAGATCACTATTAGGTTCATGTGCTAAGTCACTAATAAGCTCTCCACCATCATCTCTATTCTTGATTTGCTTGACAACCCTTCAAGAAATCAATCTTCCCCTTTCAACAATACTTAGGATTTCCACTTAGATTCACTTATCAACATCAACAACATCTGTGTAATAAATCTCTTTTAACTTCGATTTCACTCATGCACTTATGCATTTCTTATCAACCTTCTTCTATACTTGCCTCACACACACTTGTATACACACTAGAACTCTCTCTCTCTCTCTCTCTCTCTCACACACACACACACACACACACACACACACACACACACACACACACATGTTTTCTATTCATCTCTGTACCTCTTTTTATAGGCAATTCTTGCTTTACCATTTTCCACGATCACTGTAGATCTTAGGGTTTATGATTAGGTTCAACATGATTCATTGTATCTATCAATCTTCTTGATCTTCCTCTAGAAAATTATTTGGAATCTAGCTATTAAGTCTTTACCTAATCCTTTCCTTGAATTTAATGATCCAACTCATCAATCTTATCTTCAAAAAAGTTTACATCTCCCAAGAAATCAACTGAATCAGCTGAGAATCATGATTTCCTCAAATTCATTCTCAACAATATTACTTGGCAATCACTAAGTTTTGACACTCGGTCATCACTAAAATACTTAGTTGTTGTAAAACTTCTAGCTCGACATCAACTAGCTTGCTCAGTCAATATTGATGCTTGGTCAATAGTGGATTTTCTTGGAACTCACTGTGGCTCAGTTGACACTAGCATCACTCGACACTCCTTAACCATTTACTCTATTTCTCACTTAGCTTAACTTTCTTGATATAAACAATCACTTTGTCTCATAAAATTCTAACTAATCAAATGTCCATTGTAGCTTCCTTTTCATAACTCAACCATTCCTCTAAGTGTTGTTGTTATGAGCAATTTCCAAAATCCTATTCATCAATCAAATAGATATGACATATAGATTAGGTAGAAATATGTCTTATCAATAGATTTGACATCAATGATGAAACAACAATTGTAAGTTTCCAACATCCTAATAAGATTTTCTCCTAATTGAGCACTTTTCTAAGGTCTTAGTTGTGCTAGGTCTTCAGCCAAGTGTACTTCATAATAGTTAAAATTATTTGTGGGTATTAATTTCCACCATGGGTTTTCCATATGACTAAGGGTTTCTATGTGAAAATTACTAGTGTACATTGGATGAACATGGTTAAATGTTTCATTGAGTAGAACTGATTTGGGCTAAGTATTAGGCAAGAAGTTGATAAAAGATTGAATATAATAGATTACTGATTCACTCCACCTCTTAGTAATCATGGACATGTAATAATACTTATTATTGGTTTCACATCATAGGTCCTCTTGGTGGTAATCCTAACAACTTGAGAACTTGAGGTAAAGATTAAGATGATGAAGAAGGAAGGTCCAAATTTTTCTAAGGAGAATTGCTCTATATGGTGTGTTTTGATGAAGATTTATATCAAAGGAATGGGGCCATAGTTCTAGACATGTGTTAAGAAAAAATATGTTACACCCATTGGGACACTTACTATAGATCAATTTAAGGTTTAGATGGAGACCATTCAAGTATTGGAAGTTGTTGTAAGTACTTTATATTATACAAAGTTTATCGATATTTATGGACTTTATACTACTTATGATGTTTGAGAAAAGCTTAAGATAGTCTATCAAGGAGATGTATGTGTACAAAGAGCTAGGGTAGATAGTTTAAAAGGAAAGTATGATAACATGAAGATGGTAGAATAAGAAAATGTCACTCAGTATGGCCATATAATAAAAGAAGTTGTTGTCATTAGAAGTACTAGGTGTACCATTGATGATGAATGTATGGTAAGTAAAATTTTCAGAGTACATATGCCATTAGTGTTCTTGTTATTCATGATTTGAGAACTTTGACAAAAGTCTCCATTGATGGATTAATTTGGCAAACTTACTGCTTTTAGGTTGAGCAATTGTGATAACAATGCTCCTTAAATCAAAGTATCTTTCAAGACCTCTTTACAATTGGCTCCAAGGAAGAAAGGAAAATAGACAAGTAGTTATGAAGATCTTGATTCAGTGTTTAATGACAACCATAAGCAATATGAACTATAAGCTTAATTTGCAAGAAGATTTTCTAGAGATATTGGCAAGTACAAAGGGAAATTACCACTAATTTTTTTCATGTAAGAAGATAGAATATATTGATGGTAGATGAGCTAATGGTGATAAAATGACAACATCTAAAGATCTAAAGACAAAGGTAAGAAGTAGTGCTATGTTGCAATAGATGAAGGTGTGACAAGGAATCAAAAGATAATAATGAGGAAGATGTGGTGTTTATAAGGTGAGAAGGTGTTAGTGTCATAATTGGATCACAATAGTGGTTGCTTCATTGATAGTGGATGCTCACATTACATGACTAGTGAGAGAAGTAAATTCATCAAGCTTGAAGAAATTGATGGTGTTGTAGTTAGATTTGGTAATAATTCACCATATATGATAAGAGGTAAAGGCTCTATATCTCTCAGTGGTATTGTTATGGTTTCACAAATGCATGCCCCATTTCTCCTAGAAATGGGGACCTCCTAGTAATTCTTTTTTTTCTTTTTCAAACCCCTAGTCTAGGGTCTGAGTCATTTTTGGGACTCTACCTAGAGTCTATGTCTTGCCTAGAACCCTGCCTAAAAAACCCAGTTGTCAGATTTAAGTAATTTGGACCATAAATGTGTTTGCAAGGTTAAGGTGTACACTAGCACACATGCACACCTATCATGGGTTCCCAAGTGTGCTAGATGCACAAGTGCACATGTGCACCCTTTAGAGGTACATGCTTGCACACTATGCAAGTGTGCACATACAAAGAGTTGCACATGGTCTTAGGTCTATAAGATTCCTAGGACCACCCCTTCCCCCATTCATTATTGTTCTTTGAGTGGCTACAAGTGCACCTCAACACCTATAGAGGTGTGCCAAACATCCTACACACACTAAGTTCACCAAACAAAGGTGTGCACCTGTGTACCTATCCTAGGTGTGCATGTGCACACCTTTGTTTGCATTTAGAAAACTTAAACAAAATGCTAACTCCTAAGGGAAAGGTGCACACCTATCCAAGGTACGCAGGTGTGTACCTTTCACAAAACCTAACTAATGAACCTATAATGGTGCACATATGCACACCTAGTTAAGGCACACTTATGTACACCATTCCTAACCCTTAAACCTAAACATAAGTAAGGGTACACACATGCACACCCCATCAAGGTGTACAGGTGCACCCCCTTACCCTTACAAGACCTTTAGTCCCATTGCACATGAAATGCGCATAGTAGTGCACATGCACATGTTCACACCTTATTTGGGTATGCACCTCCACAGGTGCACAACTACACTTAATGACTATACTTGAATCATTTAATACACCTAGCGTAACTATCAAGGTGCACAAGTGTGCTAAATTGCACAAATAGAGTTAAATGGGTGATTTAACTAGTCTTGTGAGGGTTTTGGGTTTCTAGGTCTATTTTTTAGCAATTAGGGATTTGTTAAGGTTTAATTTTTACCTGTCTAAAGTAATACTTTGATTTTTTTGCAGATAAAATGGCTTCCTCATCATCATCACTTGTAGAGAAGATGGCTCCAGTTGTTTTCAAATTTCAAGGCACGCCTAAGAAATCACGCTTACAAGATGCACATTTTGAGATTAGAGATACATAATTGGGACATATTGACTGGAACACATTCCTAGTGGTTTGCAACAAGCCTAAAGAGAGGTCCCTAATGGTCTCAACACTTATTAGATTAGGCTTGGCTAATGATGCCTCACATCCTACATGAGTACAATCTTTAGAGCTTGTCATGGCATTGGCAGAGAACTATGTTTTAGAAGAAAGAGTTGTGAAGAGTATAACATGGGAGATAGTCCTAGATTAGAGATCGAGGAACATTGAGAAAGTCTTCCATCTTCTAAGAGTAGACCAATATGTGAAAATTACTTATCATCAAGTAGAAAGATGGAATAGGGAACATCAAAAGGAAGCTAAAGAGATCATACAATCATCATTCTTGATTGATAGAACATCAATGGGACAAAGATCAGACAAGGTAGATATGACCAGAGGATACCTAAAGGATGATATTGGATACTTCATTGTGCTTCTGAGTAGGATTATGGGTTTATCAGCTATTGGGAACCTAAATATCTGGATGGTACATTTCATCAAGACCATCAGAACAACTAAAATGCCAATTGATTGGACCAATTTACTAAGTGAAAACTTAGATGAGCAGTTGGTAAAAGTCAAAGCCAATCCCAAGTTTTACATGACATCATATTTAGTGTATTTACTAGCAATAAGGATAATTGACTATCCAGAATTGTATAAGAAGGGAAGCATGCAAGATTTTAATGCTTGGCCTTATATAGTTTATTCCCTATTGGTGAAGAAGAAGCTCTTAGATCAGAGCAAGAAGTATAGAATAGTGAATGATGCTTTTATTTTTACAATCATCCAATTCATTGAGGGTGATTATGATAAGAGGATGTTAGTAGAGGCAACAACAAGGATTGCAGAGATGAGTGCCTACTACATCCAATTATAGACATTAACCTACCTAAGGGTAGCAAGTACAATGTGTTAGAAACAATAGTCCACCAAGATAACTAAGAGGGGTGGGGGGGTGGGTGAATCAGTTATCCAATAGTCAAAACATTTATCTTCTTTAAACAAAATTAACCATTCAACCAAAGTAAACAATAATCATAGTAAGATGCACATAGACAATCACACCATATATGTTGGCTAGGGAAACCCTTGATCAAAGGGAAAACCTCTGTGGGAATGATGTCCACAAGATGATGTATTAATATAAATATTCCTTGTTAGAGGATGGACCCTGTTAGGAGTCTATTAAAACATTTTGTACAATGAGTCTCTATTAGGAGACTTTGAATACTAGTTAGGAGATTCCAACCAATCTTCCAACAATCTCCCCCTTTGGCATTTTTGGCAACATAGATGAAAAACATCTGGTTCCAAGAAGACCAAACAAAGACTATCCATCGTCAAATCCTCTTCATCAGTCATACTCTCCTATTGATATACCTCAATGTGCTCTGTACTAAACTATTATTCCGCATACTGTACTTATGCTAAACTCCTCCCTTAGCATATTGCTAAACTTCCCCCTTAGTATTATGTTTTTCATGCCAAAATTCTCCCCCATTGACAACAATGTCAAAGGTTTCTGTAACCAACATCTCTGCATCAAACTGAACAACAACTTACTAGATTGAGTGTCAAAAGACAGTATTCAAAACAATATCAACAAGATTCCTAGATGACTCTGTCCATCATAGATACTCCCTCATAGAGGAAGTATCAACATTTGGTCCAGACAAACAATGGTACTTTGTTACCCTATACTGATACACTCTTGCATCATCTACTATGATGTAAGAAGGGGCATAACCCCAAGCATACCTTGCAAATACTCAAAACTCTCTTTGGGAAGAGGCTTAGTGAATATATCTCCAATCTGCTCTTTAGTGCTCACATAATCTAACCTGATTTCCTTTTCTACAACTTTTTCTCTCAACATATGATACATAACAAAAATGTTCTTAGTCCTTGAATTCAATACTAGATTGTTAGACATATTTAACATGCTTGTGTTGTCGCAATGTATAATAATAGGTTCACTAATTTCTATTTTTATTTCCTTCAGCAACTGCTTCATCAAAATGACTTGATTGCAATTATTTGTTGCTATAACATACTCTGCTTGTACTATACTTTGAGATGTACAATCTTGCTTCTTGCTTAACCAAGAAACCAATCTTCCTCCAAGAAAGAAAGCTCCTCCACTGGTGCTCTTTTTGTCATCCATACTGCCTGCCCAATTTGCATCAGTATAAGCACTTAGAGTAAAATCATTAGATCTGTCATACCATAATCTGAACTCAGATATTCCCTTCAGATATCTAAATATCCTTTCCACTGTTGCATAATGTGCTTCTCTAGGATCAGCCTAGAATCTTGCAACAATTGCAACTATATTTGCTATATCCGACCTTGTGTGAGTCAGATATTGCAATCCTCTGATCATAGATCTATACTTCTTCTACTCAATAGTAGGTGTTTTATTATTTGTAGATAACTTGTGTCTAGTTACTATAGGTGTTCCAATGGGTTTACATGTTTCCAAACCAAACCTTTTCAGTAAATACTTCAAGTACTTAGTCTAAGAAATAAAGATTCCTTCTTTATTCTATATAATCTACAATCTTAGGAAATATTTCATCTCTCCTATCATACTCATTTCAAATTCTTTCTTCATTTCTTTCGTAAACTTCTTACTTTCTTTATCATTTCCTCCAAATATGATATCATCAACAAATATTACCAAAATCATCAAACCCTCATCAGTTTGTTTCTAATACAAGTTACTATCCTCCATACCTTTGCTATATCCAAGCTTTGTCAAATTCTTGTCCAACCTTGCATACCAAGTTTTAGGTGCTTGCTTTAATCCATATAATGCTTTCCTTTATCTACATAATATGTCCTTGTCATTTGTCAAAGGACATCCTTTAGGCTACTCAATGTATACCTCTTTTTCAAGTTTTCCATTTAGAAATGTTGACTTAACATCCATTTGATACACTTTGAATTTCTTGTATGCCACATAGGCTAAGAATAATCTTACTACTTATATTCTAGCCACTGGAGCATAAGTCTCCTCATAATCTATTCCTTCTTGCTATGAGTAATCTTTACATACCAATCTTGCTTTGCTTCTCACAACTTCTCCTTGCTCATTCATCTTGTTCCTAAATACCGATTTGGTTCCTATCACATTCTTGTCTGCTGGTCTAGGGACCAATTCCCATGTCTCATTATTTTCCATTTGATCTAGTTCTTCTTTCATAGCTTGCCTCTAATAGTCATCTTTACATGCTTTATTTTCATTCTTAGGCTCAACCTAAGATATCAAGCATAGTTCTTCATCTACTCTACTTCTTGTCATCACACCTTTTTCTTTGCTTCCGATGATCTATTTAGATGGGTGATTCTTTATCATATTCTTTCCTAAAGTAGGACTTTCTATCTCAACTCTTGGCTCTACTAAAGGTTCTAAGCTTTTTTCTTCTTTGGCTCTCCTTCATTCTACAAATCATTGTTAGTCTCAAGAAATACCTCATCATTCGTTGGCTTAGTAACAACATCATCATTTGAATTGTAATCAACTATTATTTCTTGTATTATGAATTTCTCATCAATTCTCACATTTGCACTTTCTATAATAGTCTTTGTTCTCTGATTATAACATCTATAAGCCTTGCTTTTCAATGAATGACCAAGAAACATACCTTCACCACTCCTACCATCAAACTTGCCAATGTCATTATCTCTCTTTATGTATCACTTCCAAATATTCCAAAATACTTAACTGTAGGTGAGTGACCAAGGTGTCTTGTTTATGTCCTTTCTGACTTGCACTTTGTCCATTTTCTTCACAAAACATGTTAAACTCATTTGAAGTAAATTCTCCTCCTCTATATGATCTTAAACATTTAATCTTCATACCGAATTCATTCTCTACTCTATTCTTGAATATCTTGAACTTGTCAAATGCCTTGGATTTCTCTTTAAGAAATGCAACCCACATCATTCTAGAAAAATCATCAAATAGAATCATAAAATACCTTTCATCATAGAATGCTTTAGTCTTTTTAGGACCACTAAGATCTGTATGCACAATCTCTAGCTTCACTATAGTGGTAAACTTCTTGCTAGGAAAATAAGTTCTATTATTCTTTGCCAAAACACATTCCTTGTAAATTGTGTGAGTAGGCTTTACAATCTTTGGCAAATCTCTAACAACAAACATTCTACTAGTCCTGACAATACTATCAAAGTTTATATGAAAAAATATCCTATGCCATAACCAACTATCATCTACCTTTGCAATCAAACATGTCATTTTAGTAAGATTTAATTGAAATACATTACCTCTAGATCTAGTTCATATTCCAATTACCTTTCCATATTTATCTTTGATCATGCATGTCTTTTCTGTGAACTACAACTGATAAGCTTTGTCTATTAGTTGTCCAACACTCAAAAGATTGTGCTTTAAACCATCAACATCCTCAATATTAGTTTTACCATCAAGAGTTATAGATCCAATACCTTTAACTTGGCAAGCTACATTGTTTCCAAATCTAAGAATTCCTCCATCCTAACTTTTGAAGTCAACAAACTTGTTCATATCATCAATCATATGATGTGAACAACCATGATCAGTTATCTAATTAGATTTTTTCTAAACCTATGATACCAAAGCTATCTTCTCTGGAATTTCTTCTTTAATTGCCACAAATCCAATTTCATCATCACTAGCACTTAATTCTTGTTCATTAGAATCATTATCTTCATTTGCATACAAATATTCTCTATCTTTTCTAAGCTTATGATCTCCCTTATACCTTTTCTCCCTTTTAGGATATTTAGATGCATAATGACCATATTCATCACAAGTCCAACACTTAAATTTTTTCTTACCTTCTTTTTCTCTTCTTACCAAAAGGGCTACTCCTTCAATCTTTGTATATATCTATTGCTACTAGCAAAATCTTCTCTATCAATAGTGCTTCCTGATAAGTTATGTCAAATATTCAAGGCACTTAAAGCTACCTCTATTCTAGTCAATTCTCTAGACTGCCTAAGTTCATTCTCAACTACTTCAAGTCTTCCAAGCAACATCTCCTCTATGAAATCTTTGGTACATGATATCAACAACTATATCATTTGAATTGCTGACTTAAATGGATGTGTTAGAGTCTTCAATATCTTCCATATAACCTCATCATCTTCTTTGGTTCCTCCTTGAGCTTTAATATATGTAGTAATTTATGATATCCTACCTATATGTTTGTACAGATTCATCTTCCATCATTTTAGTATGTTGAAACACACAAATCCAACTTTGTAGCCTCAACTTCTTAGAATGGGCATCACCTTCAAAACAATTTACCAAAGCTTTCCAAATCAAATGTGAAGTAGCAAGTAATTTTACCTAATTTTAATCAATTTTAAGAAGTGTAGTCAATAGTGCTTCTCTAGCTCTCATGTCACACATGAAAAGATCTCTTTCCACCTTGGTGCAAATTTTCAAATCCTTTTCTTCAATGATTATCTTTGCTAATTTTGTCAAGATCCAATATCTCAGACCCATACATAACAAATGTGTCTTCATCTTTTCTTTCCAACTGTCATAATTTGTTCCATCAAACTTCAGACTATCTTTCCTAAACATGTTCACCATGGATCTCCCAAAGTTGTTAAATTTTTTCTTCAAGGACCTAATGCTCTAATACCAATTTTTAGAAACGATAGTCTACCAAGATAATTGGGGGGGTGAATCAATAATCCAACAATTAAAACATTTATCTTCTTTAAACAAACTTAACTATTCAACCAAAGTAAACATTAACCATAATAAAATGCACATAGATAATTACACCAGATATGTTGACTAGGGAAACCCTTGATTAGAGGGAAAACCCTAGTGGGAATGATGCCCAAAAGATGTTGTACTAATATAAATATTCCTTGTCAGAGGATGGACCTTGTTAGGAGTCTATTACAACATTTAGTACAATGAGTCCCTGTTAGGAGACTTTGAATCCCTATTAGGATATTCCAACCCTATTAGAAGTTGTACCAACCTTGATAGGAGTTGTGGTATAATGTATGAAAGAACAGCCCACTACCCAAACATACAATTTCAACTATAAGAAGAGCTCACTACTCAAACAAGTAATTTACTGTTATCTTCTTCTTTCCTTTGTTCTTTCCTCTATCCTGTCAACTAGACCAATGATTGATAGATCTTGCAGACTAGGTCACAAACCTCAAATCCAAATATCAAACCTTAGATCACTCTAGCAAAACATTGATAATGAAGTTTTCTTCACTTTTACACTACTCTGCTCAACTTTGCATTCCACACTCTTTGCTGCTTTTTGAAAATTCACAAATTACATTCATCCATAGCATGATAAAGAAATATGTCCTCCCTTTATATCGAGTCCATAAAATAATTCCCTGAGTCATCTATTAGACCGTCTCAATTAATTTTTATAGGACCACATTAAGAACACATTATACTTAGTGATAACCCTAATCTTCCACCTTGCAAGTTTAATAACTTTCCATACATGCAATATTATGATGAGTGAGCTTAGCCACATCATCCTCAAAATGTCTTCTTCATATCCTCAACCTCAATCCTCAAGATATCAACTTTGCTAAGAGATATAACATGCCTCTGTAAACTCTATCTTAGAACATACATCACAAAAACTTACATAACTTCTTCTAGGCTTGTTCTTTCTATTTTTGATGTTAACTACATATACAAGATACTTAGATGTATCTCCCATAACCTCAAGTGGTTACAATTCTCAACTAACCATCCATACGAACTTAATCATGAATGTAACATATCATCATAGGTGTACTCCCCCATAGGAATATCATCAACATTCATGCTTTCATTTTTACAATCATCCAATTTATTGAGGGTGATTATGATAAGAGGATGTCAGTAGAGGCAACAATACGGATTGTAGAGATGGGTGTTGATGGAGACACAACCAAAGACTAGAATGAACACACAAGAAAAGGAAAATATTATTATCAATGAAAAATGCCCTATGGGCTTACAATAGTAAGATTCTGGAGAAAGAAATCCTCCACACAATACCTTCTCTCTAACTCCACTGATAATTGCCTTTATAATGCCAGAAGTGTTCTTAAATAAGCCCCAAATGGTTTTGGGTTAAGAATAAATTCTAGAATATGCTAGTTGGCATCCACTACCAAAATAGAAGGTTCTAGAAGTCACATTAGAAGTTAATGTAAAATTAGAAGAATCTAGAAATGACAGTCCAACTTTCGGGAGGCATAACTTTTGAACCGGGACTCCGATTGACAAACTGTTTACATTTTCAAAAATCTCTCGAAGTGCTCTATAGCTCTATGGACCAAATTTTCTTTTCCCCCAATTTTTGGACCTTACAAGGCTGTTTAGTGCCCCAAATTTGACTTTGAAGTGCTCTTATAAGGTCTCTAGGAAAATTAAAATTGCAGTAACTTTCTAACCATAAAGCCTTTTGACTTGATTCCTTTTTTGGAGCACTTCAACTTACAAGTATAATCATCCCTCCAACTTACACCCTCTAACTCATCATAATTTTGGCTTAATTACAAAATAACCCTTTTTTTACATTTATACATATCCCAAGGTGCTTAAAACTCTAACCCAAAAAACTAATAGTGGAATTGTAAGAGTTGGAACCTTTATTTGACCCAAATGGGTATCCAGAAATAAAAAAGCATTAAACATAAACTATCTCTAAGCATATTTTTGGGTGATACAAGATTGTCCTTACACTACTGGATGCTTCTGTATTAGGTGCCTACTACATCCAATTCAAGATATTAACCTACCTAAAGGTAGTAGGTACAACAGTGAATCCAAAGAAATTTGTGAGATGTCCATCAAATAGGCTCATTTTACTAGAGATTTTGAGACACCTCACATCTGCATATGATAGAGCGAGGAATCAGCATAAGAAGACCTGGGTATGGCCTATCACTATAGGTCCATTTGAAGTTGAGAAAATATAGGATATCATGAATTTTGATGTAGAATGGGATCAATATCCCTTGGAAGATTACAACTCTCCTCATCTATTTTTGGACAATATTGACAGGTTTAAACTTTTGGTAGGAAAATAATTTTTTCATGAAGATGTAGAGGATCACTGGATGAATGAAATACATGACAATGATATTTGAATTAGGGATTATTGCAGGATGCCTCTATATTTGGTAGGAAGTGCCTTAAGATAAAGATCCCACTAAAGGTCATTCAACAAGACACTCAATAGGTCTTAGATCCCTTGTATAATTAGGATAAGATATTCGATAGACCAATTATGAATGCAGAGGTGGATAGGGAAGAATGTATATATAAATCATAGGGTGAGACATGTAATTCAATTGACAAGAGATTAGATCAAGAAGCCCTTTAAGTTGAACCCAGTTCCTTAAACAATCACCCTCCTAGCCACATCACACCTAGTTAAGGGTAAAGGTGCAAAAGTAATAGTACTAACTTTCCCTATGCAATCTCCAATTAGGATGAAAATGGTATATTAGAATGATAGGGAAGTTGGTTACTTCAAGGTGGATAAAGGTAAGAATAAGATGAAAATAGCTTCTTCTAAGAAAGTTGAGCCTAAAGCTAATGAACTACAACAACAAGAGGTGACTCAAGCCCAAGAGGTAGCTCAAGCAACTAAGAACCAACAGCCTCAAAATGAAGGAGCAACTCAAACTCAGGATATTACACAAGTGCCTCCCCTAAAGTAGGAATAGGAACAACCCCTAGAACAAGAATAGGAACAAGTGCTAGAACAAGAAGCATAGGAGGTGTCACCACCTGCTCCAAAGGAAGAAGCCTCTCCCTTAGCTACCAAGAAAGATAAAGTTAGACCTATGGTCAAAAGGAATAGGAGGTACAAGATACAAAAAAGGGATATACCTTTTCCTCTAGTCCTTGAAACCATCCCTAATGAGGATGAAGACAATGGAGAAGATGAAGAGGATAATCTTCCATTGAGTCAAAGGACATGCTTGGCAAGGTTTTCTCAGGAAGAGAGAAGGAGAAGCTCCACCATCATGCCACCATCTATTCCCAAGAAACCAATTGAGGTTACAACTTCAGAGGATGAGCAACGATAGCGTACGGATGAAGAAGAGAGAGAGGGATCAGATATTTTCAAGATATCTAATTTTGACTTTATGCCAATAAGGACTGAGGTGGGTGATAAAATATGAGATACACCCATGAACCAACCTTTGGGAGAGGATTGAGACAAATGCCACCTCTAGCACAAGGATCTCTAGGTACCTTGCCACCACCATTGTAGGATTTGTCATTTTTGGAAAAAGGATAAGCCACTCCCCTCCCTCCTGTCACTGAAGAAGAGGGAGAAGTGTGTGAAGAAGAGCCTAAGTAGAGACCAGCTAATGAAGTATCTAAGGAAGGATAGATACATAAAGAACCTTAGTAAATTTCTCAAGATACAAAAGCTAGGAATTGTGATACAACAAATAGAGGGACACCAAATTTAGATCTCTCACATAAGGAGAACACTCTAGAAAGGAAGGATAAGGGAAAAGAGTCTATAAGGCAGTCATCCATGTTAGCCAAGTATATGTCTTCGATGGGCAATGTACCAACTTGGTTAAATAGAGATGACATGGTTTGAAAAAAGTGATAGCTAAATTTGAACGAAGAGGAGAGTATGGATGCACTTGTAGAAGCCATTAAAAGGCCTGAGCCACCTATGAGTGATGCACAACAATTGACCTTCATAATGAAGAATATAGATCAGGACCTACTTGCCCACATAGTCATTCCTCCTCCACATGTTGAAACTAAAAATCTGACTCCCAAGGACTATCAAATTATAGAAGTCCTATTAGGAATGTTAGAGTAACTAAATTTTTTTTCTGTAAATGTATAATCATGGCCATTATTATTGATGATTTCCAAATGTAAATTTATCATATAAATATGAGAAGAAGAGACATGTACCTATAGTTAATCATCTTTAGTTAAGTATAACTTACCTTTAAGCATATATGTAATATTAATATATTAACCATATATGTAATATATTATTTTATTATTATACTATTATATATTATTCTTATTAATAATATAATACATAAAATAATATTCATACAAATCATGAATACAAATACTCAATGTAATGAGTATATCACTTTGACTGATGTTATACTTCAACACTTCCTCTTAGCAAGGGAGAAGTGACAAAAAACATTTTATGAGATATTAGTATTAAGGATATCTATACACAACATATTATCTTACTCTAATACTCTAAAATAGTGACTTGTCAAATAACTACAATCACAATGTTATGAACACTATCATAACATATATTATGATCTCTAATTGTCCAAAATAATATCTGGAGTATCATAATGCTTTCATTATTAATGACTTTCGATGTATCCAGAACAAAAACTGTCATAATAACATGCCTATCATTTGTAAGATCATCATCTTACAAAGATTACCTTCTGTCTATTTGTTATCATGGTGTCTAGCAAAATTGGGCCCAAAGAATCATGATAAAAAGTCTACCATTTATAAGATCATCATCTTATAATGGATACCTTCTATTTATATATGTCACTGAAAGATTGTCACCTTTCATTACATATCATATGTGGAATAGTAACCACCATGAACCCAGTCAGAGGGTGGTACAAAGGGTTTTCACCTCATACTTCTCTCTCATAGAGGAGAGTGCATTATAAAGAATTTCTCTTTGAACTTCTTCTCAAAGAGAAGATATCATCCACAAAGAATTATATCTCAAAATTTCTCCCATTGAACATTGATCTTGGGAAGTCATGTCCTTTAGTTAATTCCTCAAAAACTCTCTTTACCCAAGGATGTCTATCGAACTAATCACTCTCTCATGATATACATAGAAGTAGGGCCATAAACATCATGTAGTCACCCACATGTATTTCTAGACTCTCTGTGATTATCAACCTTCTAAGCTCCTATATTGCCTTCAAAGAAGTGTTGCACTCCCTCTTAATGTAGAAGAATCTCATAATCTTAATCATCAAAGATGTTTTCTTCAAGAGCCTCACTTTATCCATCTTAATCATTAGGGTCTTTGGAATTACTATCATTAGATTTAGTTTGCACAATATTTGGTAGCATATGTAAAGTACCAACCTTCTTTTCCTGTAAGAATATCCTCAAACATAAAGGAAACAATCAAAGCAACTAACCCTTATATTATGTATAGAAATTAAAATAAATGAATGGATAAATGTAAAAGATACAAGTACTTATCTACCCATGAGGTTCATGGAATATCTCCTTTTCTAAGGATGGTTCAAGTGGGAATGAAACATTGCCTATTATTCCCCCTCTCCCCCACAATGTAAAGTTCCCACTCTTATATCATTGAAAACTTTTACATCACATCAAATTTGATGAATTCTTTCTAAGTTCCAACTTGCTCTTTTCATCCATTGAAGCTACAAACATTCATTAAACTCATCAACAATACACCAATATCTTGGTTGAGTATGATTGTGCCACTTGAATGACTCTACAACTCATACATCAAGTATCATTTATCATTTATCATAGATGATTTAAATGAAATCACCACTTTCATATGATCTACACAAGGGTAGGTCCATTAAGATCACATAGTATAATGAATTATAGTCCTCTTGACTATTATAATTTATCCATCATTGAAGATTTTATCACAACACGATTTACTCCCTCTGAATCAATATGATCAAGATCACTGAAGATTGATTGAACCATATTTCAAGTGCTTCACCAATATAAAAATATGCCCTATTGATCATTTTCAAAGTATGCATCTTCACCAACATGGCTAGGATCCCATCTTCTATGCTTTTCAATTCAGCCTCGTGATGAAACATTATAAACACTTGATGAAGGTTGACCAAATTGAAAAAATTCTCCAACCTTAAGAATCAACCATTCTGTTTAATGGATAGTTTTTTGTCTTCATTTATGAGTAGTACCTATAAAGACACTGGCTTTGATATCCCCTTGGGCATCAATCTGTTGAACTTGTTGCCACTACTTGTAGGGAGTGTATGTAGATGTTGCACGCAACTGAGCTAACCAATCCACTTAGGCAATTGTTCTATATTCAAGCAAATAGAAATGTCAAAGAAAAGAAGACTCTTATTTTTCTTAACACATTCTAGTACCTCACTGATATTTTTCCTCCCTAAATTTAAGTATCAACCTCCCTCTTTTTCCTAAAATAGCATTCTCGAAGGAAAAGATCAAGGCACATAGATTTCATCTATACAAATACAAATCAGGAGTAGAAAAATGTGATACTCAATAATAATAAATACTTATCTCATATGCATCAAATAAATAGTAAAGTTCCTTCATAAGTCAGAGGGAATTTTTTTTTTAAAGTAAAAAAAAGTTTTAAAAAATTGCCTAATACTATTCTAGACATATGTAACTTATCTTGGGCTGTATTATGACATTCATGATAGCACCAAGTTATACTTGGATAAATCTTTCTATTATAAGAAATTTTAATAATCCTTATAAAATATCAACTATTTTAATAAACACAACAACCTCAATATATTATTGATTTCGCAATATTGTATATGTTTGCATTCATATAATTAAATATATAATATTTCCATTCTTCATTTTATAAAAATAACATAATAATAAGAAATAAATAAAATAATTTCATATAATTTATCAAAGTACTTACCTCTTAATACTCTTCTACTTAAACAATATCTCTTCTATTAGGATTGTATATGACTTTATAATTCAACTTTGAAGTTAATTATATTACATATAATCAATATTTTTATCTTACCATAATATATTAATAACACAAGGAATTTTAAAATATATTTCATAAGAATATTAAGAGAAGCATAATTAATACACATCCATACTTACCTCATGGGTTTTGACACCTAATGTAAATAACAAATCCCCCTTGTGTTGCGAATTTAGTCAATCACTATTATTTTCTAGCATTGTGAACCAGTCACTTATTTGGAAAGATTTGTTCATAGTTGGAAGAAGGTGTTTGTTATCAGAAAAGTTTGTACCCTTGCCCAAAGTATGACCTAAGGATAGCCTAGTGAAACATGGAAACAACCTTAGAGCTATGGGACTTGAACTATGAGGTTGAATCTCCAGAGAAGGCCAACTTTCTCTACTATTAGGATGTACCTAAACTATTCTTGAAGAGAAAAGAGAGAAGGAATACATAAAAGAAACTACCGAATCTACTCTAAAGAGGTGATGCACCAAAATAGGGTGTCCAGATTAGTCTCTACCCATAAATTCATAGTGTTATTATTATGATAGTCTAAAGATATACGAATTCAAATCCTATTTTAGTCTATAAACTACACATAGATTAGACAACCATATGAGTGACACAAGGAAGATACTTCACTTTTATCATTCATGGGTTAAAAAGATACAGAAAGTGTAGATTACAAATATTTGTAGTATGTTAAAGAGATATAAAAAAATTTACATAGTACAATGATGGTTGAGAGATATAAGGTAAGAAGTCATGTAACTCATAGGCAATAGGGAATTTACAATAGCATGCCAAGGTAGTACTAAAGAAATAAAGAAAAATCCCCCTGAGAAGGAGTACATTGTTTGCCTTTATAGTGATAGTGTAACTTGTATGACTTCTCCCATAAGACAAAACTCAACCACTACAATCAAATCTCCAGAGAAAAGATATCACTACAAAAACTAGAAATATCTAACTTTTATGTAAATCTATGCATGAAAGGATCACTTCTTCACCAAAAAAAACTTTGAGAGGTTAGGAATGATGCTTATTTAATCTCTAACTAAATGAATGGATCAAAAAATGATGGTGGAGTATTTATTTGAACCTATCAAACCTAGGGATCAATGAAAGTGGTTGTAGGGAATTAGAAAGATCATTCAAGGAACTGCTCCCACTGCTACTGACATCTGACTCGATCACAATCTTTGATCAACTAAGATTTAACCATTAAATTTTGCTACATGGACCAAACATTGCTCACCATTATACCATCCTATCAGCACCCAATCCTTATTCCATGTGCTCAATTATCACAATTGCATCCTTACCACCACCTTCCCCTTATAATTATCCCTACTTGAAAAACTATGAGTGTTGGTCATCGTCACCTCGTCACCTTGAACTAGTATTACTATCTGACCTTTGTGATCAAGTGAAATGAATGTAATTTCTCAATCACAACTCAAGGCTTATCCTCCTCTCAATCCATGGAGAACATGCATTGGTTGTAGATATGAATGATCTAACAACACAGGATATATTTTAGACACTGAAAATCTTACTTTTTCGTGTCGTCACAACTCAAATGGTAGCATGTCAACATGACCATGCAATTAGGTGAAATCAAAGCAAGGGCACTTTCCTAGGCTTAACCTTAGTCAATGCTCAAGTGTCCATGACCATGTGAATCACACAGTCATGACTTAAAACATTAAGGCATAACATGAAATAGAGAAAATGACCTAGTATTACATCATTTCATGAACATCTTAGGTGATTGTTAAACTAATCTTTGTTTAAATTTTATTTGTTGTGGGAGGCAATTTTGGATAAACATTTCTGGTGATTCAAGGGGGATGCAAGCCTACTTAGCATATGACCAATGACCATTCAAAAAGATCCATTGGGCTACAGAGTCTCTAAAACCATAAACTCATTAATTTACCACCTCTATTGCACTCCATGCCATAACAAATCCTCCTCCTTTGTAACTTGCAAAACAACTTGTAGAACCAGACCCTTCTTTTGCCAAAAAAAAACATGTACTTGTGCACTTCTTCAAAATAGGAAAGAATAGAAAGTGAAAATAATCTGACTATGTACATGAGATAAAGAAAATCATTAGAAACAGGGCTTAAGGTATATCCCATTAACAAGGATGGGAAATACTTTTCCAGTAGGCTTGCTCAACTAAAAGGTATTAAATTTTTTATCACTAGTAATCACATAGGGGCTACTCCACAAGGTATCAAACTTTGAGTGTCTCCTAGCTTTTGATCTATCTGCATCCCATTTCAACACAAGGTCACCCTCCCTAAAATTTATGACCTTATCTTTTTTATCAAAGCTCCTCTTCATCTATTATTGATATATCTCTAAGGTCTAGAATGCTTGACCTCTTTTCTCCTCTAATTTCATTAGATCTACCATTATTATAGAGATAGCATCATCTTTAATTAATTCAAGAGCATGAAACTCTAGTGAGATAGGAAGCCTAGCTTCCCTGCCATAGACTAACATGAAGGGAGAATTTCCTATGGCTCTCTTGGGTGTGATTTTGTCATCCCAAAGGGTAGTCCTTAACTTCTTATGTTAGCACCTCTAATTGTCTTCCACAATCCTCTTAATGATTCTGATCAAATTTTTATTAGATGACTTGGCCAAGCCATTACCTTGAGGGTAACAATTAGAAGATGTGCTCAAGAAAATACCATGATCAAGTTCCCATGCACAAATTTGAGCTCCTATGAATGATTTACCATTATCTAAAATAATAGTTGAAGGGTTACCAAACCTAGTTACAATCCCATCAAGGAATACAATGACTGAAGATTTAGTGGCATCCTTTAGTGCTACTACCTCCATCCATCTTGTAAAATAGTCTATAGAAGCTAAAGTCCATTTATGATGAGAGATGGAAGGAGGATTAATGGGACCAATAAAATCTAGTCCCCATTGGTCAAAAGGTTGATCTACCTAGATGGGATGAAGTGGAAGAGCTGCAATTTTTTGCTTACCTGAGACTCGCATCTCCTCACATGTTTGTGGAAACCATGGAACAAGGAGGGCCAGTAGTAATTGAATCTCATAATTTTCATTATAGTAGTCCTTGCTGAAAAATGGCCATCATCAAGACCATCATGAAGTTCTTTGACTATTCTCTCTACTTGATCTATATCAACACATTTTAGTAGGATACTATTAAAATCTTTCTTATAAAGAACACCATTAATTATAGTGTAAGGAATAGACTGCAGTATAAATTTTCTTCTCCTAGCTTTATCCTACCCCTAAGGATACCATTCCTAACTAAGAAGATTTTCATATCATCCATCCAACCCTTAGGATTGTCATTTCTTGTCTCTTGTTGTTTTGTCAATACCAAGACATCCTCCTTTTCAATCTAATGAGATGAGATCATCTATTTGCACAATCCCCTTCCCCTTATCAGCTTGGTGATTTGAATATCCATGTCATATTCCATTACCTTGGTGATCGAGCTATCTCTCTTCTCACTAATATCTTTTCTCAACAAGAAATGTTTTACGTTAGCATGAGGAACCAATAAGTGAATTTTGTTATGAGATAGCAGGTGTCTGAACTTCTTTAGGGTGCTTATGACTACAAGAGCCTGCTTTTATGCATAGCTATAGTTATTTTCATATTCTTTGAGTTCTTCACTAAAAAAAGAAATAGGCTACTCTTCATTTTTTTATTTAGCTATGTTAAGACAACAAAAATTCTCAACTCACCTCCTAAGGTGTAAAGGATGAAATCCTTATCAAAATTCAGATTAATGAGTGTGGGAGCTAAAGTTATGGCTGCCTTGATCTCCTCAAAACTTTCTTTCCCTTCCCTGGTCCATGAGAAGGCCATATTATTTTTTAGCATAGCTGTAAGAGGTTTCACCATGGTATCTAGGTTAGTAATAAATCTCCTTACAAAGTTTATTCTACCAAGAAAGCTTTGCAGACCTTTCTTGTGACTAGGAAGAGGGAGGGAAAGTATTTCCTTTGTTCTTTTTGGATTTATGGTTAGGCCCTCTTTACATACAATATGTCCCAACAACTTCCATTTATTAGTGGCAAAGACACACTTGCCTGGATTTAGGGACACCTCATTCTCTCTATATCTTACAAATACTTTCCTAAGGTGATCAAAATGCTTCACTACATTCTATGAGTATACTGTGATATCATCAAGATAGACCAATACAATTTTTTCAATTATATTTTAGAAGGCCATCTCCATCACTTTTTGAAATGTGGCACCTGCATTTGTTAGTCCAAATGGCATTTTACTATAGGGATAGGTGCCCCATTTAGTAGTGAAAGCAGTTTTATATCTATCAATCTCTTTGACCAACACCTGATTATAACCTGAGAACCCATCCAAGAAGGAGAATTACTTTGAATCATTGATCGTAGATAATATTTGTTCCATAGAAGGGAGGGGATGGTGGTCTTTAAGGGTGGCTTGATTAAGATCCCTAAAATCTACGCATAGTCTAATCTCTCGATTCTTTTTTCTAATAGGGACAAGGTTTGCCACCCAAGAGGAATTCTTGATAGGAAAAATAATATTAGCCTCAATTAATTTGGACAACTCATTTCTCATTAGGGGCTCAATATTGGGGTTTACCGACCTCTATTTCTACCTAATAAGCTTAACATTATCTACCAGAGCTATAGTATGTTGAAACAAGATAGGATCAAATCCTTTAAAATCATTGTATGTTCAAGCAAATATATCATTAAATTCTTGACACAGATGAACAAAAGTTTCTTGTTCAGTTTCAGAACATACCTTTCCCAAGTTTAGCATTTTTTCATCAATGACTATGATTGGCACATGGTCTTCTTTGTTTGTAGCAAGATTCATGCTTCTTTCCCTTGGTTGGTCATTAGGGTTGAAGATACTCTCTAAGGTAATGAGACCCTAAGGTAATTTTTTGGAGCTGAGGTTGATGATTTGATCTCCATATTGGTCATGCAACCTCACCTGATTTTTGTTTGAAAACTCTACTTCATTCTACAAGAAACTCACAATTTGTGCATCAAATTCAAAGACCTACCAATTGATATTGTTATCAGGGACAACAGGTCTAATTACCATCTTAATCCTCTACCTCTTTTCATCTTCAAGGCTTCATGGGACATCATGAGATGCATCCACTACCACAAGTCTATCAACATGCCTATTTTCTTTCCTAGGAATGCTTTGAATATTGAATGCACTAAAATCTTCAAGCAAATACCATACCTTATGTTTGTAAGACTTGATAAAATTATTCTTAGTGACATTTTGATTCCTCACTTGATTGATCACCAAATCGTTATCCCCATACACACTTAATGCCTAGATTCATCTTTTCTGAGCAATTAAGAGACCCTCAATCAAAGCCTCATATTTAGCCACATTATTAGTATAGCTGAACTGAAACCTAAATGAGAAATAATAATTTTCTAATGTAGGAGAAACCAACACTACACCAGCCCCTGACCCATTCTTTTTTCTTGATCTGTCAAAGCACATGCTCCATATCCTATTCATATCTTCTTTAGCTTTCATCAAGTTAGGGACAAGAGCATCCTTTTCTAATAAACAATATATGCCCTAGCTAGTCTCTAAGGTCTCTGATATGGAATCAAACTGATAACAATTAGCCCATTCATCCAAGAGGAAATTATGTGTACTAGATAAGGAGGTGGCAGGCTAGTTTTTTGTGTCATTCTCATCTACTTCTAGAATGGTACAATTCATATTGATGAGGTTAGGAGTATAAGGCTCAATATGATGGAGGGCTAATGGTTCTACTTTAATTGAATCTTTGGTTCCATATCTAGTTCTAAAAAATATATATGACCAATTGGAAGATATGTAGCCACCTATTAAGTGGTGAAGTCCCTTGACAGACAAATAGCAAAATGTGGCTTGAATTCAACAATTGATATATCCTAAACTACACTACAACCTGGACAGGCATGTAAGGATATTGCCACATTCCTAAGGATTCCCACAGTTTTGATGACACTACTATCAAGTTGCAACACATCTTTAACAATGGGTTCATATTTCATTTCTAAGGTATCAACAACACATTTGGGCATGACTAAACTACTGGCTCTAGAGTCAATCATACAATTATGAACTAACTTATATCCTATGAGTAGAGAAACATAGAATGGAAGAGGTCTAAACTTTTTGCTTATTTCTACCTCCTTCAATGGTTGCACCAAGCTTAAATTCTCCATGCCAAGTGATTGATCTCTGAGTTCAATGCTTTCCAACTCTTGTCATAGTAGCCTCCTTTGTGATGACACAGTAGTTACAACATCCCACATAGAAGTGTTCACATTGGTCTTCCTCATTTTCTCTACCACACTAAAAGAATCATTAGATGTTCTAGTAGGAGCCTTGAAAGTAGAACTTAGGGATGGGATAGTCTATGGATTTCTCACATCATTTCTACTTTCATCACGTCTCTCCTATAGAGAAACATTAGCAAATTGATTCGCATTATGTTGCTAGGAGACTTCTTGTATATGTGGCACTGCACTTGATGTGGAAGGCTACTTAGGAGGTTGAGATGCCATCTCCTCCATAGCTCTTTTCTTTCTCCTAGAATTGTAAGCACAAGAATCCTGGTTTACATTACTATGCTCTTCCACTAGGTAGTTCATAAAAGAACAATCATCTTGCTAAAAGGTATCAACAAGCTGATTAGCATTGTGCTACTAGACAATTTCTCACTTAGGTACAGTCAAGGCCAAGTAATATTCTACCTTCTCACACATACAATATCCATAGGAGTAGTTACAAGTAGGGCATAAATCTTGATCTTCAGCAAGGTTGTTCTGAGTGACTAAGGCCCTGTTTAGGTTGATGTTTGAAGACAATGGGTAGTCGATAGGTCTATTCTGATTGCAGGGATTATGACTCTGGTTTGGAGGTCTACCATGAATGGGACCTTGACTCTAGAGTTGAAGAGGCTTATTATTTTGAGCTTGTTACCTCTTCATAGTCACCAACTCATTTCCCATTTTCTGCACAATTGCACTATTTTCTTCCATCTTCCTTTCCTAATCCAACATTATTAATCTACATTTTGCATTAATGCCTCCATCGTAACCTCAATCCTATCAACTCTACTAGAAGATGTAGAGGCTATTGGAAGCACAACAAGAGGCTACCTTAAAGAGGAGACATGAAGAGGGGCTATAGTGGGCTGATGGTTAGGCATGTTAGGGAAGAAAGGCATTGGGGACCTTAGAGCTAACTTCCTTCCCTAAATCAAAATATTTTCAGCTCTTATGGAAACCTCATAAGCATTCGGTAAAGTGTCTCTTCCCATAGATTCCAAGGTGGTAGCGATATCACTGTTGAAGGCTCTGAGGTAGTACAAGAATGCATTATCAGGAGAGGGCTTTACTACAATGGGTATTCCATCCCATGTTTTATGAAATCTATAATTGAAATTAGTCATACATTCATGAGGGGACCTCTTGATAGTTTTCAGTTCCTCTAAAAGTGACAGATGGTTACTTTTGTCCTCAAAATGCTTACATAGGGCTGCCCTAACTTATCCCAATTAGTAATAGATTTGTGAGGCAAACCTCTATACCATTGTAAAACTTTTCCTTTCAAGGATGAAGCCAGGAGTCTAATTGCTACATCTTCCTCAGAGATGCCATAGATATTATATACATTAGACACTTCTTGAATATGTTCAATAGAGGATGTAGAGGTCTCACTAGTAAACTTGAGTACACCTTTAAGACTTGATACTGGTATGTCATGCCTTTGGGCTAATAGGAGGGGGCTCCTACCATTGAAGGTGGAGAAAGCATGAGCTCTAGCCATATAAGAAAGTGTCCTATTGATATGAGTGGATGGTATCTCAGATTGAGATCTAACAACTGGAGGAGTAGAAACAGATCTTATAGGGGTGTACACTATTGTGCCACGCCTAACTGGTGACAAGGATACTCTAACTTTTCTTCTTGTGTTAGAAAAGGAAAGCTCTTGATACTAGAACTTATCCCTAGAAGATGCCCTTGTGTGTCTCTTGGGCATATATCATAGCAACTTTGGTCTGGAAATCACATGCACTTCAAAGCCTAGAGTCACCAAGTACTTTTAAACAATGAGCCTCCTCAAGCATTTATATTGAAAGCAATACTATTTCTTCAGCATGAACAAGGAATATTTCTTGATATTGGTGAACTTTGGGATATTAAAATATATGATCTTCCACTAAGCATGCCAAAAGCTATTGTCACAAAATCTTGCACCCTTGTATAAAGTCTTACCTAAGGATAGCCTCATGAAACATGGAACAACCTCCAAGCTATGGGACATGAACTATGAGTTTGAATCTCTAGAGAAGGCTGGCTTCCTCTACTATTAGGATGCACCTAAACTATTCTTGAAGAGAAAATAGAGAAGGAATACATAAAAGCAACTTCCTAATCTACTTTAAAGAGGTGATGTACCAAAATAGGTTGTCTAGATTAGTCTCTGCCCATACATGCACAGTGCTATTATTATGATAGTCCAAAGATATACAGATTCAAACCCTACTTTAATCTATAAACTACACATAGATCATACAACTATATGAGAAAAACAAGGAAGATACTTCACTTTTATCATTCACAAGTCAAAAAGATATAGGAAGTGTAGATTACAAATATTTGTAGTATGACGAAGAGAGATAAACAAATTTATACAATGTAACATCCAATTTTCCTAGGTCTAAATTAACATCTATCATACTCAAGAATACAGTTATTACTTTGTTTCATAGGAAGACAGTTATATCATTCATGTTCATGTGAATAAGATTTACTGTTAAAATCTATTAGACAAAATTTCTTAACTATAAACTCGAAATGTCATCAAAATGAAATTACTTCAGGAATTGAAAATCACATACCTCAGAAAACTAAGACCAAAATCAAACTAGGGATGCTTTTGCAACCACAAAATACTTCTATAAAAATACCACAAAATGACTTTTATCCAATATTGTTCAACCAAAATCAAATGAAGATTATCATTAAATACCATTATATAAAATTAGGGCATCACATTCCACTGTATCAATTAGGGCATTTTTTACCTTCAGTTCATTTAGGGCTAGTGATACTGCTATCTCAGTTAGGGCTTTTGATACCATGGATTCAACTAGGGCTTTCAATACCACTGTATCATTTAGGGTTCCAAGCATCTCTCAATCAATTAGGGCTTCAGATTCCTTCCCTTCCAATTGCTTAACTGTGACAATAACTCAAGATTAGCAAATATACTTATATTCATTATTCATGAAAGTAAAGTGACGATAACAATTAAATAACTCAATTTAATCTACCTCCTTCTATATAAGAGTGATAATACCTATTTTTTGTTAAACAATTGGATGTATGACTTATCTTTGTCCATTGCATGTTTGACACTTAAGGAGATGTGAATCATTGTTAGGGGCTTAACCACCCAACCTCATACCGAAATATTATCCACACATAATCTGTAATGAGAAAGGCCCTCCCTACTTGGAAAAGACAAGGGTCATCTTGCCATCCACTAGGCATCTTGGTATTTAACTCACCATATGACTTGGCAACAAGAGATTACATTAGTAGGATTATGCATGAGTTATTATTTAATTCATATTAAAATGATAAACATTATGTTGTCATAACTGATCACTAGTTCATGTTACTACAGATTCCTCTTTTCACCTCATTTCTCTTTTTCTTAGCTACATAGCCAGGGTGAGTTCCAGGTGTTAGGAATTCTCAAACAACCAGTTCTATCAATTATTCAAGATGATTACATGCATCTAGCATCTAAAAATCTATGATTAAAATATTTCAAATTGAATGTTTACTTAATTAAATTAATCATAACCAATTTCTCTTTAACTCGACCTATTCACCATTGTTGGCATTCTTGCTAGTGAATTTCCATAGTGTCAAAATGTTCTAATTCATGTTGTGAAATATGTTTTAAACCTTGAAATATTTGGATACTTTCCAATATACATGATTATCAGTATTTCTAAAGGTCGATTTATTAATGAGGTCTCAGAGTATTATTGTTAAGTTGAAAAGAAATCATACATACTTCTGTAGACGCTCAAAAATGGTTTGCATCTACAATTTCATCACTTCTTTCGTACTAATTCATCCCATTTTCTCATTCTAATAACTTTGATATTTAGGCCAAATCGAGCATATTTCATCATTTGTATCCTCTTTCGCATCAATTTCATATCATTTCAAAACCACTTCATATCAATTCAAAATCACCCCAAATCAACTCAAAATCACACGAAATCAATCATAATCATCATGAAACATATCAAACATCCAAAATAAATCATCATTTGTCCAATCCTAGGCATTTTTGTGGCTTTTAGTGCCTTGGAAACCTATCAATCTATCAAAACCTATCAACCTATCAATCTTATCAATCTGGCCTTAGTACTATCATGGCTCTCAGTGCTAGGTCAAACTATCATTCATGTCATCTGATCTTTGATGTTGTTGAGGCTTTCAATGTCAAATCATGGAATTATCAGCCATTTTAATAATATTGACAATGTTCGTTGATGTTATTATGATCAACCTTATCAATCAACCTTGATCCTGTAGCATTTACAATGTCAGTTAAATGTTACATATCAATCAATTCATGTCATGTGTCCTTGGCATGTTATCAATTTCAATCAATTGACCAATTTGACCATGGCTTTGGTCTACCTATCACCATCCTAGTCAATTTCCACTATCATTATCATATCTTCATCAAAGGATACTATCACATTCATTGAATCAATTCGGCCAATCATTTACTAATTTTCTCTATAGGATTAAATAACCCATAATTTAATCCTATGTCATTTTCACCAATTATTCTTCTTAATTAATGTCTGATTAATTGGCTCATTATTTTCAAACCATGGAAATTCTTAATTTCCTAAGTCACATTTTCATCCATTAATTCCATTTTTTACTAATTCTTATTTTGTGGAATAAAGGATTTTTAATTCAAATATTCCATAAGATATTGACATCAATATGACACATGGGTGTGACACCTAATGGATTCTCCTTTGACACTTGGCTAAGATATGTCATAATCCAATATTCTTATTCTCTTACACACGTCCATATTTGGCTTATTTGTCATAGATTCTTGGCTTTAAGTGGGATTGAGGTGTTTTATGATGCGTCATAGATTCTCTTCCACATTTAGCCAAGTTTTACTTTCATGCATCATAGAAACTTAGATTTGGAATCTTTTGTCATATGCATCATGGATTCTCAAAGGAATCTCTTGCCACATCACATATCTAAGGGTGACAAATCCAATGCTCTCGTCCTCCATGCCCATTATAAAATGAGCATTCTTCCTCTCATTTTGGGTCCTAATTCTTGAGCATTTTTCAAGTCCTTGGTTTTTTTAGTATTTTCACTCGATCTCTCATATTTAAAATCACAACTTCTAGTATTCTCATAGCATTACCATTACCATAGGGTTTTACTTCAATTTTGTGTGCACTATAGGAAACTTTGGAGCTACAATCATTTGGAGAAGAAAAAAGGACATGGGAGGTACAAATGAAAGAGGGGGTTTCTATTGCTTTCTTTATTAGTTTGGCTTTCATGGTAGACTAGTGGGTGCTAATGTATGATTATTGAGTTTGTGATTTTCTCATAGTATGTTATGCATTTAACCCATTTTCTAGTCCTACATTTTGGTGAACCCGACATGAATATGCATATCTAACTTGGGTTTTCTTGTTTTGTGCTTATAGGTGCAAGGAAGGAGCTCACTTGGAAGGGTATAATGACTATCTTCTCTTCCTTTTCACACCTAGATTAATTAGGGGATCTATTAATATGGTTGTATCCTTTCATTCTATGCATTTTTTCAGCTTGCTATCCTAGGGTGCACTCTGCTTTGTCAAGGTGCACTTGGGACCCCTAGGAGCAGTTTTAGGAGTCTATGAGCCACCAAAACCTCTTTCTTCTATTTTTGACTTACCAACTGTGTCCAAAATTTACCAATTGCATCATTGACACAATCTACACTATTTGGGCACACTTGGGAGTGTTGGTATCAAAATTTACAGTTTCTAGGTCTCATTTAGGGCACAATTCCCCACAACTTGCACCTAGGCTCCCAACTATGCCCAGAAACTACCAACTATGTCCAACTGGGCCCCAACTACATCATGGACATAGTTAGCACTATTTTGGTGCACTTGGGGGAATTCTAAGCCATTTTAGCCTTCTGGGGTGCAACCTACTCTGTTAGAGCACACCTGGTTCACATATAGCACATACACAACACAGAATCTACATCTAAGGTTTTCATTTGCTTCTAGGACATAAGTTAGATGATTTCATGTTATTTATGGTCTATTTGTATCATGTGGTAATCAATGGATGAAGACATGATCATAACAAACTACTAATGCTTGTTTGCAAGACGTTGTCGAAGACCATTGTGTGTTTGTCAAAACTATGTGTGTGGATTTCCTAGATTAGATAACACTTTGTGTGGTGCTTAAAATGAACTTTTTATTTTCTACTTGGTATGTCTACAATGTTTAAATCCCTAGGAGTTGCAATGGACGTATCCTCTCCCCTAGCCATTCGTGGATCTTGGGTGTAAGAGAAATCCATGTAACTTCTATAGGAAGCCTGCCTTGGACCAAGATACCCGATATTGGGTATACTAGGGGATGACTTCAAAGTGGTAACAGGCCAAAGCTAGGTCAATGTACTAGCCACTATATAAAACTTGATTATGGTGAAAGCCATGCCGGTGGTATTGCTGAGTGATAGCTCTCCTCCAGTACCCTTGTGGTGCGTCAAACCCCAGTTCTCAGGGCTGGGAGACTTTCTAAGGAAGTTTATCATTCACTTGTTGAATAGAATTCCCTCACTAAATACCATGTTTTACTGGCCAAAATCCTTTCTATCCACTAGCTCACGGGGTCACCCATGTCTATGAAGACATCCTACATTCTTGTAGTCCTTAGTAGAGACAATAGTCCCTTGGGAAGTCATGCCCCTTGGGAAGTGTATCTTGGTAGCCTTGAGAAGTGAGTGTGCTGTAAGGGGGAGCTTGTGGTGCCAAGGTCCTAAGTTGTCTGCTCTAGATAAGTGTGGCTGAACTTTGGTTCAAGTAGGAATTCAGTGGATACAGTCCTAAAGCCTAGGTTGTGGTGTGACTATTCAATTTTAACAACAACTATTCTTGTCTTAATGTGTCTTGCGTGTGTGTAAAATATAATCAAGATAAAATCCAACATTAAAATTTACACCTTGGAAAATTGCAAACACTTGTCAAAACATTACACATTGTCAAAATATTTCAACATTTTTCCAAACTTTGCAAACTTTGGTTCAACACATTCAAACCTTGGAAAACATGGCAACTTGTGATCTTAAATGTGCTTGGCAAAATGTAGATTTCATCCTTGCATAGGATTCTCTTACATTCACCCTATTCTAGGCCTCATTCTTGCATCATATAGACTTCATATTACACCTTTTAGTCCTCATTTAGTATACATTACCTTTCATATTACATCCTTTTGGGTTTAGTTTACCTCCCTTAGTTTTTGCATTCCAATCTCAAAATTTGCACTTTGCATCCACCACCTTGCATCTTTGCATACCTAACCATCATCTTGCACACTTTAACCCTCATTCTGGGTATCCTAAGCATCATTTTGAACCTTCATTGTAGTCTTAACATTGTCCTCTATTGTTTACCTCACCGTGGCATCAATCTGGAAAACATAGCACTCAATATTGCCTTAATTTCAGCCCAGTTTACCAACTGCATCTTGAAACTACCAACTGCATCATGGATGCAGTTGGTACTATCTGAGCACACTTGGTGGTTTGAGAACCCATTTTGGGATTCCATATAACATTTTGAGGCTTTTACGGTGTCCTTAGGTACCTGGTTAGCTCCCCTTGCATTAGCTTGCCCAGATCTGCATTTTGCATCACCTAGTCTTCATTACCTTCACTTAGGACATCATTCCTTAGGTCATAACCTATGTTCTACATCTCCCAACCCATCATAACATCAACCCCAACATCTTAGCTTCCTAGCATATTAGTTTGACAACCATACCACTAAGAATCAACAAACCTTCATCTTGACTTACCAACTGCGCCCAGAAACTACTAACTGCGCCCAAATTGGTCCCAACTACATCAATGATGCATTTGGTACTATTGGATCACACTTTTCATTTTTAGGGTGTAGTTGGGCACTTGCATGACCATTTTGGGCCCCCAAACTACACTTTAGGACCCCAAAACTGCATCTAGGAGCCTTCGTACCTCCTCATTTTGCACTTGACCCAAAACAACATCTTGCACCCAAAATCTCATTTTGAACCTTAGGACCTTTACATATCACATATCTGCTCAGCATCATCACCATTTCAAGTCACCTAAATGTCATTTTGAACCCCAAAACCTTTGAATTTAGTCAAAAATCTAAAAAAAAGTATGAACTCTAGAGTATTACATTGTGTCAATGGATAATGGATCTTGACCATGGTCATTTATCATTTTATTTAGATATAGTCCTTTGACTACCATCCACTATACTTATGTTAGTCTCCAAAATTCTTTTTTGTTGATTGTGGTTCTCCCTAAGGGGATAGGGGTTTGACCAACATCCCTTGTTTTCATACACTTCCATGTTGGGGTAAGGGAATGACTAACTTCCCCAACTTTGTTACTCCTTCGATCCATGCGTCTTGTGTTATCTTCTGGGCAATTTATTATTTTTTGATATTTCCTATATTTGCATATAATTTTTATTTATGTCCATCATTAATCCAATCATTTATGTTATTTTTATGTTGTTTCACTTTCTTTGAGAACTTGAGAACTCTTACTTGCATTTTCATTTAGTTTACTTACATCTTAGATTAATCTTTATTTTATGGTATTGTATCTTATATCACATAGCTTAATTAGGGGATTGTAATACTCATCTTTTAAGATTAGTTTTACTTTCCTTACTCTTGCATTTCATCATAGATTAACTCTTGCATCAGATCATCTCAGTTACTCTCATTTATACTGACATCTTCCCCCAAACCTCTTTAGATACTAGCATTCTTGATTTTATTCCATTTAATCTTCCATTCACTAGTGCACCTTGTAAGGGTCACTTTTCTTCGTTCATTTGAGAGGCAAAAGATTTTCATTTCACTCATTCCCCTTGCACATTATAAGTAGAAATCTATAAGTTGTTATTCAAGACTCCTAATCAATAAGATACCTTAGATATACTAGTTTATGAAAGTATGTTGCACTTTTAGCATACATTTTTATTGCCCACAATAGGTTAAGACTCAATTTTTAGCCCCATATTTCTTGAATTTTTAAATATTGTTTTCATGGGTTTGTCATTTTTATTTTTGCAAGTAAGAATATAGTATGACATTTTATAGTACCTAGAGGTGATATTTCTTTTCATTGTAGGCAATACTTTGAAATTTTTACATTATTGTCTACTTGTTCTATAGTATATCATCTTTGTTCTATTAGAATATTGTACTGATTTCATAGAATTAATGCATAATGAAGTTTCTCAATATGTAGATGGTACCCTTCCTAAACCAATAGGTGATCAAGTATCTAAAAGTGAAATTAATGCTTGGGAATCTACAGATAGGAAAGCCCTAGGTGATATTATGTTGGGGGTTGAAGACAAAATCCTCTATCAGATCGAGAAGTATAAGACATCTAAGGATGCTTGGGATGCCCTCAAAAATCTGTAAAGTGTCTAAGGGGGATGTTTACAAAATTGAAGATGAGCTTGTCTCCCTAGCTCTTAAGACATTTGATTTTATATAGGATTTCATCATTAAGGTGAATGAATTAAGAACAAAGCTTGATGAAATTGGTAGTCCTATTAAAGATGATAAGTTAATCTATCTCATTCATAATAATTTGTCATTTGAGTACTCCACATTTGTTTCTTCTTATAACACCACAAAGACTACATTAGGGGCTGCCTATTATAAAGTCACTTTTGATTGTTATGCTCAACTATTGGATGATGAAGAAAAGAAGTTGCAATCAATGGGGATTCTCAATTCACCCAAGTCTAAGGCATTGGTGGCCAATAATGAGGGTTTTCAAAATTTAGCTGGTCAAACTTCAAATAAATGAAAGGGCCAGAAGAAGAAGTGGAAAAATAACAAACAAGAGGATACAAAAATAACAACATCACCATCAAATCAACAAGGCAAGTCTTCCTTGAATTCATATAAGAAGGGGGACACTAATAAGGAGAAGATAAAGTGTGCCTATTGCAAGAAGTTGGGTCATGATGAACATGAGTGTTGTCATGAAAAGATTGATGAGTTGACAACCATCATGAAGAAACACAATGTTCCACTGCCTAATGCTTAGAAGGAGAAAGGATCTTCATCTTCAAATTCAAAGGGCAAAGGGCAAGCACTTATGGCAAACTCAAGTTCTTTAGTGGAATGGATTCTTGACTCAAGTGCCTCATATCATATGGGTTCTTCAAAAGGAGACTTTTCTTCATTGAAGCAGTCCAAGGTACCACACATCTTTGTAGGAGATAATACAAAAATGGAAGTTGAAGGGAAAGGACATGTGGGGATGGAAAATAGAGAATTTAAAGGCATTCTCTATGTTCCTAACCTTAGCTCTAATCTCCTCTCAATTTACCAAATCACTCACTATGGAGATGGCAATAAACTTGAGTTCCTTCTAGATTCAATAATGGTGCACAATCTTAAAGATGATTCATTGGTTGCACTAGAGAAAGTTAATCATGACACAAGGTTGTATTCTTTCTCCCACTTTGTACCTAAGTCTCCTTCACATGCCTTGTTGACTCAATCTCATTCATAAAGTATATTATGGCATGAGTGGTATGGCCATCTTGGCTTCCACTATCTTCATCAACTTTGCTTGAACAATATGGTCAAAGGTCTACCTACAATCAACTTTTTCAAAGGTGAATGTTCAACATGTTTAGTGGATATGCATCTAGAGGAGAAGTTTGCTAAAGGGAAGTCTTCAAGAGCACCAATTGTTCTTCAATTGGTTCGCATGGTACTAGCAAGTCCTTTTGCAGTGACATCAATTAGCTAGGGTCACTACATACTCACTTTTATGGATGACTTCTCACACTACACTTGGGTCTACTTTCTTCATCACAAGAATGAAGTGTTGGACAAGTTTCTAGGCTTCAAGACTCATGTTGAAAAGCAATCAAGGATATCCATCAAAGTTATTCAGATGGAAAATGAAAGAAAATGGAACAAAAGACTTAAAGACTTTTGCAAACTTGAGGATATTGATCTTCAGAATCTACTAGCATTCAGTCTGTACAAGACAGATGTTGCAGCACTAAAGATACGAACTCTTAAGTCGATGGCAAGTTGCATGATATAAGCCAAGTCTTTAGATCCTATACTTGAACTCAAAGCTTTAAGTAGTTTCAATCACATACTTAATAGGTCTCCTCATAATTCCTTAGATGGAAAGACTCCTTTTGAGGCATGGTACGACAGAAAACCAATTGTGAGACACTTCAGAGTCTTCGATTGTCCAGCATAGGCAAACATATCTTCCAGGGGATGCAAGGCACCACCACTTAAGCTTTTTACTTTTATTAGATATAAAGATAGTGTTAAGGCATATAGACTTATGGATCCTAAGATACACAAAATTTTCATAGAGAGGAATGTTCACTTTGAGAAAAGTTCACCCAGCTTATCCTCTATTCCTCTCTGCACTTCATACATTGTGGAAACTGATAGTGACACCAGCAATAGTGATTCAACATATTTAGATATGTGGGATCCTATTGATAGTTGTAGTCTGTGGTCACATCATTAGCACATTCCACATGCATATATAGCCACAGTGATAGGTCCAACATAGCAGGCAGGGCACCTAGTCTTCCAGCTCTAGCATCAGTAGATGACTTCTTGATAGATATTTCAAGTTTGTTTGTGGAGTCACACATAGTAAATTTGGGAGACATCATTGATGATATACATCTTCTCTTTGGTGAAGAAGATCCTTCTTCAGTTGTCACGAGGGCTCACTCTAACCCTCTTGTCCATTCTCTACATGATCAGTCTTCACACGTTGATGTGATTGTGGATCCTTATAAACAGTATTTGCAGGAGGTCTCTTTATCATTTCAGGAGATAGTAGGTTCTTTGGGACAAGTTATACATCCATCCTTGCTAGATCTGACATTTTTCTTTTCAATAACATTGGAAGGGGTGACAATTAGTATCGACACAAAGATAGTTGAGCAGGTTTTAGAGGTATCATTGATCATCAGGATTCTTTCTACACATAGGGGAAGCATCTCATATGTACCTATGATATTATTTCTTCCAAAGGGGAGGAACATTATTCAACAGTCGTGGATTAGCTTCTACATTGGAGTAGCTATCACTGATTGACATTCTTCATTGGGGGGGACTACCTTGTCTCTCTTCTTCTTTTCTTTTATGGGGGGACTTTTTCCTCTTATGGGGTTTTTTCCTTCTCATATTTCTCTATTGTATATACTTGATGTATGTCATAATGGAGGGGGGGGTCTTGATTACTCCATCCATCCATGCATCTTGATTTTTCATCTCTCTTTTTGGGGGAAGGTTTTTTCCACAAGGTTTTCCCTCTTTCTCTGATTTATGAGAGATTGCATTTCATTTTGTACATGGGTACCTAACATGGTCTAATAGTCAGGACCCATCTTGCATTCCATCTTAGCTTCCGTAAGCTTAAGTGCATTCCCCTAAGTTGCACTTAAGGGGGGGTGTTGGTGTAAATAAGTATTTACTTATTACAATTTACTTAAGTTTACTTAAGTCAATGCATTATTTTATTATTTATTAGTTAGTCACCTAGGAGTATGCATACTCTTGTGAGTTGTCATGTTGACAACACGAAAGTGAACAACTCTAATTTAGCACATGGTGTCTACAACACTGGAGTTTGCATAATTAACTGAGTTGTCATGTAGACAATACAATTATTCACACTCATATTTTAGCACATGGTGTATACAACATAATTTTGTGTGCTACACCTTTGTAGGCTTATCCTCTCATCATCGCACTTAGTCTTGTGCTTAATGGAGGATAATCCACTCCTGTGGACATGTGCTTGGTTGTAAGACTTATCAGTATGTTGATTCCTAGGCATTTTAGAAGCATTACATAGGCCTTTATATATAAGCACTCCTAGTGTACTTTCACATAAATTGAATATCATATCGTTATTCTGAGCATGCTCTTTTGGTCTACTATTGTGCTTGTGCTTGAGTTCTTTGATCTTGCATGATTTTTCTCTAAAGAAAATTCTTACACAAACTACTTGAGTTACCCTAGATTTGTCTCTCACTAGACACTAACCCCTCAAGCATTGAAATACCTTGAACTGGTCAATCTAGACCTCAGACCCTCAACATGACACATGTGGAACCAAAATTCTCTCTCATGAAGATGAGGAAAACTAGTCATACCTCTCACTAGGTATCATCCCATTCCCATCCTTAGCCTATACAAGCGTTCAAGGCATGGGTGAGGCAAAATCTCTAACTTATCTTTTTAATATTATTTAAATATTTTAATTACTATGTTATTACTTATTACACAACTTATAATGAGTTACCCTAGCAGGCACTTAGAGCCCTGACCCCCATTGCAAGCCACTCTCATAGGATGTACCTAGACTACCTTCCCAAAACTCACAAATTATAATTGTGACCCATACCACAAAAGTAATATTGATCGAATTCGGTTCATTAATAGGTAACCCAAAAATTGCATTTGTTCTCAAAACCTAAGTTCTCATAAATTCTAATCAAAAGAAATCACATAAAAGAAATCTCAATTTAAATCATAAAGTACATCATGACATCTAGTCAAATAATCATAAAAGAAATCTCAAAAATCTCTCCAATGCACATCCTAACTTGGCCAACTATACAACTCACAAAGAAAACTATCACAAAAATAAACATTACAAGACTATAAATATAATAGTTAAGAAAACGCATGACTTTCAGCCATATGCTTTAATTCTATCATTTTCTCTTGTTTAGTTTGGGCCATAAAGATGTATTTAAATATAAAGTAAGAATATACATGTTAATATAAATTGTATGCTAATATACTTATTTAAATCAATAAGCATTTAAATATCCAATGTCTTTGTCCATATAAAATATCATGCAATATTATCATTCTATTAATTTAAATAATCTTAAATCATAAATGATTTAATTAATAACATAAATGTATATTATTAAATTAGATATTAATATCAATCACTTCTAAAATATTAATTTGACTTCTATTTAACTCCAATATTAATATTTACCTTTCCTTTAACTCATAATGCAACTCGGGATGTGAGTAGTCGAGTTGGTGTGAAGGCGAGTCGTGAGGTGTAGTGTTAGGCTAATGATCCCGGTGCTACGCATCAACTCCGGTTTGAGTCACACTAGGTTTACCACAAACCTTTTTGCCAATAGTGGCATGTTGTGATGGTTAAGTTGTTGAGTTGTTATCCTTGCCATCAAGGTTCAAATCTAATGGGGATGAGGTCCCCTATTTGTGGCCTCACTGGTTCATAGCTCCAGGTCAAAGCGTTTACCCCTCTAAAAAATAATAATAATGCAACTCGGGATAACTCAAACTTGAAATTATAATTATAATTAAGTTATTTACAATTTCTCTTATAATATTAAATAATTATAACTAGATGATTATATAGTGAACTCCATTATAACTTCTCTTAAAATATAACTAAATCAAAATTATATATTTATTAATTTGTAACTCCACTTGCATTAATAAATATATAATAAGTTATATCCCACTAAGAATTTTAAAAGTAATATACTTAATTTTCTATATTTAGTATATTTGTTTTCACATGCATGTATAAGTTTAGTTACAACATGTTTTCCTCTCAATTAATCTTTTCTTTTTTCAATAAATTTTACAATTAAATTATATTAGATACAAGAAGAATATTTATCTTGATTTACAAAATTCATGATAATCACATGGTTCTAATGACAAATTATAAAGTTGAAACTTTAGCTATTCAATTTGTTGTTTTCTTCCAATTTTCTATGATTGAATTTTTTCTATATTAGAAAAGGTTTTAAGAGAATACAGTCATAATAATTTTCTATAATTTTCTACAACTTTTCTTAATCAAGTTTTTTTTATCAATAAGTTTTCCTTTTCAAAATCTATAGCATAATTTATTATCCAAAAATCAATAGAATAAATTAATAATCCTTATGCAAGCACCCAGGAAGACACGAAGTAGATAGATCTTTCTATAAAATTCTATAGTGGGTTTTCAAATCCTACCTCAAAATCACAATTAAAATCTAAGACAATCTATGAATGCATGAATCTAAACCCCTTGAAACTTTCAACAATTTTTTTGATCCAATTCTGAATTTTGCTACCCAAAATATGTGTGTGTAGAAATGAGCTCGAATTTCTTAATAAAGAGTTTAACTCTACCTATGGCTTCCATTTTTCAAACATGCAAAGACCTCTCCTTGAAATACACTTTTATTATTTAATCCTTTTATGCACACTAAAAGAACTTTTTAATTAAAATATTCTTTTATTTTCTTTTCCTCCACTTTATTAATTAGTGCAAGCACTATTTAAAATGTAGTTTATTGTTTAAATTAATAATAATAAAATTTCACTATTTAAATTCAACCCTAATTTAATTAATATTAATTAAATAATTATAATAAATTAATATTAAATCTTTAATCTTTTAATTTGTTTTTTATCCAACTTCTTAAATTGAACTTTTAAAATAAATCTTTTAAATTGAAGTACATATTTAATTAATTAAATATCATCATATTCTAATTTCTCTTTAACCAAGTTTCCAAAATAGACTTCCAAACTAAGTCTTGTAAATTAAAACACATTTAATTTATTTTTAAATAATTAAATATTATCATATTTTAATATTTTCTTTTTTTAATCAAATAATATTTAATAATTTTCAATACTATATTATTAACCCAAATATTATAATTAAATTATTTATCATATAAATCACATAGTCAAATCCACATAAAAGCAACATTACCAAAACTGATCAAAACTCATAATTAAACAACACATCCAGAGATAAACTCATGAGTTTAAAAAGAGTGCAATGTCATATACATGTCCTCCTTCTCAGGATAAGTAATTAGGCTATGACTGGGATTAGACATGAACATTATCTTCTCATTCTTACCATTGAGTTATTGTGATAGGGCATGCTTATCCTGGCAATTCAAGGAAGTTAGTGTCTAGCACATGTATCCTACATAAAAGACAAGCATGTACACGTACATATATAAAACCTAAATAGAAAATGGTAGCCAGTGGTACATTGAGTAGATCCCGACTAATAGATGACTACAACTCCCTCCCTCAACCATATCAGGCATGTCAAACATAAATATAAAATAGACACACACACACACACCATACACATGCAAGTATGGGATAAGTGTAATAGTAAATTCTAAATATAAATAACATCATATTTTAACATGAACATATCATCATGAGGATATAATAAACATATTTCTAAAACACAACCTATTGTTGAAAATAGATTGATATAAGCATGATAAATGTGTTTCAATCATTGTTTTGTCACTGATGTCAAACCTACTACTTGCTAGTAAGATAATTGCTTATATGATTGAGTACTATCATTTATTTGATTGATGAAAAGGATTTGATCAAATGAGGTAACAATAGCACCTACAAGAAAGGTTAAGTTATAATATGGAAAATGAGTACAAAGATCAGTTAAGACAGTGGTATTATAGTACATTGATAATCTACTTAAGGTTGCAAATGATGGTTACACTGATTAAGTTCAGAAGAACAAGTTAAACAAAGTTTGTTTTCCAAGCTTAACAATCTACATAGTAGGTGTTGAGAAAAGTTAGTGTAAGCCAAGCAAAAAATCAGTTGGAGCCGAGCAAAGTCAATTTCAGTATAAGTCGATTCAAATAGTGCCAACTAAGTAAATTTTAATTGATGTCAAGCACCAATAAACTTTAATTTATGTCGAGTGATTTGTTAGTTGATGTTGAGCGATGCAATATGTGTCAAGCACTAGAAGCCAGTTAATGTTGACTGATAGCATTATGAGAAAGAATGAGAATTCGATCTATCTGAGCTAACAAGTTTGATTTCTTGAATTGTGTGAATTGTGTAAAAGATAAGGTTCATGAGATAGTGGCACAATAGTCATGGTGAACTGCTTTGAGGTGAATTCAAAGAAGATTGAAGGAGAATTTTCTAGAAGGGAATGAAATGAAAATAATGGGTAGATTCATTGAATCCTACCTAATCTAACCTAACCCTAAAATGGACGATAGAGGGTGAACAATAAAAGATCTTTATTTTCTATTTATAGAAATGGTCGGTCAGAAGAAAATGTTGTCATGTGTGAGAACCTAAGGAAGACAAGAAGTTTAGGGTATTTCTTCATTTACTGACCTAAGAGAAGAGACTACATTGGCAAGAAAAGCAAGAAGGCTTAAGGGTATGGATGCTTGAAGGGTGAACAAGCTATTAGAGTTGAAGTGTGTGAAAGCCAAGCAGAATGGAGGACTAAAACATAGATATGTAATCTGCAAGTATGTTGTAAGTTGTTACTAGATAAAGCCTTACTATTACTTTCTAATCCTTGTACAAGTCTAGGGTAAATCCTTTGGATTAAGGTTGACCTAACAACCATTTGTAAATCCTCTAACTGGGTGACATTCCAAGTGAATGATCTAAAGTCCTCTAACAAGGCTCACTCCTAATAGGGTGATTGAAATCCTTTAACCAGGTCACATTTAACATTGTGTACTATAACCTTTAACAGGGTTGGCATTTCACAAGGCATCACTTTAGAAGAGTGAGAATGAGTAGCATGTTACTAGTGGTTTTTTTTGAATCGGGTTTCCATGTTAAATCATTATGTCAAACATGTTATTGAATTTGTTATGTTTCATGTTTACATTTCTGCAAAGTTGATTTGATAATAACCTACAAGTTTAAGTGATTGCATGATCTAATGGATGCATGCATAATAATTTTTTTTATGGATATGGGTTCACTAAGCTATGAAAATTTTTACAACCATTACTGTTGAGCATGTTGATCATGTTGGAGTTTTAACTATTGAAAATCTGAAAAAGAAGAAATAGCACAACCAGGCAATGTTAAAGATTGCTTCTGCACTAAGCTATGCTAAGTTTGATAATATCAAGGGTTGTGATAGTGCAAAGAAAATGTGAGATTCTCTACACACTATCTATGGAGGTGAAAAAAATATTCTAAGAGCCAAAGTTAAAAATCTTAGAGGTAAGTTTGACGATATGAGAATGCAAGAAGATGAGAATATTACTCAAATTTTCTCTAGGATAAAAGATGTTAAAGTAGGAGCTACTGGTAAAATAGATGATGATATTATACTAAGCAAAGTTTTGAGAATGTTGTTGCCCATTTATGCTATTAGAGTTTCTCCAATACAAGAACTGAGATGTATGCCAAAAAATGATCTAACTCTTGAAGGTTTGGTAGGTAGGTTCACTGCTTTTGAGCTATCTAATGAGAAGAAGAAGAAAAAGGTAAAATATGTGTCTAGTGGTGGTGATATAGATGAGGGAGATGTAGATTAACTTGAAGCACTATTAGCAAGGAATTTTCATAGAGGGAAAAACAAATTCAAAAGTAAGTTACCTATCATGTGTTTCAATTGCAATGAGGTTGGTCATATTGCTACTAGATGTCTAGAGAAGAAAAATTATAGAGGTGGTGACAAGTACAAAAGTAGAAGAGATGAAGACAGTAAAGATTACAAAGACAAAGGTAAGAAATCTTGTTACATTCCTAAAGAGGAAACTAAAGATTGATCTAATGATCATGACAATGAAATGGTGTGTGTTGCAATGAAGGATGAATCTAATGAGGATGAGGCAACTGCACTAGTATCTTGTATGAACAAGAACGACAGATTGATCATTGACAATGGGTGTTCACATCACATGATTGGAGATAAAAGTAAGTTCATTACCATGAATTATTATAATGAAAATAGTGTAAGGTTTGGTAATGATGCACCATGTTTGAAAAAAAAAAAAAGTTCTATCAAATTCATAGAAAAGATTTTATGTGACAATGTTTATTACATTGAAGGGTTTAACTATAATTTGTTGAGTGTGTCACAACTGAACAATTTAGGTTGTAAGGTCGAGTTTGAAAACAAGATTGTTAAGATATATGATATTGATGGAAAAATAATTGGAAAATATGATCAAACTAGAGGTAATTTATTCTATCTTGATATAAAGGATACTACTTGTTTAATTATAGAATTTGCTAATGTGTGGCTATGTGTCATGCCCAAAATAGAGGGGCAAAAACACAAGTAATAATTTAAAAAAAAAAATTTAACAAATTAATAACAGCACTAAGTTTGATATGTTTGTTTGCACATGTTAAAGTATAGGTATAATGTAAAACAGATAAGGTTCTACTAACAATGTCTTGACATTCCATTTAAGTTTATAATCATCATCCAGGAATAAATCATTAAATTAAACTTTCATTATTAAATCGAATAATTAAATTAAACAATCCAATTTCATTTAATTAAAAGATCTATCACATTATTTCTTTTATTTACTTTTAAAATATTATACTCACAAAACAATAGTATACCAAGCCCACTAGTAAACATAATTTATAATCGACCAAAATATTAATTAACCCCATAATTAAATTTTTGTAATAACTCATAATTGAATCTGACATAAATAAAACTTCTTTTAATTTAATATATTCATAATAATTATAATTAATTATAATCCCTAAACAAACAATTCTGCATTAAATTAAATCAATTCATTGTCTTTATACTTACCACATAAACATGTATAAAAAAAAATTAAATGAAACTTAAATTAAACTAAATAAGAAATAATTCATCTAACTCTAATAACATTTAACATTATTTAATTTAAATATACTAAAATCTAATTTAACAAAACACTAACTACCTTTAACTAATAATAAAATAAATTCTAATAATAAAATATACTAACAAAATATCTTAACTTAACTAAAACTATCTACATAATACTTCTTTTTTTTTTAAATAACACTCACTATATTTTATTAACACTAAAATTTAAAATAACAAAGCTAGCTAAAATACATTTAACTAAAATTAAACTAAATTAACAACTAACTACACTAAATTAATATTAAATTCTAAAATTACAATTACCAACTAAGATTTATTAAACTTAGTAATTTAAATCTAACACCAAACTACATTATTATAATAAAACTAAAAAACTTACTAATATCTAAACTACAAACTACCTATCTAACCTAACCCCATCCTATCAAACCCACCCTACACTCCCTATCCAATCACATGTGAACCAAGGTGGAATGAGAAAATATATTTACAAAGTGGGTTAACTTTATTATTTCATGCTTTTAAACTTCCCCTTTCAACAAGCTACGACCAAACAAGGAAAGCAAGTGTAGGTGACATCATCCTAGGTGATGTGATGGCACTTTTTTTCCCTCCAATGCCTAGGCAAGAGATAACATGCTAGAGGGGTGGGTAGATGGGACTTTAGGGGGAAGGGTAGTTATTTCATAAAATTTTCTTGGTAGAATATTTAGATTTTTTATTTTACACTTTATGCATTATTTATTTATTTACAAATTCTTTTTGGTGTAAATTAAATTGAGCAATGGATTTTCAAAAAGAATCCCACAAGAATATTCTCTGTTTGGACAAAGGATTAATTCAATTTTTTTCCATACAAAATCCGAGAGTATTTTTGCTCATGGGAGGGTATTTTTTTTAAGTCCATATTTTTCTAAGTATTAATTTTTCTAATGCAATTCATTTTTTTGACAAGGGGGTGGTTTTTTTTTTTTTCTAATTAAGATTTATCACATAAGATTAAATGTAATTCCATAGAATTTGAATATCATTATTTAACTTCCTCATCCTTATGAATAATTATGAAATTTAAGTACTAACCAAATACAAAAAAATTCAACTTATTTTAAACTTAAAATTGCATAGCTTAGTATATATCACCATGTTATCTGATTAATCTAAATTAAACGAATGTGATTACCAATCATAAAAATGTTGCAGTAAGGTAAACATCATCACATCTAATTTTTAAGTAACATACGCAAAACTAAAACAAAACTATAAGACTCAATGCAAGAATATTTACTCAATCTCTTTTTCTATTAAACTACCTGGTTCAAAAGCTCTGCGGGGAAAGAACCAGTAAGAAAACGTGGCTTCGTTACCACTTCAACAATAAGTTTAAAAGTAACATTTTTACACAGGATATTATCTCGAGGGAAAAACTCTCAATATATTTGAAATCCAATACAATTCTAAATTTCCTTCCTGGCCCTTGACAAGGGATCCATTACAAATTCTACAATACATCACGATGATCATGGAAAGAACAAAAACTAACTAGCTAACAACCAAACGTAATATGAAGAAAAAATCAAACATTCACTTCCATCTCAGTTTGCACAATAGGTTCGACATTGAACCAGACTAGGAAGAAGGTGGATTTTTCCAACAGGAGATGTCGGCCACAACACCATAACATATGCCCGATCAGAGCTAAAATCTCAAGAACTTCTGTTCTTGCATAGATGCTCTTTCGAGGATGATATCACAAGGAATTTCGCTCTTTTACTTCTCAAATTTTAAAACTCAAACATATGGTTTGTGCTGACGAGTAGGGGCCCATAACACCCTACTCTCTTTCCCTCTTCTCGTCCTCAGAAGAGACTCTACACTATTGGAGTCCAACTAAAGACCTTCTCCCATACATGGCCACTTCTGCCCTATCTGAGGGTGAGTAATTCCAACACACCCATACAGTTCCTTCGAAATTTAAAGCAAAACACAAAGGAAAGACATTTAAGAAAACTTATTTCAATCCCTCCCAAACATACTCAACACACATATGAAAATACTAATGCAAACACAATAACTTAAGCATGAACAAGACATGAATAACATGAGCATAGGGATTCCTACCTTCAAAATTGAGTTATGGAAAATGAACAAATTTGAGATGAGCATTCCCTCCCTTCTCCTTCTCCTTCAATCTTGAATTCCACTCTAAAACTAGAGGTGGTAAATACTCAAACCCTCTCAAAAAATGCCTCTAAATAAGATCCTAAACTCAACCACTCTAAAAAGCAATAACTTCCCCACTTGCCTAAAAGTTCTAGAGTCTTCTAACTCAACTAGACATAGGCTAACCTCAAGGTGGAGTTAAATTTATCCAACCCATGATGAAATCATATAATTTTTACAATAAAATAAAAAATGAAGTTTTTGAGTGACCATAAAAGTCAACAAAAGGGGCTAGTGGGGTGGAAAATGCCCCCAACCCATACCCATACCCCTTGGGTACTTAGATTTCATGATTTTAGGACTTTAGGATTAATTAGGGACCTATCAAAAGCTAAATTTTTTTAGAACTTTCTAACAACTTGAAAAAATGAAGATTACTCACTAATCCTAATTAGGATAATTAACCTCGATTACTAACTGATTAGCAAAAATGTCACTAACCTAGTTTGACTTAGATCTTTAGGGTACTCGGTTAATCTTAACTATCATGTTGGAATGCATATACAATTCATTTACTAATTACAGAATGATACATTCATTCATCTCATGATACAAATAAAACATGAACAATGGGGTTTGTGTCTTTTGTTAGATTCAACCCTGATTTCCACAATCAGTATATAGGGTTCAGTTTCATTTCTCTGTTAAGTCTTCCAGCTAAAATACCTTACACACATCAGTAGCTCAAGAAAATCTCATGCATATATATATATAACCTATCCGGAAAATCACACAAATCAGAACATAATCTTTCAATTAATTAACTATTTAATTTATTTCTACTCACATTTAATTATCAATAATCACATAATCAAAATAACATAACTTATTTATTAATTCAGATTAAAATACTAGAATAATCATCATTAGGCATGCATATACATAACATCATAAACATCACCAATTAAGGAATACTGAACTATCTGAAAGCACAAAACCTAATAATCAAGATACCAAAATCAACACTCTTATCATCAGGTGAAAATGTCTCGTATCATTATTAGTGAAATTTCAATGTTTAAACAGTCGAGATTATGTAGTAGTTCTTGAATCACTGAGTATTAAAACATGGATGTATCAACTACTATCAATTTCATTAGGACACTCACAAAATAAAATATTACTTCATATACATTCAAATCTCCTACAATAGATTTAACAGAGAAAATCATATTTAATAAATACATGCGAGGAAGGACCTTACACTATGGCACAAGAGGTTATGTCATGTTAATTTTGATAACTTGGTTAGTATCAATAATATGAGAAGAGTCAGAGGTTTTCCTAAGTTAAAGAAGTTTAACAATATAATTTGCAAACAATGTCAGTTAGACAAAATAGCAAAGTCAAGTTTTAGGAGTAAAACTCATACCTCTAAAGGAATACTAGAGATTGTTCATACTGACTTATGTGAACCAATTAAAGTGTAAAGCTATAAAGGAGATAAGTACATTATGCTACTTGTTGATAATTATTCTAGAATGATGATAGTTATGTTTTTGAAATAGAAATCTGATGCTTTCCAAATGTTTAAGTGGTACTTAGCAAGAGTTGAGAATGAAATAGGTAAAAGTCTAAAATGTTTGAAATTTGACATAGGAGGAGAAATTACATCAAATGAGTTTTGTTTTGTAATCATAGAGGAATCAAAAGACAAACATCTTCTCCTAGAACCCCTCCACAAAATGGAATTGTTGAAGGAGGAAAAAATCTGTAATGGACTATGCTAGGAAACTCATGATAGAGAAAAATGTTGCTTTGAAATACTGGAGAGAAGTTGTAAGTACAACTATCTATACTTTAAACCATGTGCAATTCAAGAAAGGTACTTATTTAACACCTTTTGAACTATGGCATGTATACTCACCTAATATAAAATATTTTAAGGTATTTGGAAGCAAGTGTTATATTCTCAAAGATTTCAGGAATGGTAAATTAGATGCAAAAGGTGAAGAAAGTATAATTATTGGTTATTCCATAAGAAGTAAAGCTTATAAGTGTTTAAATACTAACACTAACAAAGTTGTGAAAAGTGAAAATACCAAATTTGATGAATATACAGAAGTATATGAGGTTGAACCTATAAAGGAACTAGAAGAATACAAATAATTTGTATACTTTTATGAAGGTATGCTTGTAGATGAAATTTTTTTTGTTGGAAATAATCAAGACTAGCTAGGTTACTGAGAGGGGAAGGGTGAATCAATAACCTCAATTTTTTTTAATTAATTCAGCACTTAATCCATTCATCATTCATTCATCTAATCTTCTGCATGCATGAGAAAAGATAAACATTCATAACACATGAACACAGTATTTGGTGACCCAAAAACCTTCCAAATAGAAAGTAAAACTGGGGTGGGGATGATACCCACAAAATTTCACTACTGTAGTATAAAGTTGGCCTGTTAGGGTTTACATTGACCACTTCTGATGATTTGTCTTGTTAAGAGCAATTTGGACCGCTAGATCCACCTTGTTAGAAGTTTTACAAACATACAATAAAGTATGCACTCTATTAAGAAGTTTGAAGAAAGACTGTTAAGTCTACCCTGTTAAAGGATTTAAAAAATTGATTCACCTATCAAGATGAAATAGTAGATTTGATTTACAACTTGATTCTTGATTAGATCCTTGAAGTACATATCACCTCTTGTGATTAATATAACTTTACTGCTCCTTGTAGACCTTGCTGAATACTCTGCTCTGTTGTTGATTCACATTCACTCTTCTCAAAAAATCACATATCCATTCCTTGATACACTTATGTATTTCCATACATTGCAAATTATATAATACATTCATATATACCATTCCAATATTTACAATTACAAGGTTGGCTAAAACACAAGTAAGCAAAATATTATTGAGTCAGCCAAATAGTAGAAACTCGGGTTCTGTAAGCTGACATGGTGACCTTCTGATACTCAGTGTCCACTGCATTACTTGGCATCATCATGCACTTGGTAGAAGTAGAATCTCGATCCATACTAATCACACAACAAAGCTTCAAACTCGGTAACCATTGGAGACTCGGTAGATATAGTGTCACTCGGTAGATACTGAATTCTTTGTTTACCTTGCTTTCACTCGGTAAACACTACACATCCATCACTCAGTAGACACTAGCTTCTCATCACACAAACTAATGACTCAGTAGACATTGTGAAGCTCGGTGACCACTATTTTCTCGGTGAACATTGTAGGCTCGGTAAACATTGTTAGGCTGCACACTCACTCGATAGCTTCAGGAATGCTCAGTGCGAACTACTTAACTGAGTGATCTTACTTGGTAACCACTGAATGCTTGGTATAAACTATATATTGAGTAATGAGCTCGGTAACCATACAGAATTGAATAAATGTTGTCACTAATGAAAAATATAACATAATGCCAACAATTGTAAATCAAGTTGCAAACCAACAACAAGTTTCAGTGACTGCCGAGTCACATACCATGAATGTTGAGTTGCATTTAGGAACTAAGCTACATTTAGGTGTTGAGTTACAAAATGAAATTGAGGAACATTTTGATTATGAGATTAATGTACATGAAAGAGATGTTGAACTACCTAATAGAGATGTTCATAGTGATTCAAATATTGAGAGAGCAAGTGAAGAAACTAGAGCAAAACCAAGATTGTCTAAGTATGTCAAGAGACATCACTCTACTGCACAGATCATTGGAGATAAAGATGCTAGACCAATGACAAGGAACAAAATGAGAAATTGTACATGTTTTCTAAGCATGCAAGAACCTAAAATGGTGAAAGATGCCTTAGAAGACGTAGACTAGAGTAAATCCATGGGAGAAGAGATTGAACAATTTGAGAAAAACAAAACATGGAGTCCAGTTCCTAGATCAAAAGATAGAAATGTGATTGGTGTCAAGTGGGTATACAGAAACAAGTTAGATAAAAATGGTGAAGTCACAAGAAACAAGGCAAGATTAGTTTATAAAGGATATGCATAAGAAGGAGGGATTGACTATGCGGAAACATTTGCCCCTGTTGCAAGAATGAAAGGAGTTAAAACTTTGCTTGCTTATCTACATACAAAGGTTTCAAAGTTTATCAAATGGATGTTAAGTCTGCATTTTTGAATGGTATATTAGAGGAAGAGGTTTATATAAATAAACTAGAAGGATTTGCTAATGTTGACAACAAAAACATGGTATAAAGACTACACAAAGTTTTATATGGTTTGAAGCAAGCACCAAGAGTATGGTATGAAAGGCTTCATAATTATCTTGTAAAGATTGGATTTGAGAGGACTGGTGATAACAATAATCTATACTTGAAGACTAAAAAATGAAAAGTTATTTTACTATCTAAGATTCTTGTTTATGATATCATATTTGGAGGTCAAAATACTTTATGTAAGGCTTTTGCAAATGAAACAAAGAAAGAATTTGAGATGTCTATGTTTGAAGAAATAAAGTTCTTTGTGGGTTTACAAGTATATCATATGAAATATGCTATACACATCACTCAGTCAAAATATGTTAAGGAGATACTAAAAACTTTTGGATTGGAGGATTCCAAGCTAGTAAGCACACATATTGTGACAGGACATAAATTGTCAAAAAATGATGATTCAGTTGAGGTGAATCAAATATTATATAGGTCTATGATTGAAAAATTACAATATCTAGTACACAACAGACCAAATATTGCATTATCTATAGGAATAGTTGCAATATTCTCTGCTAACCCTACGGAGAATCATTTGATGGTTGTTAAGAGAATAATGAGACATCTGAAAGGAACATAGGACTATGGTCTATACTATAAGAAAAATGAGAAATTTTAATTGAGAGTCAATAGTGATATTGATTGGGCTGGAATTATTGATGATAGAAAGAGCACTAGTGGAGGAGCATTTTTCTTAGGCAAAAGGCTAGTTACATGGACTAGCAAGAAATATAACTATATCTCGCAATCTACTGTTGAAGCTGAATTTGTTGTTGTTGCAGTAAATTATACAAACATTGTGTGAATCAAATAGCTACTCAAAGGTATGAAGGAAGAAATCACTAAACCTGTGATACTTTATTATGATAATACAAGTGCTATAAAATCAAAGAATCCTATGATGCATAAAAAGACTAAGCACATTGCAATCAAGTATCATTACTTGAGAGAGTTAGTTCAAGATAACAAGGTGAAGATGAAATATGTTAACACAAAAGAGAAGATAGTTGATATCTTGACAAAAGCATTACCTAAGGATGCTCATGACTATCTAAGAGGTAAACTAGGGGTGACATCCCTATCAAAGACTATCTAAGAAGCATGAGGAGTGCCCTGCATCAAACAAGTTGATTGACATGTGTTACACATTGATGTAGTGATCTTACTTTAGGAGTTACCTAAAGTAATCAAAGAGCTGGAAATACAAATTAGTCATAAGCTAAGCAATCGAGGGAGAAATGAAGAATATCCATATCTGCATATTAAAGATGACAAGTCTTTGGCATTATTTTCAAAGAGGGAGATATTGCTAAGGGAGAAGAGGGAGAAATCCTGGTCCCACTGATTCTACTAAGGAAGAAAGAAGATATAGATAAAAGACACATGGAATATCAACTTAGAGGAGAAAATGTACCTGCTAATTATGTGTACCTAGTAAGAGGGAGTTAATGTCAAGGGAGACATAAGAAGTGATCAAGAGGGAGTCATAAGGATGAGTTGATTGATTAATTGTTGATCAGAACATAATTTTGTAACCCCTTTAGAAGATGAAAGTTGTTGATAGAGAGATAGATTGCAATACATAGAATTATTTTCTTTTTGGTATTTTTTTGGTTATATTGATTAAGTTTGGTCAGTTTGGTTTGCCATCAATGCCAAAGAGGGATATTGTTGAAAACAAATTGATACAAGTATGATAATTGTGTTTCAATCATTGTTTTGTCACTAATGTCAAACCTACTAATTGTTGGTAAGACAATTGCTTCTATGGTTTGAGTACTATCATTTAATTGATTGACGAAGAGGATTTGATCAAATGAGGTAACAATAGCACCTAGAGGAAAGGTTGAGTTATGATATGGAAAAGGAGTACAAGGATCAGTTAAGACAGTGGTATTATAGTACATTGATAATCTACTTAATGTTGCAAAGGATGGTTACACTGATTAAGTTCAGAAGAATAAGTTAAACAAAGTTTGTCTACCAAGATTAACAATCTACATAGTAGGTGTCGAGCAAAGTTAGTATAAGCTGAGCATAAAATTAGTTGGAGCTGAGAAAAGTCAATTTCAGTGTAAGTTGAGTGAAATAGTGTAAGCTGAGTAAAGTTTAGTTGATCCCAAGCACTAGTAAACTTTAGTTACTATCAAGTGATTTCTTAGTTGATGTTGAGATATGCAGTATGTGCCAAGAACTAGAAGCTAGTTAATGTTGAGTGACATCATTATGAGAAAGATCAAGAAGTCAATGAATTTGAGCTACCAAGTTTGATTTCTTGAATTGTGTGAATCGTGTGGAAGATAAGATTGATGAGCTGGTGACACCGAATTCATGGCGAATTGTTTTAAGGTGAATTCAAAGAGGATTGAAGGAGAAGTTTCTAGAAGGGAATGAAATGAAAATGATGGGTAGATTCATTGAATCTTACCTAATCTAACCTAACCCTAAAATGGATGATGGAGGATGAATGGAAAAAGATCTTAATTTTCTATTTATAGAAATGGTTGGTCAGAAGCAAAATTTGTCATGTGTGAGAATCTAAGGAAGACAAGGAGTCTAGGGTATTGCTTCATTTAGTGACCTAAGAGAAGAGACTACATTGGAAAGCAAAGCAAGAAGGCTTAAGGGTATGGATGCTTGAAGGGTGAACAAGCTATTAGAGCTAAAGTGTGTGAAAGTCAAGTAGAATGGAGGATAAAAATAGAGATCTATAATCTGTAAGTGTGTTGTAAGTTGTTATCAGATCAAGCCTTACTATTACTTTCTAATCATTGTACCAGTCTAGAGTAAATCCTTTAGATTAGGTTGACCTAATAGTCATTTGTAAATCATCTAAGTGGGTGGCATTCCAAGTGAATAATCTAAAGTCCTCTAACAATGCTCACTCCTAAAAGGGTGATTGAAATCCTTTAACTAGGTCACATTTAATAGTGTGTATTGTAACTTTTAACAAGGTTGGCATTTCATAGGGCATCACTTCAGAAGAGTGAGAATGAGTAGCATGTTATTGGTGATTTTTTTCAAATTAGGTTTTTGCATTAAATCATTGTGTCAAATGTGTTATTGAATATGCTATGTTTCATGTATACATTTCTACAAATCTGATTTGACAACAACCTACAAGTCTAAGTGATTGCATAATTTAATGGATGCATGCATGATAAATATGTTTTATGTATATGGGTTCACTAAGTTGTGAAAAGTTTTAATTGCACATCTGGACCTTGGACAATTGATTCAACCCCTCTCCCCCCACCCACCTCCGCACTCTCAGTTATTCTAAAGAATTCCAACACATGACATCATCGTAAAATTTATTACATTAATTAACTATGAGCAATTAAAGCAACATCACCGCAAATAGGAAAGTGTTACAACCTAACATAATCAATTACTCAAATGTATCAAAGTATTACATTTCAAATATCAATCAAGGGCTAACACATCTATAGAAGAGTCATATAGAACTTTAACAACTAAGTCTACAATGATAGCAAAGGAGGGGTATTACACCCTCCTCCCTTTATGATAGGCTTACTCCTAGAAGTCATTTATCACTGCTAAGATAACAAAGATGAAACATAGGGTCGCAAAATAACATTTGAAACACCAAGTGTTATGAATCAAAGTTTTAATGTTCATAGTTCTATTAGTTCTAATTTTTTTGTGTATATTTTCTATTGATAAGTCTTTTTGTTTAATCTTGTTGCAAGTTTAAATATGCCTAGATTTTTTAGTGTTGAAACTTGGGTTTGATACTAGATGTAACACATCACTCAGGAACCCAAAAGAAATAAATATAACATGATTCAATATTTACTAAACTATTTATATATATATATATATATATATATATATATATATATATATATATATATATATATATATATATATATATATATATATATATATATATATATATATATATATATAAACACAAGATAACAATATGGAAGTAATATACACATACACATCAAGCACACTTAAGCAATTACAAATACAATTTTCCATTTATCAAGGGTTCTTCATGTTGAGTCACATTTAAGAAGTTTATAATAATTAGTTTAAGTCTTTAGTAAATATTCATGAATCATATGGAAATAAAAGAGAAATTAGTTCATAAGAAAATACATAAGTAGAACTAATACAATGAAAATACATCCAATGAATAACATCTATTGCACATGTCGTAAGGCATACGAGAATAGATACACGTACATCAAAATATAAGATACATGATAACATACATACATCAACTAAATAGAAGTCTCTGAGATAAGAGTAAGAATGATAATGGTACAACTACATCCATGAACACCCAACATCTGTCAAACCGAGGGGGACCCAAATGGTAAAAACATACTACCTCCCAACTACATGGTCACCTATTTAGGCTTCCACTCCCACTGTGCAGGGAAGATAATGAACGAACCACAAATGACTAATTAATCATAAAATCAATCCTAGGAAAGGAATCTTGATGGCCAATTCTACCTCAAGGATAACACAAACTACTCAAGAGAAATAGAAAATAAAAATTGAAATGACACTCATACCAATACCAACTCACTCACCAAGTCAACATCCATATACCAAATATAAATCAAGTATCAAAAATCAAGAGATGATATCAATGAAAAATATCCATTCCAAGTCAGGAGCCACGTGTTAAAATTACAACAGCTAATAGATCACCATCTATCATCAAAGAAAGTAAATTATCAACAATAAAATCATCCAACCATTAAACACTACCAATAAATACACCACTAGAAGTAATATCCAACAAGTACACCACTAGAGACAAATATAAAAATACCATGAAGGAGACTCAAGCTACATACTAGGAGTATCATCACATGGCCAAACTACTTGAGCTACCCTAGATTGGTCTCTCACTAGACCCCAGACCCTCAAGTGTTGAGTTACCTTGGACTGGTCACTCTAAACCCCAAACCCTTAACATGACACATGCGAAACCAGAATTCCCTCTCATGAAGATGATCAAGGAAACTTATTCATACCTCTCACTAGGTATTATTTGATTCCCATCCTTAGCCTATACAAGTGTTCAAGGCATGGGCGAGGAAAAATCTCTAACTTATTTTTTTAATATTCTCTAAATATTTTTATTACTATGTTATCACTTATTATATAAATTACAATGAGTTATTGATCAAGTGATAAAGGACATGCATAAGAAGATGGATATTTTAGAGAACAGATTTGAGGGCACAAAAAATGTTTTGAAAAAACTTTATGATCAGAGTTGTTCCATTTTGAAAGTTGTTGCGGAGAATATCAAGAATTTGCTAGATAAGCTAGAGAAAGGGAGAAATTAGGGTACAAAGGGGGTGAAAGATGATCAAGGTCCTAGCAAATGCACAAGGGAAAACTTGAAGAAAATAGAGGTTGTTGATGATAAAGAGATTGATGATTTCAGAGATGCTGCTGTGAACATGAATATTTTAGCTAATTAGGCAGCTGACCTGTTGAAAACTTTATAGCTTTCATGTTGTTGTCTCTCTACTGTCTTTTTGCTATCCTTTTTATCAACATGTTTTAGGGCCTTATGTTCTGGCATATTTAGTTTTTTGGTGTTGATGCACAGTTTCTCTTGTGATTTTACTGTTTATTTGGTGATATAGCACTTACTTGGTTCTTTGTAAAAGGTTTCAGAGCTTTTCAAAACTCGTTTTTACTTAATTGAAACTTACAATGAGTTACTCTAGCAACCACTTTGGGCCCTAGCCCCCATTGCAAGCCACTCCCATAGGATGCACCTAGACTACCTTTCCAAAACTCACAAATCATAATTGTGTCTCATACTACAAAATTAATATTGATTAAATTTTGTTCTTTAATAGGAAACACGAAAATAACACTAGTTCTCAAAACCCAAGTTCTTATAAATGCTCATGAAAATAAGTCTCAATTTAAATCATAAAGTACATCATGACATCTAGTAAAATAATCTTAAAAGAAATCTCAAAAATGCATTCGATGCACATCCTAACTTGGCCAACTAAACAACTCACAAAGAAAACTATCACAAAAAAAACATTACATGACTATAAATAGAATATTTAAGAAAACACATAATTTTCAACCATATGATTTAATTCCATCATTTTCTGTTATTTAGTTTCGACCATAAAGATGTGTTTAAAGATAAAGTAAGAATACACTTGTTAATATAAATTGTATGCTAATATACTTATTTAAATCAATAAGTTATTAAATATCCAATGTCTTTATACATATAAAATATCATGCAATATTATTGTATTATTAATTTAAATAATCATAAATCATACATGATTTAATTAACAATATAAATGTATATTATTAGATTAAATATTAATATCAATTTCATTTCTAGAATATTAATTTGACTTTTATTTAAATCTAGTATTAATATTTACTTTTCCTTTAATTCATAATGCAACTAGAGATAACTCAAACTTGAAATTAAAATTATAATTAAGTTATTTACAATTTTTCTCATAATATTAAATATTTATAACTAGATAGTGAACTCCACTATAACTTCTCTTAAAATATAACTAAGTCACAATTATATATTTATTAATTTATAACTCCACTTGCATTAATAAATATATAATAAGCTATATCCCACTAAGAGTTTTAAAAGTAATTGATATTAAAAATCCACTTATAAGAAAATAAATTTTATTTGTTCATTTAATTATTAAAATAAATAAATATTAATTTTTTTTGAATTTTTTTTTTTTGAAATTAATAATTAATCATAATTTTTTTAATAAATAAATTTAAAAATTATATGATATTTCTATAAAATAAAAATAAACATATAATCAGTATTTTTACATGTCTTTGATCTCTCAAGTCATGCACTCATAATATACTTAGTTTTCTATCTTTATTATATTTATTTTCACATGCATGTATAAGTTTAGTTACAACATACTTTCCTCTTAATTAATCTTTTATTTTCTTAATAAACTTTGTAATTAAATTGTTTTAGATACCAGAAAAATATTTATTTTTATTTAGAAAATTCATGATAATCATATGGTTCTAACGACAAATTTAAAGTTGAAATCTTAGTGGTTTAGTTTATTATTTTCTTCCTTTTTTCTCTATATTAAAAAAGGTTTTAAAAGAATATAGTCATAATAATTTTATAGATTATTTTACAATTTTCCTTAGTCAAGTTTTCTTGATCAATAAGTTTTCTTTTTCAAAATCTACAACATAATTCCTTATCCAAAAATCAATAAAATAAATTAATAAGAATTATGCAAGCACTTAGGAAGACATGAAGTAGACAAATCTTTCTATAAAATTCTACAGTGAGTTTTCAAATCCTACCTCAAAACCATAGCTAAAATCTGAGACAATTTGTGAATGCATTCAAATCCAAACCCTCTAAAACTTTCAACAATTCTTTTGATCCAATGCCTAATTTCACTTCCCAAAACCTCTGAGTGTAAAAATGAGCTCGAATCTCTTAATTAATAGTTTAACTGTACCTAGGGTTTCCAATTTTCAAACATGCATAGGCCTCTCTTTAAAATAAATTTTTATTATTTAATCCTTTCATACACACTTAAAGAACTTTTTAATTAAAATATTTTCTTTTTTCTCCTCCACTTTATTAATTAGTGCAAGCACTATTTAAAGCATAGTTCATTGGTTAAATTAATAATAATAATTAAAGTTTATTATTTAAATGCAACTCTAATTTAATTATTGTTAATTAAATAATTATAATAAAGTAATATTAAATCTTTAATCTTTTAATTTTTTTTAATCCAACTTCTTAAATTAGGCTTTTAAATTAAATCTTTTAAACTCAAGCACATATTTACTTTATTTTTAAATAATTAAATATTCTCATATTTTAAAATATTCTTTTTTTAATCAAATAATATTTAATAATTCTCAATATTATATGATTAACCCAAATATTATAATTAAACCATTTACCAAATAAAATACATAGTCAAATCCATATAAAAGAAACATTACCAAAACTAATCAAAACTCAAAATTAAACAACACAAGCAAAGTTAAACTCATGAGATTAAAAAGGGTGGAAAGTTAGACACATGTCCTCCTTCTCAGGACAAGTAATTAGGTTATGGCCAGGATTGGACTTGAACATTATCTTCACATTCTTACCATTGAGTTAATGTGATAGGACATGCTCATCTTGACAATTGAGGAAAATCAATGCCCAGTACCTGCATCCTGCATAAAAGACAAGAATACATACATATATATAACTTAAAAAAATAATGGCGAGGAGTGGTACATCCTGTAGATCCCGACTAGTAGGTGACTATGACTCCCTTCGTCAACTATATCAGGCACATCAAACATAAATGTAAAATAGATGCACACACCATACACATGCAACTATGAGGTAAGTATAGTAATAAATCCTAAATATAAATACATCATATTTTAACTTGAACATCTCATCATTATGAGGATATAATAAACATGTTTCTAAGACACATCATATGACATCATCATAAAAGTAATTACATTAACTAACTATGAGCAATTAAAGCATCATCACTGCAAATAGGAAATTGTTACAACCTGACATAATCAATTACTCAAATGTATCAAAGTATTACATTTCAAATATCAATTAAGGGCTAACACATCTATAGAAAGAGTCATATAGAACTTTAACAACTAAGTCTACAATGATAGCAAAGGGGAGTATTGCATCATCCTCCCCTTATAATAGGCTTACTCTTGGAAGCCGACTATCGCTACAAGATAAAAAAGATGAAACATAGAGTCACAAAATAGCATTTGAAACACCAAGTGTTATATATCTAAGTTTTATTGATCATAGTTCTATTGTTTCTAATTTTGTTGTTCATATTTTCTATTGATAAGTCTTGTTTGTTTAATCTTGTTGCAAGTCTAACTACTTGTTAACTGATGGCACACTATGCCTATAGTTTCCTGTGTTGAAACTCAGGCTCTGATACCAGATGTAATGTCCTACTTGAAAACTCAAAAAAAAAAAATCTAACATAATTTAATGTTTACTGAACTATTTTTGTTTCAAAAGTTTAAACAACATAAGATAATAATGCGGAAGCAATATAAACACACACATCAAGTACACATAAGTAATCATAAATGCAATTTTCTATTTGTCAAGGGTTCCTTCATGTTGAGTCACATTTAAGAAGTTTATAACTATTAGTTTAAGTCTTTAGTACATGTTCATGAATCATATGGAAATAACAGATACATTATCCCATAAGCAAATGCATAAGTACAACATATACAGTGAAAATAAATCCAATGAATAACATCCACTATACATGTTGCAGGGTATGTGATAATAGATACAAGTACATCAAAATATAAGATACATGATAATATACATACATCAACTGAATAGAAGTCTCTAAGATAAGAATAAGAATAATAATGGTACGACTACATATATGAACATCTAAAACTTGTCAAACCGAGGGGGATCCAATGGTAAGAAGGCACTACCTCCTGACCACATGGTCACCTAGTTAGACTTTCACTCCCACCGTATAGGGAAGATAATGGACGATCCATAAACAACTAATTAATCATAAAATCAATCCTAGGCAAAGAATCATGATGACCAATTCTGCCTCAAGGATAACACAAACTACTCAAGAGGAAGAGATATTCAAAATTGAAATGACACTCATTCCAATACCAACATCACACACCAAATCAACATCCATATACCAAATATAAATCAACTATAAAAATTAAGAGATAATATCAACGAAAGATATCCACTCCAAGTCAAAAGCCACATGTCAAAAGTACAACAACCAATAGATCACCAATTATCATCAATGAAACTAAATCATCAACAATAAATACATCCAATCATAAAACATTACCAATAAATACACCATCAAAAGTAATATCCAACCAGTACACCACTAAAGGAAAATATTAAATACCAAGAAGGAGACTCAAGCTACACACTAGGGAGTGTCATCACATGGCCAAACTACTTGAGTTACCCTAGATTGGTCTCTCACTAGGCCCCAGACCCTCTAGTGTTGAGTTACCTAGGACTGGTCACTCTGGACCCCAGACCCTCAATATGACACATGTGAAACTAGAATACCCTCTCATGAAGATGAGGAAAACTAGTCATACCTCTCACTAGTTATCATCCCATTCTCATTCTTAGCCTATACAAGCACTCAAGGGCATGCTCTAACTTATCTTTTTAACATTTTAAAAATATTTTAATTGCTATGTTATCACTTATTACACAACTTACAATGAGTTACCATTGCAACCACTTTGAGCCTCGACTCTCATTGCAAGCCACTCACATAGGATGCACCTAGACTACCTTCTCAAAACTCACAAATCATAATTGTGTCCCATACCACATAAGTAATATTGATCGAATTTGGTTTCTTAATAGGAAACCCAAAAATAACATTGGTTCTCAAAACTCAAGTTCTCATAAATACTTATCAAAAGAAATCTCAATTTAAATCATAAAGTGCATCGTGACATCCAATCAAATAATCATAAAAGAAATCTCAAAAATGCTTCTGGTGCACATCCTAACTTGGCCAACTAAACAACTCATAAAAAAAAAATATCACAATAATAAATAGTACAAGACTATAAATATAATATTTAAGAAAACACATAATTTTCAACCATATGATTTAATTCCATAATTTTATCTTGTTTAGGTTGGACTATAAAGATGTGTTTAAAAATAAAGTAAGAATATACATGTTAATATAAATTGTATGCTAATATACCTATTTAAATCAACAAGTATTTAAATATCAAATGTCTTTGTGAATATAATTTATCATGCAATATTATCATGTTATTAATTTAAATAATCTTAAAACATAAATGATTTAATTAATAGCATAAATGTATATTATTAGATTAAATATTAATACCAAATTTATTTCTAAAATATTAATTTGGTTTCTATTTAAATCCAATATTAATATTTACTTTTCCTCAAACTTGAAATTATAATTATAATTAAGTTATTTACAATTTCTCTCATAATATTAAATATTTATAACTAGATTATTATATAGTGAACTCCACTATAACTTCTCTTAAAATATAACTAAATCACAATTATATATTTATTAATTTGTAACTCCAATTGCATTAATAAATACATAATAAGTTCTATCTCAAAGCATGCAACCATAATATCTTTAGTTTTCTATCTTTAGTATATTTGTTTTCACATGTATGTATAAATTTAGTTACAATATGCTTTTCTCTCAATTAATCTTTTTCTTTTCCAATAAATTTTGGAATTAAGTTGTTTTAGATACAAGAAGAATACTTATTTTTATTTAGAAAGTTCATGATAATCACATGGTTCTAATAGTAAATTTAAAGTTGAAACTTTAGTTGTTTAATTTGTTGTTTTCTTCTGATTTTCTATAATTGAATTTTCTTTATATTAGAAAGGGTTTCTATAATTTTTCTAGTCAAGTTTTATTGATCAATAAGTTTTCCTTTTCAATATCTACAAAATAATTCCTTATCCAAAAATCAATAGAATAAATTAATAAGCATTATGCAAGCACTTAGGAAGACACAAAGTAGACAAATCTTTCTATAAAATTCTAAAGTGAGCTTTTAAATCCTACCTCCAAATCATAACTAAAATCTGAGACAATCTATGAACACATGTAAATTCAAACCCTTTGAAACTTTCAACAATTCTTTTGATCCAATTCTAGATTTTGCTCCCCAAAATATGTGTCTGTAGAAATGAGTTTGAATCTCTTGATAAAGAGTTTAACTCTACCTAGGGTTTTCAGTTTTCAAATATGCAAACACCTTTCCTTAAAATAAACTTTTACTTTTAATCCTTTCATGCACACTTAAGAACTTTTTAATTAATTTATTTTCCTCCACTTTATTAATTAGTGCAAGCATTATTTAATTCATAGTTTATTATTTAATAATAATAATTAAACTTCATCATTTGAATGCAACTCTAATTTAATTATTATTGATTAAATAATTATAATAAAGCAATATTAAATCTTTAATCTTTTAATTATTTTTATATCCAACTTCTTAAATTAGACTTTTAAATTAAATCTTGTAAACTAAAGCACATATTTAATTAATTAAATATCATCATATTCTAATTTTTCTTTAACCAATTTTTCCAATTAGACTTCCAAATTAACTTTTTTAAATTAAAGCACATATTTAATTTGTTTTTAAATAATTAAATATTCTCATCTATATTTTCTTTTTTAATCAAATAATACTTAATAATTATCAATATTATATGATTAACCCAAATATTATAATTGAATCATTTACAAATAAATCACATAATTTGCATAAAAGCAACATTACAAAAACTTATCAAAACTCAAAATTAAATAACACAGTCAAAGATAAACCCATGGGTTTAAAAAGGGTAGAAAGTTAGATACATGTCCTTCTCAAGACAAGTAATTAGGTTATGGTTAGGATTGGACATAGACATTATTTTCTCATTCTTATCATTGAGTTATCGTGATAGGGCATGCTCATCGTGGCAATTTAGAGAAGTTGATGCCTGGTACCTGCATTTTGCATGAAAGACAAGATCTCTCTCTCTCTCTCTCTCTCTCTCTCTCTCTCTCTCTTTATATATATATTGGAAGGGAGTAGTACATGGTGTAAATTTTGACTAGTAGGCGACCGTGACTCCTTCCCTCAATCATATCAGGCATGTCAAACATAAATGTAAAACACACACACACACACACACCATACACATGCAAGTATGAGGTAAGTATAATAGTAAATCCTAAATATAAATAACATCATATTTTAACTTGAACATCTCATCATCATGAAGATATAATAAACATCTTTCTAAGACAAAACATATGACATCATCATAAAAGTAATTACATTAATTAACTATGAGCAATTAAAGCATCATCACTATAAATAGGAAATTGTTACAACCTAACATTATCAATTACTCAAATGTATCAAAGTATTGCATTTCAAATATCAATTAAGGGCTAACACATCTATAGAAGAGTCATATAGAACTTTAACAATCAAGTCTACAATGATAGCAAAGGAGGGGTATTATTGTATACATTTGATTTTGCATCGCAAGCCATCTTCAATATGCACTTTCATGCATCTACTCTTGCTATTTATTCTACTTTAATCGTGATGTATGTTTTCTTTTATTCTTTCTTATGTGGGGGAATTTTTCCTCTCACAAGGTCCTGTCCTTCTCATTCTTCTTTAAGAATATTGTGTATTTTCATCTATCTTTTAGGGAGGAGTTTTGTTGCACTAGGTTATCTGCTTACCCTATTTGTGAGAGAGCACATTGCATTTATATATTGACACCTAATATGACCTTGTATCAGGGACCCATCTTTGTATAGTTACATTTTTGTACTTTCTCTATGAGTTTCACTTATGCGGTAATGTTATTGTGAAAGGGGCATTATACCTAGTGCCCCACCTCGCAAGTTTGACACTTAGTCCTAATCACATGTTACTTATGTTTACTTAGGGAACACATAAGATTCCTTCCAATTTAAGTGGAATCCCCTTTTTGAATGGATCCACTCTCACTTTCTACCACAAGTGGGTAAGTTATCAGTTTATGTCTCATGTCATAAGGTTAAGACACTTGTCATAGTCTTATGTTATCATATGTCTCACCTTGGCCTTTGTAACCAAGGGTCTTTCAAAGACTTTACATTCATTCTATTTGCATTCTTGATAATAATTAAGTTTATTCTTATCATATTAATTCCCTCATTCGACTATGCTTTTGATTAGGCCTCTATATCTTGGGTGGCTATTTCCATAGACAAATCTAGCACAATATTTCTTAATAGGTTTGACTAGTAGTAATAAAGTCTAAGGTATTCTCTCTAGACTATAACAAATTCAATTGTACTCATTAATGCAACCCCTTTTACTAATAATTATAGACAACATCAATCAATAATGTGATAATATATGATATGGCAATGTATGAAATTTGATACTTGAACAATTATGTATAAAGTGCGATGCAACAACTTAGTGGAAGACATGGAGTTTTAAAACCTATTAATGAAGAGGTTATGCAATCATAATAACTAATAAAAGGATTTGCTATGGTTAGGGCAAGAGTGGTTGTATGAGACACGTAATGTCAAATGATGCTATGTGATACTAGATAATAAGTTAAGGATGATCCCTCTTTATTAGTGACCTATGCACAATATTTAAAAAGTTTGACATATGAATCAACACATAACCAATAGTTAAATTTACTTAATATTAGAATACAATTTAAATTTTAAAATACGAAAATCAAATTCTTATCTTTAATATTCTTATACTTTACAAATAAAAAATTAATAATTTAAGAATTAAAATTTATCTAAACAAGTAACTCTATTCTAAATAATCATTTAATATTTTTTTCCAAAAATGCAAGCTAATCAAAATTCAGAAAGAGATACTTCTCAGTTCTGATATATGGAAGCCTTTTACTGAAGGCATTTACTCAAAAATGAAGGAAAGACACTTTCCCCACTTTCAAATTTATATGTTATCCATACGTATGACAAGGTCACTATTGATTAAGAGCCCCATAAATTCAATCAAAATTCTTTGCTGGGACATCCACTTATCTGAAGAAATGGGTGTCCTGCCCATGGCGAATTTGAAGTTGTTCAATTTCATTAGCCCCAGTCGCCAATACCCTGCGAACTCATTCACGTTCAAGTCTCCCAACTTAAAAACATCTCTCTCGTCACATTCCACATTCAAAGCGCTTCCGAATAATAATTTTCTAAGAAAACAGCAGGTACTTGCAGTATCAACTTCTTCACTGTCTGCTAATTCTAAGGATCGCAGAGCATTAGAGGCCCTGATATTCGACTGTGATGGCGTTATTTTGGAGTCCGAATATATTCACAGAAATGCATACAATGCGGCTTTTGCTCACTTCAATGTATGCTGCCCCTCTTCCGCAAATTTGGTGGAGTGGGATGAAGAGTTCTATGATCAATTGCAAAATCAGATTGGGGGTGGAAAGCCCAAAATGCGCTGGTGGGTTATTATTAATGACACTCTATTGTTGATTGGGTTGCCGTTACGGAGTATATTATGGTCATTGGTCGTTAAAATCGATCTCTTACCTCGTTTTTGCAGGTACTTTAATAAAAACGGTTGGCCTTCTTCAACTATTTTACAGGGTCCTCCATCTAATGACTCTGAAAAAGCTATGCTCGTTGATACTCTACAGGTATGAATTATCACCGAAGCGAAATTTTAACAGAGCAATTTAGGTTCCTCTTAATTGATGCGAAAGAGAAGTTCTCGCTTATTAAAAAAACCTTTTCCTGAAAATTGCACAATCTTAGAATCACTTCTATCACTTGTTTTTTAGTCAATATTCATATCAGGAAATTAGATATTGAAAGGAATATGAATACAGTTTAACAGGAGATCAGTTTTTAAAAGAATATGAAGATCATTGAGACAAATAGAAAGATATCTTAAGGCTGTGATCACTTGGTTCCTTAGAATGTTCAGTTTACTGGATACTATTAAAATTCACTTGGTTCTTCAGACCGTTCAGATTAGTGGATATCATTAAAATCATTCATTCGGTCATTTGCCACATAACAAAAAACCCTTTAACAATATTAAAGGTCAGGGTAAAACAACCGCTTTTTCCCACAATGTACATCAAATACACGGAAGAGGAGTTCTTGATGTGCTGGACCTTGAAGTCACCTTTATCGTCTTTGCATTAGATGTAGTGGATACTGCCTTAGCCACTTCCCCCCAGCTTTATTAACACCGTCACTGCTTAAATTAAGGGTACGATCACTCATTTAAATCATAATTGTGGCAGCTGCATCTGCGTAGTGAACAACAGCCAGATGTGATGTTGTAATTAGCTATTGAATTTTGTACGATTACATATTTATCAAAAAGGACTGTAGCCCCGCTGCAAACCTGTAATGGTAGTATTACATAAATCATAAAATAAATGTAATGAAAATGATGCATAGAAACAAATAAATGACATCATCAGATGTCAAATTAAATCTCTGAACATGCCATTTTCAACATTCATGGTTGCTTGATGCCCAATCTTCGTCTGGAGCCTCAGTCAGATAGTGCGAGTCCTCTTGCTGAGAATGCAGAGGCCAGAGTCAAGACTATTGGTATTTAACTGTTAGCAGAGCTGGTCTGATTCCAATTGTAATTAGGTGTGTTTTGATGGCCATTTATTGCTGCCCGTAATTGACACATATTAATTGCCAGCAAATCTTTTTAGCAGCCGAACTCAGAACTCAATCGTCCTGAAAAATGTGGGTTAGCAGCTGAGCCATGGTCCTCATCAGCCCAGTTTCAAAAAGGAAAAGAAGAAACAGTCTGATGGAACTCTAAAATTTGGCTAATTTTAGAGTCCCAAATATCATGGTCTTACGAAACACCTTATTTATTATTGGATAAAGAAGGAGGCAAACTTCTAAGGGACTGTAGACTGGGCCATATGTTAAAATATTGTTACCAATGTCAAAGGTGAGTTCGAATGAGAGATTGATCCACTAAAAAATGCACTGAAGGATTACAATAAAGATG